>CM019074.1:59247301-59701918 GCA_009667805.1 Leptobrachium leishanense
GAACCTCAACCTGCTGTGTCCAGACGGATGTGATTTTTAATTTTTTTTGTGTGGTTTTTGTGTGTATACATATTCAATAAACTTTAACAATAATTTTATCTACCTGCCCTGTGGGGAAGATCCTCATCTACCCTTTTTGGATCTTTTGATCCATGTGTTTTTTTGCTAAGTTTAGGGTTGAGTCCTGCAAGTACTAGATGAGGTGTACTCTCGGGTCCATTCAATATACTTGCTATTCTCCTGCTCTTGGCTAGGTGGGGATCGTTTTGTGTTTAATTTGGTAATCCATGCGAGGGGTATTGCCCTGGGGCTCCTTCGTTCGTTTGACTTGATAGCCTGTATCAAGTAGGTTTTGGTGAGTTGGATTGCCTTCTTTAGGAATTTGACGACACTACTCTGGTCGAAAATTGCTCCTAGGCCGATACAGGAGTCCTTCCCATCCTTGAGGGTATTGGAGAGACCAGGCGTGGGATTAATAGGGAGACCTCCCGTTTTGTGTGTGTTTGTGGTTTTCGTTATTGGACCCTGGGAGCTTGGAGGGGGCATTCGGTACTTGGTTTGTTCGGGTGTGGTTCATCTGCCAGACACTGGCCGTGACATTGACTTGGTGGGTGTTGGTAGAGGGCATTGAGAGGGGGCTGGCTGCAGGGCGAGCGGAGGGGTGTCCTTAAGAGGAGAAGGCAGCCCCACGCGTTGGAAGAAACCCTGGCCAGCTCATGTAAAATTGAAGTAAAGGTAAGCCGCCTTATGGTGGGCTCTGGGGAGACGTGCCTGGTGACTGGCTGATAACGCCACAGGTGCGAGCTCATGGTTAAAGCGAAGGAGAAACTGCCACCCGTACGACACACAGCGGGTGGGCAGATGTTGGAAAGGAATGGGAGTTATTTCTATCAATGTTATTAAAGCTGTGGCCGATGCCCTTCCAAAACAAGAAATGGTGTAGTGTGTTTTGTTTAATGGGGGGCATGGGCAATTATGACAGATCACAGACATCAGCAGTCATGTATTATACAAGGCCAGCTGCAAACCCCTGTTGTGGCCTACTTTACTGCTTCCTATACTTTGTATAAACACTGAGGCAAACACTGAGGCAAACTGAGAATAACAAAGGATTACAAAGTACAGTAACTTGTAATTCTGCAGCTAATAATAAACAAGAGCAATTCATTCTCCAGTGTATTTTATTGTGCGTGCCTAAAGCGGCTCTCCATTCAGTCCTATGGATTCCAGGAGAGAATACTGTGGCAGATTAGATCTGTATTTCTATCTATATAAGGGTCTGCCTGTATATATGTGTCTATCTGCCTGTTTATACATATCTTCTCCATATAGAGTTATATTCATATTTGTGTCTGACCATTTTGATTACATTTCAGCTGTTGAGGAAGACCTGCTAAAATGGTTAGCTTTCTCCCCTGGGGGGAGGATATAACACGTAGCTGTAAAAAGGGAATTTCTTTTGTACACTGACATAGTAAATCACACCTTGGGAGCCAGCCCGGCACCAAGATCTAGACCCTATCTTCAAAGACAGGAAGCACATCCTTGATCTCTTAGGGGGGTCTGGGGGGAAGAGGGACACCTTTGGGCAATTAAAGATTAATTTACATGCGCTGTAGCAAAGGGGACTCTGGGAAATGTAGTGCAGGACACTGGGCCATTTGGGGGTGGGCTGGAAGGATCAGAAAGTGTATAAATTCTGAAAACTGGCCATGTGTTGGGGCTGATCACTTGGGGTACCTTCGAAAGAGGACTGATCGGTCCATGCTCCAGGCTCCAGGAGACCATTGATGGTAGTTTAAGGAATAGCTCTTCGTAAGTAATGCTCTATGGTTCACCCTTTTTCTTTTATTTGCTGTGTAGTGTGTAATTAATTGATTTATTCTAGTTATAATTTTTTTATGTAACAAAGCACTGTGATTTTTCTACCATAAATAAACAAAAAAGTATTTAAGTTTTGACTCTGGCTGATGAAATCCACGCTAACTAAGAGATTGGGAGAATTGCTATTTGCTTTAAGCTCGGTTATATATAAGAAATTGCGAGTTGCGGTCGTCAGACAGTGCGGTTGTTTAAGCCCTGTGTCTCCAGTCGCGACGCGCGTGGTGTCCATGAGGACTGGTGGCAGCATTACTAATAGAATAGGAAAAAGAGACTGCAGGGATTGTGGGAGACGTAGTTAGTTTGCGCTTCAGGAGAAGACTTGTACTGCGTTGCAATCCTGGGATCAGTATATCGCGCTCTATGTGCCTGTTGCGAGAGAAAGTGTGGCCGGGACGGGTAGATAAGCGCGCGTAATTATCTGGGTCTAGGATAGATAGATAGTGAGCGGCTTAACCCGGCGGTTTTTCGCAGCAGCGCGCGTAGTGGGTCGTGACAAATACCAGCAGTTACATGCAGCAGTGCTGGCGCTATCACTAGTATAGCGGCTGGTTCATAATTGTGCTGGTAATACTGAACCGCAATTGCATAATGCCTTGTGCTACCTTTTTGCTTTCCCAGCTAATACTGGTTTAGCTGGATTAGGAGTCATGTGCATTTTGCTTTGGTAAAAAAAGAAAGAAATATTCACACCTTGTGTAGAATTTAAATCCAAATATCTTTATTATAAAAAAAGGATATTTTTTAGCATTTGCACTGAGAATGTAAGGGTTATTTTTTATTTTGCTAGGTTGCTTTAGCATATATTTCAAAATGTGACTTTTATCAACACACCATGTCATTATTTATTGAGCAAATAATAATGAGTCCATTATTGCCCTTACTAATATAGAACTCCGTTTCCACAGTAGGTGAAATCTCATTTCATTAAGTCTAAATGAATGACTGCGTGCTATTAATGAATAGATTCTCAGCGAGTGCATTATACTGGCCCTGACAACGTATAATGACTGTATCCATGAAATAAAGATCACATTTAGCTTTACCCTGTCTAAATGATGCAGAAACCCTCAGAGGTATACTCTACAGGGGGTTCATTTAAATAATCTAGAGTTCTGCTGGCATAGTATAGGACTGATGGCGTCTTTCTTCCTATTTGCAATGAGCCCCAGAATGACTAATGAACTTGTGATTGCTGCCCTAAGGGTGGTTTATAAAAAAAATCCCTTTATTTATTACATTTCACCAAAGGAAATTTGCCTTCATTCAGAGAGAATTCCAATAAAATCCATCGTGGTCCCACAGCAACAGTGCCCCGGTACCAGCAGTCAGTATACAGAGCCCAAGGTCTACCAAAGCTGATGGAAGGAAGTCATTCATATGATTATATATATTATTATTATATTCCTAAATAGAGAAAATATGAAAACAATAAAATAAACATTTTCTAAAATGTCACTTAAAACATTTTTTTTAATTATGGGTTTATAGCAAAGGTCCCCTCTAGGGGCTCTATTACAATCTTAACGCAAACGTTAACGCTCACATGCGTTAACGTTTGCTGCAGTATTTACCGCATTGTACAATCCAAACGCAAACGGGTTAAAAAACCCGTTTGCGTTTGTTACTTTGCGCCTCTTTGCGCGAGTTTACTGCACTTTGCGCTCCCTATGCTTAACATGGGGAACTCAAAGTGTTAATCAGCGCTGGTATTACAAAGTCCCAGCACTGATTAACGCCTGGCTCTGGTCAATGAAAAGTTAACTAGAGCCAGGACTTGGTGTTAACGGATTCCGCTTCTGCAGAATCCGTTAACACCAGCTTTAAAAATAATAAAACAAATCCTATACTCACCCTCTGTCCCTTTCCATACCATGGGCCCAGGGTACCCCCTCCCAGCTCACATGTAATATATTGCCCCAGCTCACATGGATATATATTGCCCCAGCCCAGCTCACACATGGATATATATTTCCCCAGCTCACACATGGAGCTATATTTCCCCACCTCACACATATATATATTGCCCCAGCCCAGCTCACACATGGATATATATATATATATTACCCCAGCCCAGCTCACACATGGATATATATTGCCCCAGCCCAGCTCACACATGGATATATATTGCCCCAGCCCAGTTCACACATGGATATATATATAGTGTCCCAGCCCAGCTCACACATGGATATATAGGTGCCAGCTCTCTTGGATATATAGGTGCCCCAGCACACATAGATATATACACAGCCACACAGCATTTGTGGCGTTTATGGGGCGCCTGGCCAGCGAGCAGCGAGGAAGCTGCTGCCAGGCGCCCCATCCCCTGACCCACCGTGACAGAACCCCCCCCTCCAGGGGCGGCCACTGGACGACCCCCAGGGGCACGGGGGTGTGCCAAATAGAAGGCCTTCACTAGCCTAGGAGCATGGACTTCCGCAGCCGGTACCCAAGAACGATCCTCCGGACCGTAACCCACCCAATCGACCAAGTACTGCAAAGACCCCCTAGACATCCTGGCACCCAGAATGGCCTTAACTTCGAACTCCTCCTCGCCCTCCACAGAGACAGGAGGCGGTGGAGCATGGACCTTGGTGTACCGGTTACACAACAACGGCTTCAAAAGGTTTACATGGAATACATTGTGTATCTTAAAATGGGGGGGTAACGCCAAAGCATAGGAGACAGGGTTGAGTCGCCGTAGAATCTTATAGGGGCCGATATACCTAGGAGCCAACTTCATGGAAGGCACTAAGAGCTTGATGTTACGTGAAGACAGCCAAACCCTGTCCCCAACTTGATACACGGGTGCCTGCCTCCTGTGTCTGTCGGCCTTAGTTTTCTGGATGGCACTACTCTCCTCCAGTGCCCGTCTCACTCTCCCCCAAGTCTCTTTCAATGATGCCAATTGCTCATCTAAAGCAGGAATCGTGGTATCAGGAAACGTGGCGGGGAGCACGGGAGGATCAAAACCATAAACAGCGAAGAAAGGAGAATGTCCTGTGGATTCACTCACTGCGCTGTTCAAAGCATCTCTACACACAGCATCTCTACACACGGCATCTCTATACACAACCCCATCAGCATCTCTATACACAGCATCTCTATACACAGCCACACAGCATCTCTATACACAACCCCATCAGCATCTCTATACACAAACAGCATCTCTATACACAACCCCATCAGCATCTCTATACACAGCATCTCTATACACAACCCCATCAGCATCTCTATACACAACCCCATCAGCATCTCTATACACAACCCCATCAGCATCTCTATACACAACCCCACCAGCATCTCTATACACAGCATCTCTATACACAACACCATCAGCATCTCTAAACACAGCCTCACAGCATCTCTATACACAGTGTCACGGATCCCTCTGATTACAAAAAGTGTGGTCCCTTTACGTAGACCGCTCTCTACCCTTCCGATCCTTGAATGGTCGGCAAAACTAGAAAGACAATTAACCAGACAATAGATAAACAAGGGGTAACACCAGACAGAGGTATGGAATAGAGTATTGTCACGAATCCTTCTGACTACCAAGATATTGATCTCTTTATGTAGCTCACTTTCTACTCTTCCGATCCTTGAATGGTCGGCAAAGCTATATAGACAATTAAGCAGGTAACAGATAAAGAAAGGGAAACACCAGACAGGGGTACAGAACAGATCACAAGTCCTCCCTAGGACTTTAGTAATAGCAGAGGTAATCTGATGTGTGCTTAGGGTGCCACATAGACTGACCTCGGTACCAACGTTAAGGGCAGAACCTAGAGCAGAGTAAATGCCAATACCAGGGGTTATACACAGAAGGGTTCGTTTGCCGATGCCAAGAGTTATACACAGGAGGGTTCGTTTGCCAATGCCAAGGGTCATACACAGGAGGGTACGTTTGCCAATGCCAAGGGTCATACACAGGAGGGTTCGTTTGCCAATGCCAAGGGTTATACACAGGAGGGTACGTTTGCCAATGCCAAGGGTCATACACAGGAGGGTTCGTTTGCCAATGCCAAGGGTCATACACAGGAGGGTACGTTTGCCAATGCCAAGGGTCATACACAGGAGGGTTCGTTTGCCAATGCCAAGGGTTATACACAGGTAACAGCCAAATATACACAAGAGCTCTGCGGGAGGTGAATACCACGTCAGGGCACCGGTATAATGGTGAGACTGGGTTTTAAACCCGGCGGGTCCGCGTCATAACGCCAGGCCCCGCCCCTCGGCGTCCCACGTGAGCGCACCCGGAAGCGTTTACATTCGGCTCCTGGCCAGCGAGCAGCGAGGAAGCTGCTGCCAGGCGCCCCATCCCCTGACCCACCGTGACACACAGCATCTCTACACACGGCATCTCTATACACAACCCCATCAGCATCTCTATACACAGCATCTCTATACACAGCCACACAGCATCTCTATACACAACCCCATCAGCATCTCTATACACAAACAGCATCTCTATACACAACCCCATCAGCATCTCTATACACAGCATCTCTATACACAACCCCATCAGCATCTCTATACACAACCCCATCAGCATCTCTATACACAACCCCATCAGCATCTCTATACACAACCCCACCAGCATCTCTATACACAGCATCTCTATACACAACACCATCAGCATCTCTAAACACAGCCTCACAGCATCTCTATACACAGCATCTCTACACACGGCATCTCTATACACAACCCCATCAGCATCTCTATACACAGCATCTCTATACACAGCCACACAGCATCTCTATACACAACCCCATCAGCATCTCTATACACAAACAGCATCTCTATACACAACCCCATCAGCATCTCTATACACAGCATCTCTATACACAACCCCATCAGCATCTCTATACACAACCCCATCAGCATCTCTATACACAGCATCTCTATACACAGCCACACAGCATCTCTATACACAGCCTCACAGTATCTCTATACACAACCCCATCAGCATCTCTATACACAACCCCATCAGCATCTTTATACACAGCATCTCTATACACAGCCACACAGCATCTCTATACACAACCCCATCAGCATCTCTATACACAACCCCATCAGCATCTCTATACACAACCCCAGCAGCATCTCTATACACAGCATCTCTATACACAGCCACACAGCATCTCTATACACAACCCCATCAGCATCTCTATACACAACCCCATTAGCATTTCTATACACAAACAGCATCTCTATACACAACCCCATCAGCATCTCTAAACACAGCCTCACAGCATCTCTATACACAGTCTCACAGCATCTCTATACACAAACAGCATCTCTATACACAACCCCATCAGCAGTCTTCAACCGCCTCTCCATCTTCCTGTCCTCCAATTCCCTACTTGACCCCCTGCAATCTGGCTTCCGTCCCCTACACTCAACTGAAACTGCCCTCACCAAAGTCACCAACGACCTCCTAACTGCTAAAAACCATGGCCACTATTCTATTCTCATCCTGCTTGACCTCTCGGCTGCATTTGACACTGTTGACCACCCCCTCCTTCTACAGACCCTCAACTCTCTGGGTCTCGGGGACACTGCACTTGCTTGGGTTGACTCCTATTTATCCAACAGGTCCTTCTGTGTGTCCTTTGCTGGTAACTCCTCCTCTTCATTGCCTCTATCTGTTGGTGTACCTCAAGGCTCTGTCCTTGGTCCGCTGCTCTTTTCCATCTACACCTCCTCCCTGGGCAAAATCATCAACAGCTTTGGCTTTAATTACCACCTCTACGCTGATGACACTCAGATCTACCTCTCTACCCCTGATCTCTCTCCCCCTGTCCTTTCAAAAGTCAGTGACTGTTTATCTGGCATCTCCTCCTGGATGGCCTCCCACCACCTAAAGATCAACATGTCAAAGACTGAGCTACTACTTATTCCTCCCTCTAATGCCGCCCCACCTCCTGACTTCTCTATCACGGTGGAGGGTATCACCATCTCCCCATCAAACCAAGTTCGCTGTCTTGGAGTTACACTGGACTCTGCTCTTTCCTTCATCCCCCACATCAAGTCTCTTTCCTCCTCCTGCCGATACCAACTGCGTAATATTTACAGAATTCGGCCATTTCTTACCGCTGTCGCCACAAAACAACTCATACACGCCCTGGTAATCTCCCGACTCGACTATTGCAATAATCTCTTATATGGCCTCCCTCTGTCCCACCTCTCCCCCCTACAATCCATCCTGAACGCCTCCGCCAGGCTAATTCACCTCACCCGCCGCTCTGTCTCTGCCGCTTCCCTCTGCGAGTCCCTTCACTGGCTCCCCATCCACTGCAGAATTAAGTTCAAAATCCTTATCCTTACCTACAAAACCCTCACTAACTCAGCTCCCCACTACCTGTCCTCACTAATCACCAAATACACCCCAGCCCGCTCCCTAAGGTCAAACAGTGACCTGCGCCTAGCTTCTCCCCGCATCACCTCTTCCCATGATAGACTGCAGGATTTCTCACGCGCAGCCCCCACTCTCTGGAACGCTCTCCCTCGTACTGTCAGACTTTCCCCTAACTTCTCTTCCTTCAAACGCTCCCTTAAAACGTTCCTATTTAGGGAAGCCTACCACCCAACTCACTGACGCAACCATCAATCACTCTCACCTTACAGTCCTCTCCTCCTGTTTCCAACCCCAACCCTCCCAGATTGTGAGTTCCTACGGGAATAGGGCCCTCATCTCCTCCTGTACTGTTTGTCAAATGTTGTTCAATATATTGTAACCCTGTCTATACTGTGCTTATTGTACAGCGCTGCGGAATATCCTGGCGCTTTATAAATAAAGAATAATAATAATAATAATCAGCATCTCAGTGACGTGCGGTGAGGTCAGTGGCTGGTGAGGCACTGGCTAGTATCAGAGCCAAATATACACAGGGTTATGCAGTCACAATTTACGCATTTGATTATCGTTATATAGGAGAATAGGAGTTTTATTTTTTATTTTATTAAATTTTTTGCAAAAACCCAATTTTTTAAAAAAAACCTTTTTGTATTTTTATAAAATACAAAGTAAAAAGTAACAGACTTTATTATTATTTAAAGGACTTTTTTTATTATTTAGACCCATTTTTATTGGTTTAACCTATTAGGAGAATACAAGACTACCTATTTTTTTTCCCAGTTCGATGGAATTCGATCGCAATTCGGCGTGTTTCGTCAGCATACGATAACTGCTTCGGCTACTCCAATTTCAGCAAAATAGTGACCATTCGCTAAATAGTGAATTCATCATATTGTTTGCGAAATGGAATTGCTGAAAATCGCGAAATGAAAAGCATGTAAATCACTTTTGGTGCTTTGTGAATAGAAACTGAAAAATTCTATTATTCATTATAATTACCATAAACCTTTTCCAAGTTTCTTCTTATATATCAAAACCAAAATAAGAGCTGCGCTACGCCATGGCGGAGACCCCCCAAAAGAATCAATCACAAAACTGTATTGGTCTTTCTCAGAAGTCTAGCTTTCCTCGTTAAGCCAGATCTATTTATTAAAATACACAGAATTTATAGCCAATCAGTGTACAGATACATTACAACATCAAAGTTTAGCCACTCAGTTAAAGTACTACCATATATGGTTCACGAGACCCTTTTCCCATCTTCCCGCTTCTGCGCACATTTTCCTGCACTGAACATAACAGGAAATTGGCCACAGCTCATATCCTATAGAAGGAAGAACGGTCTATATAGTATTGGCACTAACAAAAATGGAGGGGGGAATTTCACAGCCCATTTATAAGAACCGGCTTTTTAAGACTAAATATTTATTATATTTACAGGAAATTAAAATCTAACAATTCTTTCCTTTGATCACATATCACCTGTGATCATCTAAAAGATAAACCAAACTTAGACAATTAAACCTGGGCTACAGTGTCCTTGCCTAAGACCTTTAGATCATTCTAGATGCTCAGATGGGAAGAAAAAAATTCTGGTATTTACTCCTAAAATACCTCAATACCTTTTATAATGTACAAAAGGGATTCCCCAAGGAGGCCCTTTATGAGCAAAAAATACACTTATCTATCTAGATTCACTCTTCCAGCGAACCACTTGGAGCGTAGGCAAAAATACCTAATCTAGACCTTAAATAACTATTTATTCCCATTTCCCAAAATATAATTCACCGAACAAGAAAAGTATAATAACTTGAATGTAAAAGTTCATTTATCTAATAAATCAACAGGAGTCAGATCTATATCTGTGTGTTTTCCTATGTTCAGCTTCACTCCACAAAAAGCATATACACCTGCATTCATACACACATTCAAGAAATACATTCTCATTTTCACAAATTAAATCCTTTCTCACACTTATCTAGGGGATTAAATAAAAAAAATAATATTCCATAATCTAATACCATAGTCCACAGTGCGAGATCAGGGTGTGGTCTTTTTTTTCAACATCCCAGCTTGAGACGCATAATCATTGAATGTCATCAGAGCTCCCACCATAGGGACTCCTGAACAAGCTGTCTCTTTGCGCTGGTTGCTTATTACCTGTGACCTTTGACCTTGACACAAAATGTCCATGATTCGTTCCATATGCAGTCATTGTGACTGTCAGGTTTCTTGATGATGTGATATGTTTTTAGCAACAATAAAGAAAATAAAAAAGAAAAGAAAATATGGTATACCCCGCTAATCATATACATCCATTCATTCATTGTCACTCTCAAATGCACGAAAACAATAAAAATGTTAATTTACACAAGAAGAGACACAGATAATAAATTTAAAAATGTCCCCGCGAAGCCTGTCGGCCTCACGCAATAAAAAAATTATACTACTTCTGACTCATTGTTAGAGAAAAATATATATACGCAACTTTGGCTCAAAAGGGAAATAGCCGAAGTGCATATTCCACCCTTTTATTAAATATAATTTTTTTTTTTTTTTTTTTTAATTACTATCCTATTCAGTCTTGTTCGGTGTTGTGAAACAAGCCTGGCGTTTATAAAACACACCAATCCTCAAATGAAATAAAAAAAATAAAAACAGCATTAATTTTATCGAATTAAAACTTTCCATTTACCACTATATATGTCATGAAACGTATTTATGCAAATGCATTAAATTATATGTTCCTAAATACATTAATGAACTCTAATTTTAATTGGATGTGATCTCCAGTAATCCTAAATGTGTCAGGGAATTTGAACAATATTGATTGTAACTAAACAACAAAAATAACAAAATATAAAATAATAAAAGACACAAAATAATTATTACTTAGACGACATCAGAATATAAAAATACATTATCTTCTTTCTTTGTCTTCTGTCTTATTGGTTGAAAATAACAGTTTTGTAAAACTGACATGTCTTAAGTTGTATTTCCAAATCAATGATCTTCTACAAATAGCATGATTTATTGATGAGTTGTCGATAATTAGATTGTTTTATTGCCTGGTGTCTGATAATTCCTTATTATCCGGTTGATGTAACATTGCAATGTGAAATGATAATGTGTTTGAGTAAATTTCCTTCAATTCCAACATCTTTATCAATATTGGTATCGCATAATCTTCCATCTAGTTTGAGCAAAGTTGGCATGCATGGGTAATTTTCACCTAAAGTAAAAACTTGGGAAAAAAATGTATTATTAACCTGTCAAAAACTTTAAAATTCATATGGTTAAAATACTTTTAAAATGGAAAAAAAAATGCAACACATTTTTGGACACAAAGAAAAGGAGTGGTCATGAGTGAGACAACACGGAGGAGAGGAGGGGTCATGAGTGAGACAAAATGGAGGAGACTAGGAAAAGAATGTGAACTTCAATTCAAATAAAAAAACACAACAAAAATATCATGAACTGGGAAAGAAAGTATAGAAGGGCATGTTTAAAACTTGACGCGTTAATTAGCACAAAGTTCTCAGAGGAAACTCAGAGAAAAAGATTCTTAATAAACATCAATAATCTTTATTAAGGATATTGGTTAAAAACAAACATTCAAACGTGAGGTGTTTGTGCAGCTATTTTACAACCTGTTTTATTCCCTCCAAGAATATTCAATGGAGGCAAAGTTATACGCTATTGCACTTCACACCAAAAGACAAACATCAGACAGCAAAAAAAAATAATACTAGACATCTGGCTACCACTGCAGAAAAAGAAAACAAATCAAACAATACTCAGATACCAAACTACAACCTTCCATCTTCCTTAGTCAACTAAAATAAAACCAAAAAAAACACCTTCTCTTATTTGAAATCTGCCTAAATTCCTTTGTACAGCGCTACTAAACCTGTAGGCGCTTTCCTTTAAACTTTCATTCAAATCCTTCAGCTTTATATCACTTCATCCTCTTAGATTCCAAACAACCAAACATGAACCTACATATATATTCCATTATACAAGTTACAAAACTGTAAATGATCTCAGTCAGCCATTTTGGCAAAACATATAACCTATATTAAGGTGCGGTCAATCCCTTAGTGCTGGACTCAAACAAAGACCAGAGGAAAATAACCGAACACGCCTCTCTTGGGAAAATGTACAACTTTGAGCCCATCACCTTGATACACTACTTTTTTTATATATATATATCATACATCAATTTATAATCCATTTACAGTAAATCCAGCTCCCATAATTACTTTCTTCTGTTCCACTACTGTACGCACGCCGAAGCACTCAAACCGCGCCCAATTCCACAACAGTTACAGTTTTATAAAGCACTAACAGCTCCAGAATTCAACTGCTGCTACAGTCATTCAAGGCATTAGACACATGTCATTTGTATATACTGTTCAATTATCCCAAATAGATACTCACAGAACAACAAAAATAACTACATATTCCATTACCCAACTTGCACTGCTAAAAGACTACTAGCATTCAAAGAAAAAAAGTCCTTATACAAACACATAATAACATTATACATACAAATAAAGAGGTTTTTTTTAATTAAATTAAAAAAAGAACAAAGAGAGAAAAAATGAATGTATGAGAAAGAGAAAAAAGTTAGCAGGCGCTTTTGAAAGTCACTGTAAAAGTAAAGCCCTATTGTCTCCATTTCCTGTGCCTTTTTTTTTTTTTTTTTTTTTACACGAGGCAAGGCAGTAATGACACAGAAACAAAGAAACCTGGTTTACGAAAAGCAGTCCCTATACATAAATTACATCTAAATAACATAATATCAAAACTACGAAATACAAAACATCAAAGATAAACACATACATTAATAGTTAGTAAAGACAAACATTTAAATAAACAGACGCAATCAATGGCCAGAAACAAAATAAAAAATAAAACAAAAACAAACATGCAATCTGAAAGAAAAAACAGTTAGCAAATCCTTTAGAATCAGCGCGCAAACACATGCAGCAAAAAAATAAAGAAAAAAATGGCAGCAGCGCGCAAGAAAATAAAAATAAAAAATTAAGAGGAAAAAAAACTGTCTCTCAATGGGAGATTAAATCAGTTGATATATAAGAAGAAAATCTAATCAGTTAAAATAAAATTTTCACAATTACAAGATATGGACGACCCAGAAACACCAGAATTGAAGTACAAGATAGACACAGAATGGAGACAAAACAACTAGAAACATCTCGTTCCTTTTTTCTATGAGTTCAATTTCCAGCAAATACAAATACTCAACACAGCGGGCGAGTTCAAACACACGTGAGGTCCTCAAACGATTTTCCTTTACTACAATATATAAAATGACAAAAACAAATCAAGACAAAGAGTCCAACCTTGCACCAAAAAAAAAAAAAAAAAAAAAAATCAACACGCTCTGAACCATAGCTTTAACTTCAAGGAAACCAAGCCTGGAGGCAAGTTCGCAAAATCTGAACAAGCAAATGTAAGAATACATTCAAATGTAAAGATACACTTAAATATAAGGATACATCTGAATGGCAAATCCCACTTCAGACAACAACTGAAAAATTCTATTATTCATTATAATTACCATAAACCTTTTCCAAGTTTCTTCTTATATATCAAAACCAAAATAAGAGCTGCGCTACGCCATGGCGGAGACCCCCAAAAGAATCAATCACAAAACTGTATTGGTCTTTCTCAGAAGTCTAGCTTTCCTCGTTAAGCCAGATCTATTTATTAAAATACACAGAATTTATAGCCAATCAGTGTACAGATACATTACAACATCAAAGTTTAGCCACTCAGTTAAAGTACTACCATATATGGTTCACGAGACCCTTTTCCCATCTTCCCGCTTCTGCGCACATTTTCCTGCACTGAACATAACAGGAAATTGGCCACAGCTCATATCCTATAGAAGGAAGAACGGTCTATATAGTATTGACACTAACAAAAATGGAGGGGGGGAATTTCACAGCCCATTTATAAGAACCGGCTTTTTAAGACTAAATATTTATTATATTTACAGGAAATTAAAATCTAACAGAAACCTAAGTGACAGAAGTGATTTACAAACTCTACAAAAAGTGAGCTAGAGAAAAAAATGCAAAAATGAAGCAGGAATGGGAATAAGATGAGAGAATATGAGGGAGCAAACAGGACAGAGAGGAAGAAATAAGAGCAGTGCCTGGCACACAGCACATACCCAGATGGAGAGGGAGCCTCCTGCTGCTTTACTGACTTGAAGTTTAAAAAGACTTTTCTGTGAGCAGGAGATAAGAAGCCAGGTGTTTTTTTCTTATCAGAAGGAACACAGATGAGGTGCCATAAGTTTTTAGTTTTTTTAAAAAGGTCTGTAACACACATATTGTGAGCTGATGAGTGGGGGGGGGTGGCACTCTGACACCTCATCACAGTGGGGGTGCAGTCATTAACTGACCACGGAGCTCAGCGGGAGCGGCATTGCTCACACATGAAGGGAGCACAGAGGGCAGACATCCAAATCCCCGGCCAGTTTAGCAAGGATTCAGTTTTTTGCGCCCTCGGCTGCACACAAGCTTTTAGGCTGACCCCTGCATGCTGCCTGTTATCAGTTCAGCCACCGCCTGGAATCCACATCACTGCACTGATTCCCCTCCTCGCACAGACAAAACAAACATACTTGTCTCCCAGTCCGGGAGAGCCAAGGGTTGAGCTGATGTGGTCCCTCACGAGCACTGCACCTCGTCCAGCTGCTTCCCACGTGACTGTGGTGCTGGCACGCTGCGTCACGTTGGTGAGTACGAGGAGCTGGAGCCAGTGCGTGCTCAGCACAGGCTATGCCCCCCCCCACGACTGACGAGGACAGTCACATGACTGTCCTGCGTCAATCAAACCATGAGGAGCTCTGCCTGCCATGGTGAGAGTTTTAAAAAAAAAAAAGGAAATGCTTCAGACCAATGGGAGCTTTCCCATTGGCTGAAGCTTTCATGTGCTCTCCGTGCCTGGAGGCACTGAAGAGCTTGCCTGCCACCAGCTTGGGCTTCTCAATTAGCGCAACGTAGAGCTGGGCAAATTGAGTAGCCTAGGCTGGCTCAGTGCTGCCCCTGCTGTCTGTGTAGTGAATCACACACACACAGCACCCGGCAAACAGAAGTGAAAAAAAAGCAGAACAGAGAGAGAGAGAGAGAAGAAGCAAGCACAGCGAGGGAGCCTGGAGAGGTGAGTATGAGAACTTTTTTCAATAAATAACATTTATTTACAGTTTAAATACACACACACACACACACACACGTCATTACAGCACATTGAGGACATTAATTTACCGCAATGGCAGGGGCGGCTCTGCCTCCCCTGACTGCACGTCCCTGCAGCATCTCTATACACAAACAGCTTCTCTATACACAACCCCATCAGCATCTCTAAACACAGCCTCACAGCATCTCTATACACAGCCTCACAGCATCTCTATACACAACCCCATCAGCATCTCTAAACACAACCTCACAGCATCTCTATACACAGCATCTCTATACACAACCCCATCAGCATCTCTAAACACAACCTCACAGCATCTCTATACACAACCCCATCAGCATCTCTATACACAACCTCACAGCATCTCTATACACAACCTCACAGCATCTCTATACACAACCCCATCTCTATACACAAACAGCATCTCTATACACAACCCCATCAGCATCTCTATACACAGCCACACAGCATCTCTATACACAGCCTCACAGCATCTCTATACACAACCCCATCAGCATCTCTATACACAGCATCACAGCATCTCTATACACAACCCCATCTCTATACACAAACAGCATCTCTATACACAACCCCATCAGCATCTCTATACACAGCCACACAGCATCTCTATACACAAACAGCATCTCTATACACAACCCCATCAGCATCTCTATACACATACAGCATCTCTATACACAACCCCATCAGCATCTCTAAACACAGCCACACAGCATCTCTATACACAACCCCATCAGCATCTCTAAACACAACCTCACAGCATCTCTATACACAACCCCATCAGCATCTCTATACACAACCTCACAGCATCTCTATACACAACCTCACAGCATCTCTATACACAACCCCATCTCTATACACAAACAGCATCTCTATACACAACCCCATCAGCATCTCTATACACAGCCACACAGCATCTCTATACACAGCCGCACAGCATCTCTATACACAACCCCATCAGCATCTCTATACACGGCATCTCTATACACAACCCCATCAACATCTCTAAACACAGCCTCACACCATCTCTATACACAGCCTCACAGCATCTCTATACACAGCCTCACAGCATCTCAATACACAACCCATCAGCATCTCAATACACAACCCCATCAGCATCTCTATACATAAACAGCATCTCAATACACAACCCCATCAGCATCTCTATACACAGCATCTCTATACACAGCCACACAGCATCTCTATACACAGCCTCAAAGCATCTCTATACACAACCCCATCAGCATCTCTATACACAAACAGCATCTCTATACACAACCTCATCAGCATCTCTATACACAGCATCTCTATACACAGCCTCACAGCATCTCTATACACAACCTCACAGCATCTCTATACACAACCTCACAGCATCTCTATACACAGCCTCACAGCATCTCTATACACAGCATCTCTATACACAACCCCATCAGCATCTCTATACACAGCATCTCTATACACAGCCACACAGCACCTCTATACACAACCCCATCAGCATCTCTATACACAAACATCATCTCTATACACAACCCCATCAGCATCTCTATACACGGCATCTCTATACACAACCCCATCAGCATCTCTAAACACAGCCTCACAGCATCTTTATACACAGCCTCACAGCATCTCTATACACAACCTCATCAGCATCTCTATACACAGCATCTCTATACACAGCCTCACAGCATCTCTATACACAGCCTCACAGCATCTCTATACACAACCCCATCAGCATCTCTATACACGGCATCTCTATACACAACCCCATCAGCATCTCTATACACAGCCTCACAGCATCTCTATACACAAACAGCATCTCTATACACAACCCCATCAGCATCTCTATACACAAACAGCATCTCTATACACAGCCACACAGCATCTCTATACACAGCCTCACAGCATCTCTATACACAACCCCATCAGCATCTCTATACACAAACAGCATCTCTATAACAACAACCCATCAGCATCTCTAAACACAGCCACACAGCATCTCTATACACAACCCCATCAGCATCACTATACACAAACAGCATCTCTACACACAACCCGATCAGCATCTCTATACACGGCATCTCTATACACAACCCCATCAGCATCTCTAAACACAGCCTCACAGCATCTCTATACACAGCATCTCAATACACAGCCTCACAGCATCTCTATACACAACCCCATCAGCATCTCTATACACAGCATCTCTATACACAGCCTCACAGCATCTCTATACACAGCCTCACAGCATCTCTATACACAACCCCATCAGCATCTCTATACACAACCTCACAGCATCTCTATACACAACCCCATCAGCATCTCTATACACAAACAGCATCTCTTTACACAACCCCTTCAGCATCTCTAAACACAACCTCACAGCATCTCTATACACAACCCCATCAGCATCGCTATACACAGCATCACAGCATCTCTATACACAACCTCACAGCATCTCTATACACAACCTCACAGCATCTCTATACACAGCCTCACAGCATCTCTATACACAGCATCTCTATACACAACCCCATCAGCATCTCTATACACAGCATCTCTATACACAGCCACACAGCACCTCTATACACAACCCCATCAGCATCTCTATACACAAACATCATCTCTATACACAACCCCATCAGCATCTCTATACACGGCATCTCTATACACAACCCCATCAGCATCTCTATACACAGCATCTCTATACACAGCCTCACAGCATCTCTATACACAACCTCATCAGCATCTCTATACACAGCATCTCTATACACAGCCTCACAGCATCTCTATACACAGCCTCACAGCATCTCTATACACAACCCCATCAGCATCTCTATACACGGCATCTCTATACACAACCCCATCAGCATCTCTATACACAGCCTCACAGCATCTCTATACACAAACAGCATCTCTATACACAACCCCATCAGCATCTCTATACACAAACAGCATCTCTATACACAGCCACACAGCATCTCTATACACAGCCTCACAGCATCTCTATACACAACCCCATCAGCATCTCTATACACAAACAGCATCTCTATACACAACCCCATCAGCATCTCTAAACACAGCCACACAGCATCTCTATACACAACCCCATCAGCATCACTATACACAAACAGCATCTCTACACACAACCCGATCAGCATCTCTATACACGGCATCTCTATACACAACCCCATCAGCATCTCTAAACACAGCCTCACAGCATCTCTATACACAGCATCTCAATACACAGCCTCACAGCATCTCTATACACAACCCCATCAGCATCTCTATACACAGCATCTCTATACACAGCCTCACAGCATCTCTATACACAGCCTCACAGCATCTCTATACACAACCCCATCAGCATCTCTATACACAACCTCACAGCATCTCTATACACAACCCCATCAGCATCTCTATACACAAACAGCATCTCTTTACACAACCCCTTCAGCATCTCTAAACACAACCTCACAGCATCTCTATACACAACCCCATCAGCATCGCTATACACAGCATCACAGCATCTCTATACACAACCTCACAGCATCTCTATACACAACCCCATCTCTATACACAAACAGCATCTCTATACACAACCCCATCAGCATCTCTATACACAGCCACACAGCATCTCTATACACAGCCTCACAGCATCTCTATACACAACCCCATCAGCATCTCTATACACGGCATCTCTATACACATCCCCATCAGCATCTCTAAACACAGCCACACAGCATCTCTATACACAACCCTAATGGCAGATGAAATTTAATAAATGGCAGATGAAATTTAATCTAGATAAATGCAAAGTTATGCACTTTGGAGTGAAGAACACACAAGCAATTTATACCCTAAATGATACGGAGTTAGGGAAATCCAAGCAGGAGAAGGATTTGGGAATAATCATAGACTTCAAACTAAGTAACAATGTGCAATGTCAAACAGCAGCCGCCAAGGCCAGCAAAGTACTGGCATGCATTAAAAGGGGAGTTCATTCTCGGGATGAAAACATAATTTTGCCTCTGTATAAATCAATGGTCAGGCCGCACCTTGAATATGCCGTGCAATTTTGGGCACCTGTCTTAAAAAAAGATATTATATCGCTAGAAAAAGTGCAGAGACGGGCAACTAAATTAATAAGGGGGATGGAAGGGTTAAGTTATGAGGAAAGACTAACAAGCTTAAACCTGTTTAGTTTAGAGAAAAGGCGCCTTAGAGGGGATCTGATAACCTTATATAAATATATACGGGGCCATTATCAACCATTGTCTGATAACCTATTCATTAACAGGTCTATACATAGGACAAAGGGTCATCCATTTAGACTGGAAGAAAGAAAATTTAGCTTAAAGCATAGGAAGGGTTATTTTACGGTGAGAACAATAAAGCTGTGGAATTCTCTGCCTGTTGAGGTGGTTGGGTCAGAGTCTGTACAGACTTTTAAAAAGCGACTGGATGACTTCCTGCAGACACAGAATATTAAGGGTTATAATATTTAATATGTGGGTAAAAGCTTCTTGATCCAAGAGAAATCTGACTGCCATTCTGGGGTCACGAAGGAATTTTTTCCCAGTATGTTGCATATTGGCGAGCATTTCAGACTGGGTTTTTTGCCTTCTTTTGGATCAACAGCCGTAGGTTATGTGGGAGAGGCTGAACCCGATGGACGCATGTCTTTTTTCAGCCTATATAACTATGTAACTATGTAACTATGTAACCCCATCAGCATCACTATACACAAACAGCATCTCCACACACAACCTGATCAGCATCTCTATACACGGTATCTCTATACACAACCCCATCAGCATCTCTAAACACAGCCACACAGCATCTCTATACACAGCATCTCAATACACAGCCTCACAGCATCTCTATACACAACCCCATCAGCATCTCTATACACAACCCCATCAGCATCTCTATACACAGCATCTCTATACACAGCCTCACAGCATCTCTATACACAGCCTCACAGCATCTCTATACACAACCCCATCAGCATCTCTATACACAACCTCACAGCATCTCTATACACAACCCCATCAGCATCTCTATACACAAACAGCATCTCTTTACACAACCCCTTCAGCATCTCTAAACACAGCCTCACAGCATCTCTATACACAGCCTCACAGCATCTCTATACACAATCTCACAGCATCTCTATACACAACCCCATCAGCATCTCTATACACAGCATCTCTATACACAACACCATCAGCATCTCTAAACACAGCCTCACAGCATCTCTATACACAGCCCCATCAGCATCTCTATACACAACCCCATCAGCATCTCACAGTGTATTCATTTCATGTTTTCCCTTAATGGCATTTTAGGGGTTAATGGGTAGGCTACATGCCTCACTGTCAAGTTTTGTACGGGGTGGTATCAAGGTGACAGGATACTGAGCCCGGGATGCAGTGATGCACCAGTACAGGGGTGTGCGGAGAGCAGTGAGTTGCTGCAGCAAGCAGCACAACAATTGGTTTGGAGATGAGGAACAGAAATGTATGGGGCTTGACAATAGGGAAGCAGGAAACAGACCAGGAGAATGGGATCTTGAACACACTGGATATAGTGACTTTATAACTTATATATATATATATATATATATGCACACACACATCATGTAGGTAATGGAGGTGTGTGTGTGATATATATTAAACACGCACACTGAACTCTGAACAATTGCCTACAACGATCCGTGTGTGTATATGACTTGTGAATATGAAACATATCAGAAAAATAAAATGACACTCACCACTGTAGTGTAATTTAAACATTATTTATTCGGGGGAACCAAACTGTAACCTTTTTTTTAAAAAAAATTTAGATCATAACTTTTTTTGATAAAATATAAAACATTTGGTTCATAGTTATTCATAGTTACATAGGCTGAAAAAAGACATGCTTCCATCGGGTTCAGCCTCTCCCACATCACCTACTGCTGTTGATCCAAAAGAAGACAAAAAACCCAGTCTGAAATGCTTGCCAATATGCAACATACTGGGAAAAAATTCCTTCGTGACCCCAGAATGGCAGTCAGATTTCTCCTTGGATCAAGAAGCTTTTACCCACATATTAAATATTATAACCCTTAATATTCTGTGTCTGCAGGAAGTCATCCAGTCGCTTTTTAAAAGTCTGTATGGTCTCTGACCCAACCACCTCAACAGGCAGAGAATTCCACAGCTTTATTGTTCTCACCGTAAAATAACCCTTCCTATGCTTTAGGCTGAATTTTCTTTCTTCCAGTCTAAATGGATGACCCCTTGTCCTGTGTATAGTCCTGTTAATGAATAGGTTATCAGACAATGGTTGATAATGGCCCCGTATATATTTATATAAGGCTATCAGATCCCCTCTAAGGCGCCGTTTCTCTAAACTAAACAGGTTTAAACTTCTTAGTCTTTCCTCAGAACTTAACCCTTCTATTCCCCTTATTAATTTAGTTGCCCGTCTCTGATTTTTTCTAGCGCTATAATATCGTTTTTAAGACAAGTGCCCAAAATTGCACGGCATATTCAAGGTGCGGCCTGACCATTGATTTATACAGAGGCAAAATTATGTTTTCATCCCGAGAGTGAACTCCCCTTTTAACCTCCCTGGCGGTCTAACTTTTTTAACCTCCCTGGCGGTTTAAATTTTGTGTCTAAAAGCGTCTCAATTTTTTTCTAAAGGAAACGTGTTTTTGTACATAGTTAGCCTGTAATAATTAGGAATTACGCACTGAAATCCGTGCAATCAAGAGTTCTTACTGGTAAAATCCTTTATAAATAAATAAATAAAATAGTAAATACACTGAGTCTTATAAAGTTTGAAACACAAAATAATAATTTATTATCCCAAAAATAATTATCCAAAATAATGCAAATAAATGATATTCAATAAAATAAAAAACAAAAAACACTGAAATCGGTCTGAAAACAAGGGTAAGAGGATGTATGGTCTATTTCTTATCCTGTACTGCCACCCAGTGGCCGTTCATAAACATTGCACTTTGGATTACAGTATTTTATGAATTGTTTATAAGTTTGCTGATGGTTCCCGCCCACCCTGCACCATGTGACTCGCAGGGAGCCTTCCATGAAGCAGCTCGCCGCGATCACACTGAGGGGGACAGCGAGGGAGCCAGGAGGAGGCGAGGAAACATCCAGCCCGAGTGTGGCTCGGGGTTACTGTTCACGGTAGTGAAATTTAACCCCGAGTCACACTCGGGAATACCGCCAGGGAGGTTAATGTATGCCAATACTTTGCTGGCCTTGGCGGCTGCTGTTTGACATTGCACATTGTTACTTAGTTTGAAGTCTATGATTATTCCCAAATCCTTCTCCTGCTTGGATTTCCCTAACTCCGTACCATTTAGGGTATAAATTGCTTGTGTGTTCTTCACTCCAAAGTGTATAATTTTGCATTTATCTAGATTAAATTTCATCTGCCATTTAAGTGCCCAGTCCCCCAATCTATCTAAAGTGAAGTAACATCCTGCTCACATTGTATTACTTTTCCTAGTTTTGTGTCATCTGCAAACACTGTTACATGGCTTTCAATGCAATGTATTTGGTTAACATATAAAGAATTGTAAACGCTATTTTCAAAAATTTAATGGCATGTTTGTGTCATCGGGTGCTGAATCAGAAGAGAGGTAGAACTCCCTCAAGCCAGGGTTAAAGAATGGTTCTGATACCGGTGGTGTGGGTTGAAGTGGAGCAACATCTCTTCGTGGATGGTGGATTGGTTCCAGGGTAGAGCAAGTCTGGGTTGCTTGGGTTGACTTGGGACGGTGTGAATCATCTTCCTCATCGCTTACGATTTTTAGTAATTTCTTGCGTCCTCAGATGCTGAATTCAAGCTCCTCCCGACGTAAATGACGTCATTGCGCCATGCGCGATGACGTCATTTCCAGGCGACCCCCGGCAATGCCGGGAGATCGCCTGGAAGGGAGGGGGGGTCTGTTCGGATCCCTCTCCTCCCGATCGGGAGGTCCCACAAAATAAAGTCAGGCACCGCTTAAAAGGGGAGAGTCCTCACGCATAGCGTGATGACGTCAGATAGCCGGGGAACCCCTAGCTGCCCGCAATCCCCTGGTGGAGGTAGGGGGTTCATTTGAACCCCGATATATCCAGAACCGTGGCAGCTAGAGGGTCATGGAGGGTGTCAATCTGAGCATGGCCTTTCGAATGATACCCAACATGACCAGGTATAAAGTAAATAAATAAAAAAAAATGTATTTTTTTTGTGTGTTATTTTTATTAATGCAGCAATATTGTTCACATTTCAATTATAATGTGAACAATGATGCTGCACTAATGATTTTTTTCTATGGTGTGCGTTTGCTAAAAATCACATAATTCCCCCCCCCCAAAATTTAATAAGTCCCCATTTCTAATTTTTGTACAAGCACACCCCATAGAAAATATAACCGCAAATGTTCATGTGATAAAAGGTGAAAAAAAACACTTTACACGCTGCAGATGATTAAAAATTCAAGTTTTATTGCATTTTTTGTTATAATATACAGGCAGAACATGACGTATACATATAAAAATAAATGATATATTATGAATCTGCCGAGTCTGCTGGAAAGAATGATATATAATATGTCTGGGTCGTATAATAAAATGTGGCTTCAAATCGCATTTAAACATGATGAGCGAAAGCGGTAAAAATTAGCTCAGCACACAGCGTTGAGATGCCTCAGCAGTGAAAGTGTTAAAGGAACAGTGAGTTTTCCATAAAATAAGGGTTAAAAATAAAAACGGAAAATTCCTTCAAATATCGTGCCCGTGAAGTGGCGGATTTGTAGGATGTATAGAAACATTTAAAAACAATGTCTGGGTCCAGGTAGTGCCCTGGGGGACAGGAAACAAGGACAAAAAGTTTTAAAAAAAAGGAAATTTTTAACCCCTTCACTGCTGACGACGTGTGGGACACGTCCTCAGTTACTCCCGCTGTATGCTGAGGAGGACGTGTGTTTCGTTTTGGGCATTAAATCCATCATTAATTATTGAATTAATATGCAATAATTAAAGCCCTAAGTTGCAACAATAACATTTATATCTTGTGGGTAATATGGTCGAATATATATAAGAAAACACACAGAAACCGGTGCACTATGAATGACAATTTACTTGGCAATCTATATTCACAGTTTATATCATTTGCTTTACAGTAACTACAGAAAAACTAACATATACACACAGTCATGGCACAGTACATTAAGCTAAACAACAATACTTAAACAATACAGCAATGAACTAAAAGCATGCTTACTACACCCCAAGCTGGGGGCTGCAGAAAACTTCACATGGTGGTCAGTCTCAGGTATCAAGCTGAAGAGACTTAAACCTTTGTGGAAGTCCCCCTTTTATTCCCAGTGGGAGTCACCAGTAGACAAACCCTCTCTACCAATAGGAAAAGACCTCTCTAAAGTAGGCTGGCTTAATGCTAGCCAGTGCCACATAAGGGCAAACAGCCTACACACTGCCCCTAGTGGTCCTTCTTTGGTATGTCAATCAGTTAATATTAAAATATGATAATTTATGGCAGAAATCACCCATGATCATAACAACGTGTCCCACACGTTATCAGCTTTGCGGGACCCCCGGCGGAGATACTCACCTCTCTGTCCGGGGTCCCACAGCGTTCTGACTTCAGCATCCTCAGACGCTGAAGTCAAGCTCCTCCCGACGTAAATGACGTCATCGTGCCATGCACGATGACGTCATTTCCAGGCGACTCCCTGGCAATGCCGGGAGATCGCCTGGAAGGGAGGGGGGGGTCCGTTCGGATCCCTCCCGATCGGGAGGTCCCACAAAAAGAAGCCAGGCACCACTTAAAAGGGGAGAGTCTCCCCTTTTAAGCGGTACCTGCTTTAACCCCTTACGTACCGGAAAAGCAAAAAGTATTCCAGGCGCACCTAAGCAGTAACTTAGTATATTATTCCAAATGCATTTTGTATAGCAGCAATTTTGAGAAAGAAGTATAAATGTGTAAAGAAAGCACTCTGAAATAGAATAAAAGTAATACTTATATTTCAAGTTGTTATGAATTCTTATTCCTCCTTTTCGGTGTTGGATTCTTCCGGTTGAATACAGGATAGCTGCATGAATTCCTGGATAGCGAGGAGATATTCCTAGTGCATACGGTACTCGGAGCGGGAAAAACGAAAAACATCCGGCTGCACTGGCTCACTTTTCGACAGGCCATGCAGACCCTTGTGCTTGGTTCTCTGTCCTGGGGAAACAACACGCCCCAGTGAGATGTTGAGAGCCTTCCCTGTTCTCTCTACCCGTTGCATGTGTGACGCTTTGCCGTCACCCCCTCCTGGGGCAATGAAATGCTGCTTGGGAGAGGTACCACCTCTACCTTCTCCCACAGCCACAATTAGCCACGGTGACATGTGCCGACTGCACCCTTTCCAGGTGCTCTAGGCAGCAGATGGATGGAATATGGGGAGACCAGTGCCTCCAGCAAAAGTGTTTGGGGATCTGGGCCAGCTGCCCAGCATCCAGAGGGCTCATAGCTGGAAGGCTCAGCCTCAGCCTCAGCAGCAATTTCACAGTAGGCATCCCCCACAACTCGGGGACGGGGTTCAGAAGCACAATGTTGCTGGAAAAAGGTGCCACCCCCACCCTCCTGTTGGGACTTAATCTGCTGGGGATTGAGACCGACTGTCACCCCTCCCGGGATCATTACCTGCTGCGGTGGTGGACTAAGACCGACTGCTTCCCCTCCCGGGAGCTCGTCTTTGGACCGGTGTAGGGATGAGATGGCTGTCCATCCTCCGGTTTGCTTTGTTTTGTCCCCATTTTCTGGGGCGGCAAGGTAGGGGTAAAGGTTAACGGTCCTCTGATGCAGTGCTAGTTTTCCAGCCAAAGTGGGGGACCGCTCCCCCATGTATGAATTATAATCCTTGATCCCTGCCACTATCAGGCAGGGATCCGGGCCAACGGCCCCGCATTCTTCAAGCCCTGGGGGAAGGACCACAGCATCTTCTGCATTGTTCCAGGCAAAGTCTGCTGCCCTCTGCTCCTCTACCCGTCTGCGGTTGGGAGTGCTCTGTTGGGGTTCGGGGTCTCCAGTCAATCGTTCCAGTGATCTGCCTGGGTGGGCCTTAGTCTCACCGTTTGTCAACAGGCATATCTCCTTCTCCCAGCTTCCTGGAGTAGCAACTAGGGGGCCGAGGATAGCAGCCCTCTGTCCTGATGCCCCCTCTTCTGCTGGGTTGGGGCACTGCTCCCCCATACACATATTGTAGTCTCTACGCGCTGAAGCGCCTACCAATGCAAGCTGGGAGTCCGGGCCAACTGCCCCTATTCTGGGCTTTGTGAGAAGGACCGCAGCCTCTTCCTCTGCGGGCCATGACACCTCCACCGTATCCCGCTCCTCCACCCATCCCTGAGTGGGGGTGCTTCGTGGAGGTTTGGGGCCTCCTGCTGAGCACTCCAGCAACTTGCCCGGGTGGGCCTCGTTCTCACCTATTGTTGTCCGTCTTTCCTCTCTCCGCAGTGCCCCTCCGCCCCGATGGCTCTCCCTGGTGGAGACCGCAGTCCCATCCACTGTTGCTCTGTCACTGTCTTTTATAGGCTTCCGAAATGCACCAGCACTCTGCTCCACTGCAGGCTTCAACGAAACTACACTCGCCAAGTCTTTTGCCTTCTCCTTGGACAACACGCTGTACTGTGGCTGCAGATACATTGCTTCCTCAGTAGCGTTCGAGACCTGGGAAATGCTCTACTGTATGGAAGAGGGGCCGACTGCCTCCTCGTCCTGGTGTTCCGAAACGGCCGCAGAACCTGGGCGCAGGTCGGCTCTACCGTGTCCTGTTGGACGCTCTGCTTCTACCATTTCCATAGCGGTGAGAACAAACAGGGAAGTGCCCTCAAACAAACTCCTGTATTCGTGCTCCAGATCCCATTCACAAGCGACCAGCCAGTCCAGGTCACTTCTCAGTCCGAGATCTTCGAGAGGCTCAATCTCCCGAAACTCCCGGATTTCTGCCCATCTCATTTCCGCTGTACTGCCAAAGGAGGGATCATCCTCGAGAGCGTCAAATATTAAGCCCGGGTCGCCATAGTCATTGCCCTCTGTGGGATCGTTCCTCTCTAGATTTGGACACAGGTTGGCGACATACCATTCCAGTGCACGGTACCCGTCCTCCAGCCATAGCTCTGTCTGGATCAGGTTCTCCAGTTGGGACAGTCTTTCTACTACTGGTTGCACACCCAGGAATGGCACCCGCAAGTCCCATAGTCTCCAGTATCTCTCACCCCAGGTAGGAAGAATCTTGCCTAGGTAGTCCTACTCGAGTTGTAGAGTGTCCCTCCAGAGCTGTTGACGAGCTGCGTCATTTTCCAACGAAACATCCTGATCAAGTTCTAGATCTCTGTGCTGGTCGACCGCTGTAGCTCCCCTGAGCTGATGCTGCAACTTGGCCACTCAAAACTGACTGATCCCTTCCAAAATGCTTGGGATCACCTCTTCTGGAGGGTTGGCTCCAAACAGGGCCAGCTTCCATTGTATCTCCTGCCACCATTCTGTGACTTCTGAGTCCTCATAGAGGGCCATGCTCCACTTGATGGACCTCGGTAATTCTGCCAAGGGGACTGCTTTGGACTTGATGATGGTGCACTTTTCTGAATTCCCAGCCAGCGTTGCTGCGTGGCTTTCTGCAAGGCTGGCTTTACCAAAGTCCATGCAGCTGGAAGGTCCCTTGTCAGGCAAAAGTCTTGAGAATCCCAGTGGTCTTTTGGAGTGGCTGAGACCGAGGTCAAGCCAGCGGCTGTATTTCCCCTTGCTGGGCTGATGTTACTGGCTGTAGGGCTGCTCCAGGCTCTTGGAGTTTTGTGATGTCTGAGACCGGGGTCAAGCCAGCAGCTGTATCTCCCCCTGCTGCGCTGGTCTCAGGGCTGCTTCCAGATGTCTGGTAGCTCCAAGAGTTTGGCGTATCCCAGTGAGATTTTGGAGTTTCTGAGACCGGGGTCAAGCCAGCAGCTGTATCTCCCCCTGCTGGGCTGGTCTCAGAGATCCCACCACTGCCACCAATGTGACGGACGCCGCTACTCGGAGGGGGTAGATCCGCCTTAGGTGCCGGGGTTGCTCAGCAGTGAGCAGAGGTAGCGAGCCGACGTCAGGTTCCTTGCTGGAATATATCGAGTCAGCCTGGAGGAAATACCTAGCAGACAGTCCCTCTTCCCAAATACTTGTCGAGACGCATTATAGGTTAAGCAAGTTGGTTTATTGTAAAACAGCACATACACGGTCCATTTCTATGGTACAGTCCCATTGTTCCCTCATGCCCGCCCCCAGACACCCCGGCGCCAGTTCTGTCACTGCCTCTAGCCCGAGCCCATATTGTATGTTTAACAGGGTCCCAGCTCTTGGTGCCACACTGTCTGGCCCGCCCTGGGCTGCTCCCCGCCCAGGCAATTCCACCCCCTGGAGTGCAAGCTCTGACTCTTTGTACCTAGTGTCCAAAATGCACCCTGGTGGAGGCAAAGGGGGCTCCAGGGCAAGCTGTTGAACAGGAGTAGCAGCTTGGCAGCTTGCCAGCGGTACTTCGCGATCTCCTGGGGAGCCTCCTGCCTTACAAAATATGAGGCAAGCCGGGGTACACTTTGCAGGAGCACTAATGACATATTTTGCTTGTACAGTTGGCACTGATACAAGCTGGACACAAGGGGGAACGAGTTATTAATCAGCACAGGAGATATACAGACAAATTGCAGCCGGGCTGTTTCAGTGACTGATACAATGTAGCAAGCATGTACTCCGTGGTTACTAGCAGGATCGGTGCAGGGAAAAACATGATTTATTAGAAGTCTAGCAACAGTTTTACACTAAATCTAACAAGGGAATTAGTTCCTATAAATAAAGGGTAAACGAAATATAACAAAATAGGAATGAAATTAAACTAAATAAATCCTGTGGCGGCCGATCCGTCAGAGGGACCTTATCACTCGGGGAACGTGGCGATGGCTCCCCCAAAAGCGCAGAGGTGCCTTGAGACCCCCGGAACGGCAAAAAAAGGGAAGGCCGAGACATCCAAGATGGCGGCACCCAGGATTCATACTCCCCTCAATCCCACGACGGCTTGGACGATCAGGCTACCGCTGACACCGCTCCTTCCAATCCGGCTTCAGAAGGTCAGATATGAGCTTTGTTGGGCGAACTTAGAGACACGCTACAAGCAGACTTTAAGGCTATAATAGCTGACTTACATAAAGATATTAGAGATCTAGGGGAATGAACGGATCAACTTGAATCTAAGACTGATGATTTATGCCTTGCGCACAATGAACTTGTTGATGCTTACAAAGACCTTAAAGTATCTCAGGAATTGCTTCAGTTAAAGGTAGCGGACCTGGAAGACCGTTCTAGGCAAAATAACATACGGATTAGAGGTATCCCCGAAACAGTTAAGCCTGACGGCCTACATAACTTCGCCATGACTCTCTTTCAAACACTCCTGCCTAACGCGCCAACCACTGATTTATGTCTGGATAGGATACACAGGGTCCCCAAACCTAAGAATCTCGCAGCCTCAATACCAAGAGACGTGCTTGTCAGAGTACATTTTTTCAAAATCAAAGAGGAATTAATGATCACAGTCAGAAAACAAGGAGAACTGCTAGATCCGTACTCCTCCATTTTGTTCTTCCCTGACCTGTCGGCGGCCACAATGGCCAAATGGTGGGAATTCGGATCAGTCACCAAGATCCTCAAGAATCATAACATGCCATATAGATGGGGATACCCAACAAAGCTTCTGATTTGGCACCAGAATGTGCTCCACGCTATCCCCAATATAGCCACAGGCTTCCATTTCCTGAAATAATGGAATCTAGTGGGAGAGTGCACTCCACCACAGGTCCACCAACCGACACCAACGAAAGTCTCTCCAGAGTGGCACAGGGTTAAAACATGTAAATAAAATAATGGTTTGCCTCTTACAAATTACTATTTTTTCTATCTCTGCATTCTTTTGCTGGCCCTACCAGATTGAGGCCTAATAGGAATCCGAGGCGTGACTGCGAAAGGCCGCGTGGGTCAAATACGAGCTCGTCACCACAATCCTCGATCAATGGTCACAAATGTTTCCCCCACTTCTCCCCCTGGGTCGTCAGGGCGAGCTGGGATTCTACTCCAGCTCCAGGAGATCTCTGGAAGTGTATATTTTGGGAGTGCCGTGAGCACGCCAACCCTCTTTTTTTCTGCAACTTTCTTAATGTTGAAATTTTTACTTTTACTACTGGTTTTTTTTTTTTCCTCTTCTTTTTTTTTGCTTGTCCCTGTTCACCGTAGAAGTTCTAACCGGATTACAGCCCGTTCTCTCCTCGCTCACTACACGTTGGGCATACCAGGATCAGAAGTCATTGCGGTCTACCCAAGATTTGATGTTTCTCCCCGACAACTCACATGGAATAATGAGGACCTCGAAGTCCTTACCTTATTTACACCCAATAAGGTAGAGACATAACATGAAAATCTTCTCCCTCAACGTCAAGGGGCTAAACATACCGCATAAAAGACACTCATTATACGCGGACATCAAATCTTCCAAACCAGATGTGGTTTGTCTACAAGAGACACACTTTAAAAGGGACGCTCATCCACGCCTATATCTCCCTCAATACTCATTACAGCTCCATGCAACCTCTCAGACGAAATCCAGGGGAGTCTCAATTTTAATCCATAATCGCCTGGCCTATACTTTAATCCACAGAGTAATTGATCCCAACGGCAGATTTATTATACTGGTATGCTCTCTTAACCATGTTGTATACACTATCGTCAATGTATACTGTCCAAATGAATCTCAACATTCTTTTTTGACTCGGGTATTAACCAGGACGCAAAAGTCCATGTCGGGCTGTCTGGTTGTTTGTGGAGACATTAATTTATCATTGGACTTGCCTCCCCGTGCTCCTAAGAGACTGCAGTCACAACGCTCTAAATCTGCGGCGCTAATAAAGGAATTCCAGCTATATGATGCTTGGAGATTGATGCACCCAGGAGAAGAGGGACACTCTTTATATTCCGCTACTCATGACGTACATACCAGGATAGACTATGTATTCATCAAAGGCGACTCTTTGGCGCAAGTGGAGGACTGCTCTATCGGACCAATTGCCTGGTCAGACCATGCACCAGTCTCGATTTGCTTGCTGGATAGATACGATCCCCGCGGCAGGGCTCCTTGGAGGCTCAATGACTCTCTGTTATTGTGCCCAGAGGTGAAGGAGGAGGTCCAACAGGCTATATTGGATTATTTCAGAGACAATACCTCCTCAGAAGTAGCTGAGAGCACGGTGTGGCAGGCGCACAAGGCTGTGGTAAGGGGTATCCTGATTAAATGGGGATCTAGGTTAAAACGACAACACACGGAACATAGGATAGCCTTGCTACAAAGTATTGTATTAGCAGATGAAACCCACAAGCGGCTGCGTAGTGCTAAAACTCTGACAGCAGTCTCGGAGCTACGAAAGGAGCTGCTAGAATTAGATAAATTAGATTATATATGGGCGGTGAGACGACTTAAGGCAAGATGTTACATTTACAGCAACAGGGCTAGCAAAATGTTTGGAAACAAACTAAGGGCTAGAGCACGTAATGCGCGCATCGCGACGATCTGTGACGGGCAGGGACTACCCAGACACCAGCCTCAGCATATTGCAGACTGTTTCACAACATACTACACCTCTCTTTAGAACCTCACTAACGACAGAGAGACACATCAACCCTCCACTCAAGACATAATTAAATTTCTAAGAGACATAAACCTACCTCAACTCCCCGACGAACTAAACCGCTCTATAACTAAACCTCTTTCATTATTCAAGCTCACTTCAGTGATTAAAGGGATACCCAACGGCAAAGCCCCGGGCCCAGATGGGTTTACTGCACATTACTATAAAACCTTCTCGGACCTATACCCTAAAATGCTACTGTTTTTCCAATCAGTCTTCGACTCCGGTCAATCCCCTAAAGAATGGCTTTCGGCCCACATAGTAACCATTCCTAAAATGGTCCCGCCATCTACAAAATGCTCTGAATATCGGCCTATATCGCTACTCAATGTGGACACCAAACTTTACGCCAAACTTTTGGCGAAATGGGTGGCGGAAGTCTTGCCTCGTTTGGTCTCAGACGACCAAGTTGGCTTCATCAAAAACAGACAAGGGCCAGATAACACCTTGAAAGTTTTTTCAATTATAGATCGAGTGGTACGAGACTCTCAACCCACCTTATTATTATCCCTGGATGCCGAAAAGGCTTTTGACCGGGTTAACTGGTCCTACCTACATCACACATTAATTAAATTTGACTTCCCAGGAGCCATTATCTCGGCAATTGAAGGATTATACACCATTCCCATGGCGAGGGTTCTGAATGCTGGATTCGCCTCGAGCCCCTTCTCTATAACGAATGGGACGAGACAGGGATGTCCCTTATCACCCCTTTTATATGCCCTAGTCCTGGAACCTTTGGCTCAAGCTATCCGACAATCCCCCAACATTATTGGAGTAGACATAGGCCCAACGCAGAGTAAGGTGAGCCTATTTGCGGATGACATATTGTTGACTCTGACAGACCCGATAACATCTCTACCGGCACTACACAAGATATTAGAGGACTATGGTAGGGCTTCGTTCCATAAGATTAACCTCACAAAAACCCAAGCATTACCATACGCAATACCGCAAGAGACATTGAGACCATTAATGACTGCCTACACATATGACTGGAGGACGTCCTACATCACATATCTGGGAGTTAAAGTTGCATTCTCTAAAACTGATTTATTTGAGTACAATTACAAGCCTCTAGTGGCAGTAGTGAGGGATTCTTGCAATAGGTGGCATAAGCACGAGGTGTCCTGGGTGGGACGCATGGCAGCAGTCAAGATGTCGCTCCTACCTAAATTACTATATCTATTCCGGGCCCTCCCTATTGTGCTGCCCCGAAGTTATTTCCAACTGATACAGACTCTACTCTCTAGATTTATATGGAGGGGTAAAAGACCGAGAGTTAAAGCAACTTTGTTACATCAGTCTATTGAGAGTAGGGGAATGGGTGTGCCTAATGTTTTTCTTTACTACAAAGTGTCAATTCTGTCTGCGGTCCAGTTGCTGCTAGCAGGGTCGCAGGGTCCTCAATGGTCGCGACATGTATCCACTCGCTTCCTACCTCTGGCTCCAGCGACGATACTATGGGTGCCAAAACACATACGCCCGCGGCTACCGTCTCTCCCTCCTCTAGCTGCCCTGTTGACCAAGATGTGGGATAATAACTTGCATATACTGACTCAGTACCACCCGGTGGCCTTAGCCTCACCCCTTCAGATGTTCTGCCATTTAATTCCTGACTTTGACCCTCGGACATGGATAGCGAAATCGGTAACCGGCCTGTATCAGCTATTTAATCAGTTCCTTTTCCCAATTAGTGGATAAATATAATATACCATGGAGCCTTTGGCTTTCTTATGGCCAGATTAAATCCTGTATAAAGACCTGGGGACTGGGGGGGAAATTCCAGACAAATGGGCCTTTGATGACACAATATGAGACACGATGCTCCCAACCACTGGACAGGCGACAGATGATTACCGTCTGTTATGGGCTATTAATGTCTAATACCGCCAACACACGGTGGAGATTCCAACAACAATGGGAGACGGATTTGGGCAGGACGTTTACTACTGACCAATGGAGAGAGAATTTTAAATGGGACAGAGGCAAATTCAAGTGTGCCTCATTATGGGAGGCACGCAGGAAGCTACTGTATAGATGGCACTTAACACCAGATAGGGAATGCCACGTTACCAGGGGTGCCCCCTCCACTTGTTGGCGATGTGGGGTCGCAAAGGGTACTTACATTCATACATGGTGGTCCTGCCCACTACTGACGGACTGGTGGCGAGACGTAGCCAAATTCTGTACCAAGGTCATTGGGATCGAGGTAGACCCTCTCCCTGAAACACTACTTTTACAATTTTTCCCGATCCAGTTTTCCCCTTTTCACAAGCAACTCTTAGCACACATATGAACGATTTCGGGAATATTATTGGCGGCTAGATGGAAGTCCACGCTGCTGCCGACGATTTCAATGATCACAGACCGACTACGGGAGTTCTGCCTTTTAGACAGCATGACGCGAAGGATAGCAGGGTCCGCGGTACCCAGCAAAATTTTTTGGTCCTTGTGGGATGCATACCTTGCCTCAACTTGCGTGTAGAGTAGCGATCTGGAGATAGCAAAATGAACACCTAGAGATATCATGACGGTTAGAACACTAAGGCGTGCCTTATTCTTCTTTTGACTGCTTCCCTCCCCCTCCTTCTTCTCCCTTTTTCTTTTTCCCCTATTTTCCTTTCCCTCTTTCTTATCTTGGTTCTTCCCTATTTTTTTGTTTCAAAAGTTCAAAGAGTATAATGGTTTTAAATGACTGTTGTTTTGTTATTAACGTACTACTTTTATGTGCATGATTGACAATCTGTATACTTGCTTTGATTATTCAATAAACTTTTCAAACCACAAAAAAAATCGTGTAATTTTCCCCCAAAAAATGTAACAAGTCCCCCATTTCTAATTTTTTTAACAAGCACAACTCATATAAAATATAACTGCAAACGCTTGCATGTTAAAATGTGAAAATACTTTACACCTAGTAAACTATTGAAAATTCTAATTTTATTGCATTTTTTGTTATAATATACAGACAGGACATGACGTATACATATAATAATGATATATTATGAATCTGCCGAGTCTGCCGGAAAGAACAATATATAATATGTCTGGGTCCTATAATAAAATAAGGCTTCAAAACGCGTTTAAACATGATGAGCGAAACTGGTAAAAATGAGCTCAGCACACAGGCGGGAAATGGCTCAGCAGCGAAAGGGATGAATTGAAAAAACTATGCTGCATTAATTATACAGCAGAGAAGAGAGGTGCTGCCCAGCAGTGTGCGGATTCATATGCTGCATTAATTATACTGTAGTGTAGAGTGCTGCCCCGCAGTGTGCAGATTCATATGCTGCATTAATTATACTGTAGTGCTGCCCCGCAGTGTGCGGATTCATATCCTGCATTAATTATACTGCAGAGAGGTGCTGCTCCGCAGTGTGCGGATACATATGCTGCATTATTATCTTTTTTTTTCTTTTTCCGTTTTAAATCATTTTATTTGTTCTGGATTTTTTTTTCGTTTAAGATAATTTTGTTCAGCTTTTTCTCCATTTTAAAACATTTTGTTCTGGTTTTTATTTTTAACGTCAGACCATTTGGGTCAGTATTTTTGCATTTTTTAAATCTTTTGTTATTTTTGTTCCTTTCAAACCATTATAATATGATTAAATAAAGTTATTCAAGAAAAAAAGGATCTTTAATAAAAAACGATAGAATCAGCAGAATTAACGTATCGACTGAAATATCGGATCATCCGAAATACCATTCGTTTAAGTCAAAACGAATAGACACTTTGAAACGAGGAGATCAGACGATCCGAAAAGACGGAAAATGTCCGATATCACGAAGGTAAGTAGGTAAGAAGTACCATCACTATAGGGTATGTATCTCGTTAAAGGGAGCAAAGGGATTAGGTGGATGAATGTTGAGAGAGAATAGTGGGAAGGACATACTGTCGGTGGGGGATGTACTGATGATGGATTATAGGATAAAGGAGTCTAGTGTTGTTACCAGCTCAGAATTCATGTCCACATATTTGTTCTTCCAATGTCCTATCCAAGAGTATCTCCATATATAAATGTGTTTGTAACGCGTCTGGCGCAATCCCATCCGCAACAGGAGGGCCAAGTGAGCAGCTGTGATGGGTGCGCGCGCAGCTGACAGCGCATTACAAAGGCATTTATATATTTGAGCAGGTTCCTCTTCCCTCTTAGATTGCATGCTCACTGGAACAGGACCCCGCTTAGATTGTAAACTCACGGGAACCGGACCCCTTAGATTATAAACTCACGGGAGCAGGACCCCTCTTAGATTGTAAGCTCATGGGGCCCGGACCCCTTAGATTGTAAACTCATGGGGCCAGGACCCCTTAGATTGTAAGCTCATGCGACCCCTTAGATTGTAAACTCATGGGACCTCTTAGATTGCAAACTCATAGGACACCTTAGATTGTAAACTCATGGGATAGATTGTAAACTAATGGGACCTCTTAGATTGTAAACTCATGGGACCCTTTAGATTGTACGCTCATGGGATAGATTGTAAACTCATGGGATAGATTGTAAAATCATGGGATAGATTGTAAACTCATGGGACCCCTTAGATTGTAAACTCATGGGACCCTTTAGATTGTAAACTCATGGGTAGATTGTAAACTCATGGGACCCTTTAGATTGTAAGCTCATGGGACTCCTTAGATTGTATAATCATGGGGACAGGCTCAATGTGGTGGGGTGCCCAGTTGCAGGGAGGCCAATACTTACCTTGTTCCAGCGCCGTGATCAAGTCCCCAGGTCTTCGCCGTACTGGTTCCGGCATGCGGCGCCCAGAGCCTCCCCTGCACCAGCCGCCGGGGGAGACTCAGGGCAGGGGTGATCCGTGAGGGGAAAAAAACAAAATGACCCGTTGGAGAGGCGCTTTGAGCGTGCCTCTCCAACGGATTTTTGTGGTCCCTCGTGCCAGGGGCGGATCCAGACACAGGTTTCGGGGGGGCATTCTATCAGTTGGTAGCTAAGAGCTGGTGTTGGGTTCGCAGTGACAGGCAGAGACGCGCCTAATCGCAAGCTGTGCTCATTACACTCACTCTCCCCAGAACATTGCACAGGGTCTGTTCTCATGTGGCTCAAGAGCCCTGCAAACCCTTTCCATATGAGGGGCCCAGGGTACCTCCTCCCAGCACATACCCCTTGAAGCTATGCAGTGTAGGGTTACCCAGGTGTGGGCTGCCCAGTGCACCATTTCAATGCTGCCAGAACACACGTGGCACCCATCTTGCAGCCCTGCGAACCCTTTCCATACCATGGGCCCAGGGTACCCCAGCTCACATATAGATATATTTGCCTCCAGCTCACATAGATATATTACCCCAGCTCACATGGATATATTACCCCAGCTCACATGGATATATTGCCCCCAGCTCACATGGAAATATTTGCCACCAGCTCATATGGATATATTTGCCACAGCTCACATGGATATATTACCCCAGCTCACACATGAATATATTGCCCCAGCTCACACATGGATATATTGCCCCAGCTGACATGGATATATTGCCCCAGGCCAGCTCACAGGAATATATTGCCCCAGGCCAGCTCACATGAATATATTGCCCCAGGCCAGCTCACATGGATATATTGCCCCAGGCCAGCTCACATGGATATATTGCCCCAGGCCAGCTCACATGAATATATTGCCCCAGGCCAGCTCACCTGGATATATTGCCCCAACTCACATAGATATATTGCCCCAGCTCACATAGATATATTGCCCCAGGCCAGCTCACATGAATATATTGCCCCAGGCCAACTCACATGAATATATTGCACCAGGCCAGCTCACATGAATATATTGCCTCAGGCCAGCTCACATGAATATATTTCCCAAACTCACCTGGATATATTGCCCCAGCTCACCTGGATATATTGCCCCAGCTCACCTGGATATATTGCCCCAGCTCACCTGGATATATTGCCCCAGGCCAGCTCACCTGGATATGTTGCCCCAGCTCATCTGGATATATTGCCCCAGCTCACCTGGATATATTGCCCTTAGCTCACCTGGATATATTTCCCCAGGCCAGCTCACCTAGATATATTGCCCCAGCTCACATGGAAATATTGCCCTAGCTCACCTGGATATATTGCCCCAGCTCACATGGATATATTGCCCCAGCTCACCTGGATATATTGCCCCAGCTCACATGGAAATATTGCCCCAGCTCACATGGAAATATTGCCCCAGCTCACATGGAAATATTGCCCCAGCTCACCTGGATATATTGCCCCCAGCTCACATGGAAATATTGCCCCAAGCTCACATGGAAATATTGCCCCAAGTTCACATGGAAATATTGCAACAGCTCACCTGGATATATTGCCCCAGCTCACATTGTGGCGGCCGCGTGCTTTACCTCCTTCGAGTGGCCGCCAGCATAAACTCTGCCGCTCGCTCGCATATAATAGGTCAGCATATGATAGGGCCATGGAAGGAAATAGATATAGTAGGGAAGATAAAAAGGTCAAAGAAAATGGCAGAGCTCGAAGTCCTGGTTCAATCCATCAGGGAACAGTGTTTTAAGATTGCAGATCCATTTAATTTCGGCTCTGTTAATCTTTTTTAAGAAGTCACCTCCTCTCCAGTTTTTTTCTAGCTGCTGAATTGCCATAAACTGGGTGCCCCTTGGATCTTTATGATGTACTTCTTTATAATGCTGCGGAACGGTATGAGTATCTACACCTTTTTTAATGTTGTTGATATGTTCACGTATTCTAACATTTAGACTCCTAATGGTTCGACCTATATATTATTTTCCGCAAGGGCAAATCAGGTGATAAATCACATGTCTCGAAAAACAACTTAAAGTTCCAAAGATCTTATGGACATTGTTCCCCTTCATGTCAGTAAATTGTTTTATGTGCCTCTTATGGCTGCCTGTGGTTCTGCAGCTATGGCAATTAACACATCTATAAAAGCCTCGTTCTATAATTGAAAGGGTTCTTACGCTCACTTTCTTTCGAGTGGCTCATCACAGAGCATTCTTCATGTTGCCCACTCCTCTGAAAATAAGTGTTGGCTGTTCTTCCAGGATCTGTTGTAAATCACTATCTTTTCTGAGTATTTGCCAATATCTTTTGAATATACTCTTGATCTGATTATGTTGTTCACTGTATTGGCAGATAAAGGGGGTTTTTGAGTCTGTCTCAATTGTCTTCCTCGGTCATTCTAGGATCTGTGTCTGGCTGGTTTCCAGAACCTTTCATCTAGTCTGTTCTAAAGTATCTGGATTATATCCTTTTTCTTGAAACTGTTCTTTTAGTTTTTGTGATTGTTCAAGATATATTGCATCATCCATACAGTTCCTTTTAATTCAAAGGAATTGACCTTTGGGAACGCCGTCTAACCATTGCCAGAAATGGCAACTGGTCTTGTCAATATAACTGTTGACATTAACGGTCTTAAAGAATGTCTTGGTCTTAATGCAGGAAGTTTCGATATATATGTTGAGATCTAGGAATTCGACACTTGTTTCACTAGAGGTCCTTTCAAGCTGTATCCCCCAGACATTGTTGTTGATGAATTCAAAGAAAGAGTTGAGTTCGCTGTCGCCGCCAGCGAGCAGAGTGGTGCAGTCTTGAGCAGACCCCCACCCGCCAGGTGCATGGAGGCTGTGTTTGCGGCCCTCGAAGCCTGCTTGGCATGTCTGCTCAGGGAGGACAAGAGCCCGATCCCCAGAGGCTCATGGAGGTGACTGATGGCCACATGGAGGACTGGCCGGGAGGCCGCAGGCCTGAAGGAGGAAGCCACAAGGGAGGTTATACCTGCCGACCACGTGGGGGAAGCTGTCGGCCCACGGAGCGAGGGAGACAGGCCGGTGTTTGCTGAGCTGGATGTAGAGGCGGTGACCCCAAAGCTTCCTGCTGCTGGACCCCGGGACCGGTCAGCAGAGTTGGAGCTGCCAGGTGCTGCAGTATGTTCCGCTGCCGAGACCGGGTGCGTTCCCCGACCCTGCTGTGTGGTCCCATCCGCGGCCGGATCGTTTCGAGCCCTGCTTGTGTACCGTGACCTGCGAGAGAGGTCGGTGCATGGTGGTCCTACCCGTCATGAGCTGTGAATGGACATGGGCTGAATCACCCAGCTAAACTGCGTTCATGACTCCGGGACTATTTTTTCTCCCCCTGCAACTCAATATTGTTTAGTTTTTTTATTTTTCCTCCCCCTGTCCCCATTTGCCGGTCTGATGTGGCCCTGATGACTTTTCTTTTTGCTCTTTATTGTACTGCAGTGCCTTTTTTTAAATTATTTTTTATTTTTATGTATATTGCTTCCACCTTCCAATGTCTGTTATGAGGACTTGTCTTTGTTTTTGATTCTTATTTCCCCCCTCCTTTTTCCTCAACACGCTGAGACTCTAGTTTTGATGTGCTCCCCCCTTATTTGCTATTTCCGATGTGTTCCCCGTCCCAGTTGTGACCGTTATTTTTTCTGTTTGACCTCCTCTGTTGCACCCCACTTTTTTGGCATCTCCAGGACATCTTGGGGAGCGCAACCGCGGCCTGGTGCCTGGCGCAGCCCTCGAGTGCCCGGGCCTGGTGAAATTCACCCCTTGGCCCCCCCCCACAGTCTTACGGCCGTCCGGGAACCCGCCTGGGAAGGCACAGTTCTGGCCTTTGCCACCTCCTCCTCCCCTTTTTTTTCACCCCCCTTAGTATATTGGATACCTTCAGCAGTGCTTATCTCACGCAGTGCTTTCAGATACTTTGCGTATGTTTTTGTAGACTTTTTATTTCCGTATTTCCACAGTTGACGCATTACGACATGTTTTGGTCCTGCGTGACCATTTTCTATGTGCTTCTCTTGCTCACTCTCATAATAAACATTTTAATTATAAAGAAAAAATAAATAAAAACCTGCTGGTTACCCTGACCAGGTAGCCGGGAGGTTTGATCTTCCTGGATGTTGGTCATTCCAGCAGGGTATCTTGGCCTAGACCGACAAGGCCTAGGCCTAGGCCTAAGTCGGCACTTTCCAGGGGGTGGCCGCCCCGCTGCTCAGTGGGACCCGCCGGTCACTGTGACCCGCCGTCCCCGGGACGCGCTGTCTGCAGCCGCCGGTGACTGAATCACCGGCTGCCGAGCGCTGCCTCTTGAAGGCTTCGTCATCGCTGCAGCCTGCTACTGTGCACTGGGAGGAAGTGATCCTATAATGTCACTTCCTCCCAGCACTCCACCACAAGCAGATGCAGCGTGGAGGAGAGAGATAGCATGCAGGATCAGCCCCCAGGTTCACCAAAGGCGAATTGAACGGAGGGGGCGGTGGGCCTTTAATTAAATGAAGAGTGGAGGGTTAATGAGATGAGTGGGGGTTTAATGAGATGAGTGGGGGGGTTTAATGAGATAAAGAGTGGGGGGGTGGGGTGAAAAGAAAAGAGTGGGGGGTTGAGGGAAAAGAAAAGAGGTGGGGTAATGAAACGAAATGGGGGGCTTTAATGAAATAAAGAGGGGGGTGTTTAATGAAATGAGAAGAGTTGGGGGTTTGGGGTGAAAAGAAAAGAGGGGGCGTTTGGAATGAAATTAGAGCTTTATTGCTGTGCAGCTCTGTAATACGCTCATACACAATGCACATTTCTGTGGGTTTTATTGCTGTGCAGCTCTGTGATACGCTCATACACAGTGCACATTTCTGTGGGTTTTAATGCTGTGCAGCTCTGTGATATGCTCATACACAGTGCACATTTCTGTGGGTTTCATTGCTGAGTAGCTCTGTGATACGCTCATACACAATACATAAGTTGTCAGAACAGTTTTTCTAAACTAAACAGGTTTAAGCTTGATAGCCTTTTCTCATAACTTAAATCTTCCATTCCCCTTATTAATTGCAGGGTTATTCAGAGAGATCCGAAAAGTCACCGCCCGTTCGATAACTTTTTGTTCCCCTCACTTCAGGGCGATTTGGCGATTCCTAGTTCGCCGACCCTGCGATGTATTCAGCAAGCACTGCAGGGCCCCCATAGTGCAGGGAATACTCGCCGCAAACCCGCAGAACACTCACCAAATACTCACAGAAAACCCGCAGAAACCGCTGCAAAAAGCCAAACACGCCGAAAAAATCTGAGCAGCCGCCGATTACAGCGCAGAGCAGCCAACGGAAAAAGCCGACACGCAGACGAACGGGGTGAAAGAAATAAAAAAAGTTCACTTGAAAGTTTGAAATTTTAAACTCTGTTTGACAAATTACTACTGAACGAAAATGTCTGGAATTTACATATAAGATCCAATGAATGATAATAAAAAGGACTGTTTCAGAAAAATGAAAAAACGATTTAAAAAAAGTAACAGAAACATTTTTTGACCAAAAATGCCTAAAAGATACAAAAAAATCTAAAAATAAAGAGACTTTTTACTGCAGAATAAAATGTTAAACGGTTTATTAGATATTGAATTAAAACTGGAATATTTTTATCATTGAAGCCTACGGGATTCGCCTGAATAATCCTGACGAATGAAACTTCCGAACAGCAGGGCACTTCACTGACATTCCTCAACTGTTCGGTGTTCTCTGAATAGACGAACCATTGCTTTTCTATGGGGGATTTCACTGCCCTCGAACAGGCACCGTAGGTGCAGGCATTTCGCCAAAATTTGGCGAATTGCCTGCTCTCTGAATAGCCGAATGGCCCCGAAATGTCCCTGTTCACTGAAATTCAGTGTCTGGCTACATTTCGGCCACATTTCGGATCTCTCTGAATAGTTGCCCTTAGTTGCCCGTCTCTGCATTTTTTCTAGCGCCATAATCCCTTAGACCCGCGGACATACATGGTACGTCAGCAGGCTCCTAACCTCCCTCCCGCCGATACTTACCATCCTCGCCGGCTCCTGCAGCGTCTCTGACAGGCTGGAAGCCTGCCCTTTTATTTCCGGGAAGCCGGCAGGCTCGATAATGTCATCACACTGCGTGATGACGTGATCGGCAGGCGCCTACCGGCGCCTGCAGTAAAATTCAGGAAGGGGAGGGGGGCTCCTTTGGAGCCCTCTATCTCCCCAACCGTTTAAGATACAGTGATGCAAATTGCCGAATCGCGATTCAAACCTGGAGGTGGCTGACATCTTGGCTGACCATATGTGTGAGGATGCTAACGGGCCAGCTAGCTGCCAAGTGGAGATAGGGGGATCCTTTGGATCCCCTTATTTCCTGATCTGTGGAAGTTAGAGGGTCATATTTGAAATCATTGGAAAGGCCTGATCATGACCAGGTTTGGTGTGAAAACAAAATAATAATAAATAATTTTTTTATTTTTTTATTTTTTTTTAAATGTTGTCTTTGTTTTTTTGTTAAATAGGACCTAGGCTGTCATCTAAAAATAATGAGCATAAAATGGTAATAATGAGCTCAGCGCACATTGGTGAACTGGCTCAGCGGTGAAGGGGTTGAAAAGCAAAAACATGTAAAAATTGGCTATTTCTATTCTCGTGACAAAATTTTGAAACTATTTAGCTGGAGTCTTTTTTGGTGGTTGTAGATTTTGGGGATTAAATTACGAAAAAGTGTGTCTTTACCATTTTTTCACCATATTTCATATTTTTTTTCATAGTAATTTATAGGATATGATGGAAATAATGGTATTTTTAGAAAGTCCATTTAATGGCGGGAGAAACGGTGTATAATATGTGTGGGTTGCATAAACAAGTAAGAGGAAAATTTGACCTAAACATGCAGAAACATAAACCGCGCAGAAACATAAAAACAGCAGCGGGCACTAAAGGGCGGATTTGCGTAAAACCTCCCGGTCACTAAGGGGTTAAGGAGGTAAAATTATCAGGTCTATTCACTAATGGAGAAACTCAGGAGAATTAGCAGGAGAAGAGAACAATCTAGACCAAATAGCAGATTTGAAAAGTGAGATAACTAGGAATATTTTTCTGGATTGGCTATTTTGACCTATATTTTTCACTTCTCCTGACAATTTTCATGAGTTTCACCTTTTGTGGATAGACCTGTAAGTTTTCATCCCGAGAATGAATTCCCCTTTTAATATATGCCAATACCTTGCTGGCTGTCATGGTTGGGAGGCGGGTAGGAGCCCAATAATGCAGGACTGGGAAGGAAGTCCAAAAAGTGTGGTGTCCAAGGGGTTAATCCATAATCGTAGTAAAGAATCAAGCCAATAGGTCAGGGCAGGCAGCAATCTGGGCTGGTCAAGGGATGTGGAAAACTAGTCAGTAACAAAGGAGGAAGTTCAATAAGCACAGTATCAAGGCAGGTAGACAACTCAGCACCCCATACCTGGTGAGCCAGGTTTATAAAGGGAGTTCCGCCCAGCCACACCCCGAGGGGAAGCACCCTGATCACTGGGCCTGCCCCCTAAGGCTGAGTGGCTTTCCCCAGCGTCACTCCCCTCCTGCACTGTGCAGAAACCTTGCCCCATGAAGAGACTCTTGGCCGCAGCCTCACCCAGGTCCCCAGTAGGAGGACATGCGCCCCACCAAGGGCTGGATGAGAGCCACCACCCTATGCACCGAGCGGGCCGAGAACCACTCCCCGGAGGAGAAAATCCTGGCACCGCACTGCCCTGCAAGGACGGGATCGCCCTGGCCGCCAGGGTGCAAGGAGGACCCCCCTGCCATGCGGAAAGCCGCTGGGCACACCGTCGGATGGAGAAAGGGGAACCCCGCAAGGCGGTGAGCCATGACACAAGCCTTGGCAACTGCTGTTTGACATAAGGCATTGTTGCTATGTTTAGAGTCTATGATTATTCCAAAATACTTCTCCTGCTTTGATTTCCCTAACTCTGTACCATATAGGGTATAAGTGACTTGTGTGTTCTTCACTCCAAAGTGCATAACCTTGCATTTATCTACATTAAACTTCATCTGCCATTTAAGTGTCCAGTCTCCCAATCTATCTAAATCCCTCTGCAGCAAAGTAATATCCTGCTCACATTATATCACTTTTTCCTAGTTTTGTGTCATCTTCAAACCCTGATACATGACTTACAATGTCTATTTCCAGGCCATTTATAAATAAATTGAATAGAATTGGTTCTATAACAGACCCCTGAGGGACACCACTTACCACTGGTGTCCATCTTGAAAATTTACCATCTATGACCACTCTCTGTACTCTATCCAGTTTTCTGTCACGGTACTACCATGTCTCCATCACATGCCGGGCAGTTCTCAACTTGCAGCATAGTGCAGGTCCTTCAACCACAGGTTCTTTCCTCAGGATAATCATACCGGGTGTGTTCTGGCTACGCGTGAGAGACCACATTGTTACTAATGACATCATCATTTTGCACTCCTGCCCAGCACCCAGCTCAGTGGTGTATTTAGGTTTTGTGCTGCCCTAGGCCTGACTAAACTCGTGCACCCCTAATTTAGATTTGACACATACCTTCCTGTCAAGACTACACCTCTTCCTGTTTAAACCACACCCTTCTTATAAGGCTCCACCTTTTCCTCTTAGAGCTCCGCCTCTTCCTCCTGTATATTAAAAGTGGATACCAAGTGCCTACTTGTATGTTTTGTTTTTTTTGTATTTCATTTCAAATGTTGTATATCTATTATTTTAAGAAATAATAAAATAAAATAATGAAATGTGTAAATTCAACCATTTTTACAAAGATCAATCATGCATGTCAAGTATACTGGATCACAGACGCTCTAATTGGTTGAATGAGCATGTGGTCAGTCCCGTTTCGACGGGGTAGTGCACAGTGTGTAGCGTGTGCACTAGTTACGTGCTGAAAATCTCACTGTGGAAACTCTACGATGCGCGTTTGACAGGGCTACAAAGCGCGGTCCACCTTAGGAGGCACTAACTGCGCTCATTGAGGTGGCCACATGGGCGTCAGAGTGGAAGGAACGTCTACTCTCATGGACACTCCTTCCACTCTCAAGTGCACTCGTGTGACCGCGGCCTAAAACTGGACAGCTTCAAATGGAACACCGGTTGAAACTACGGTGAAATCAATGCCATACTACTATGGCAGAAACTACAGCTGAAACCGCATTTAATTAGATGAACCAGGCAAGTGCCATTAAGGAAGCCAGGCATGCACCATTAAAGGCGCTAGACATGTGCCAATGTGCCATATGAGCAGCTAAGCAGGTGTCATTAAAGAACCTAGGCTTGTGGTATTAGAGAAGCCTGTTATGTGCCATCAGAGGAGCCAGGCACATACCATTACAGGAGCCAGGCCTGTGCCATCTGAGGAGCCAGGCCTGTGCCATCAGATGATCCAGGTATGTGTCAGAGGAGCCAGGCACTTACCATCAGAGGAGCCAGGAATGTGCCATTAATGGAGCTAGACATTAGGGATGAGCTGTTCGGGTTCGGACGGTTCGGAGTTCGGCCTGAACTTTGGCAGTTGGCAAGTTCGCGAACTTCGAACTTTTTGGGTGTGTTCGGTTCGAGTTCGGAAAAAAAAAGAAATTTTGAAAAAAGTATAAAAAATGCTTAAAAAATACAAAAAAATCTAGAAATAAAGAGACTCTTTACTGCAGAATATTATAAGCAACGGTTTATTCGATATTTAATTAAAAACTAATGTCTAGGCGCAAAGATTCTCACCTCTAAATGACCTTTTTTTTCAAACGGCATAACAACAACAGATGTTTTAGTCTGGTCTAATCAATTTGATACATTTTATGTAAAATGAAGGTGTGGAGTGTCTGCTTCTGTTCTGAGTGAGTAATTTCCCTCCTAAAACTTCCTAATATGCTGCATTTAACTGCTGTGTGAAAAAATACAAAATTTCCTCATTGCCCGCTTTTATCATCTAAAGCAATGTTATTTTTCACCTCGGGATTAAACATTCACAGGGTTATTCAGAGAGAGGTGAAAAGCAGGAGAATAACTGGAGAATGGAAAATTCTAGGTCAAAATAGCCAAACCAGAAAAATTCTCCCATTTAACTCACTTTCCAAATCGGCTATTTGGTCTAGATTGTTCTCTTCTCCTGCCAGTTCTCCTGGCTTTCACCTCTCTCTCAGGGTTGTTCAGAGAAAGGTGAAAACCAGGAGAATGGCAGGAAAAGAGAACAATCTGGACCAAATAGCCGATTTGGAAAGTGAGATAAGGCTAGGGTCAGACTAACGCATTTTTCACAGCGACCGTCAAAAAGTGCGTCCAAACGCATTGCCATATTTTTCCACAGAATGCGCGAAAACGGTCATACGATGCGCATTTTTGTGCGTGATTTTTTATGGATCCAAACCAGGAAACTTTGGGTGTCTGGACGTTATGTTGGCCGGACATGAGCAGGGTCTGACGTCTCCAAATCACGCACACACGCCGCTAGTGGACGCAGCGCACTCTGTACATCCGTACTAGCGGTTCTGCATTCTCGGAAAAATGCGTTCATTTTTTTGCACTTGCGTTGCGCAGCCGGACTTTCGTGCGACCGTACTTCGTATATTGGCCGTCATTTTCTGCTAGTGCGGCCGTGATTAAGTGCGCCTAAACGCACGTTAAAAATTCGCTAGTCTGACCCTAGCCTAAATGGGAAAATTTTTCTGGTTTGGCTATTTTGACCTAGAATTTTCCATTCTCCAGTCATTCTCCTGCTCTTCACCACTCTCTGAATAACCCTGACAGGGTTATTCAGAGAAAGGTGAAACTCAGGAGAATGACTGAAGAGAAAATTCTAGGTCAAAATAGCCGAACCAGAAAAATTCTCCTATTTATCTCACTTTCCAAATCGGCTATTTGGTCTAGAATTTTCCATTCTCCTGCTTTTCACCGCCAAAAAATCAGTAAACTTTTTCTGCATGTCCAAAAATGTCTCCTCTTTTCATACAGACTGCCGCCCCAAGCAGTTGTTTATGTATAGATTAATTAAAGGAAAACTGTTTACCATCATTTGAAACGTCATTATTTTGTTTTTAAGTGTTTCTATACATCCTTGAAATCCGCCACTTCACAGGCAGGTTATGGGGACCTCCTAGGCACGATATTTGAAGGAATTTTTCGTTTTTATTTTTAACCCTTATTTCATGGAAAACTCACTGTCCCTTTAAAAATGTATTTTTTTAAACTTTTTGTCCTTGTATCCTGTCCCCCAGGGCACTACACGGACCCCCATACACCTTTTATGGCAAATATCTAGCATATATGCCCTCTTGGAGGGCACTCTGAAAACCGAATTTTCAGCCCCATTGACTTGCATGGAGTTCGAGTTCAGGTTCGGGTTCGGACCCGAACATATGGAAAGTTCAGGTTCGGGCCCGTACCGAACTCAGGCGGTGTTCGGCTCATCCCTACTAGACATGTGCCATATGAGGAGCTAAGCTGGTGTCATTAAAGAATCTAGGAAGGTCAAATTACTTATGTGCCTTCAGAGGAGCCAGTGTCACGTACAGGTACCGGGGTGGCACCGGGATGGCAAGATTCTGAGCCCAGGATGCGGTGGGGCACCACTCCAGGAATATATGGTGAGTGGTGGGTTGCAGGAACACAAATGGTGGTTTGGAGCAGAGGGGCAGGACACGTAGAGGGTTTGAAAATGGAAAAACAGAAAACAAACCAGGAAAAAATGGGAACTTGGATATTCTGTATATTGCAGGGAAGGACTGGTAAACACAGTGTGTTTCAGGCTAATACAGGAGAGCCCCAGCATACACGTCCTCTCTCTCTGGCTATAGACAATGCTGGAACAATGTGAAGAGGGGGGGCGGGGCCCTTTATTTTGGAAGGTCAGGTGGTGTAGTGTTTATTTATTTATTTATTTTATTTATTTATTTATAAAGGATTTTACCAGGAAGGATACATTGAGATTTCTCTCTTTTTCAAGTATGTCCTGGGTTCAAGAACATTGAAGTGTTACAGTTACAGAAATACAAAGTAATACAATGCAAGATATTAAAAAAAACAACACAAATATACAGATTAACAGAAAAATATGTAGGAAATATAGTCACTAGGTTACATGTTACAGGTGCATTCTGTGTTTCACTATGTGCTTCACTTTTAACCATTTGTGTGCAGGAATCTCAGTGCTGGTTCTGAGATTAGCAAGGCTTGAAGGGGGCTGCCAACATACAGGCATACCTAATCTATCCTTTGGCCCCCACATCGAAAAACTCTCATCTAAACTTTACCCCAAACTAGGTGCCCTGTACAGAAACAAATCCTGCCTGAGCCCCGCGGTAAGAAAGCAGATTGTACAGCAAATGCTTATGCCAGCCATTGAATACGGAGATGTAGTGTATGCAGCCGCCCCGCAAACACACCTTCATAAACTTACTACATTGTATAACTCATTCTGCCGCTTTGCGCTACAATGTAACTACATGACCCACCATTGTGACATGTTAAAAGAGCTAAACTGGCCATCGCTGGAGTCTAAACGCACCCTTCACCTTTCCAGCCTGGTGTTTAAGAGCATTTCTGGGAAGCTGCACCCTACCTGAATAGACTGCTTCCCCCAGCAGCTCCCTCATCCTATAACCTCCGATCCAGGACCAGCACCTTACTTGCAATACCACAATACATAAAGACAGTGGCTCGGTCCTCATTTTCCTACAGAGCACCACAATTATGGAATAACCTCCCAGACACCATCAAATCTTCCCCCAGTCTTAAGTCACTCAAGAGCTCCTTACTAACATACCTCAATACAGAATGCACCTGTAAACATGTATCCTAGTGACTATATTTCCTACATATTTATTTTCTGTTAATCTGTATATTTGTGTTGTTTTTTTTTTAATATCTTGCATTGTATTACTTTGTATTTCTGTAACTGTAACACTTCAATGTTCTTGAACCCAGGACATACTTGAAAACGAGAGAAATCTCAATGTATCCTTCCTGGTAAAATCCTTTATAAATAAATAAATAAATAAATACAGTTCAGGCACTTGACATAACCCCCCTATCAAGGAGCGAACCCCGGGCGCTCTTAATGTCCTTGTCCAGGCACGGCGTCACTCTGATGGGAGCTGGGTCAGGGTACCGTTGCACCACTGAAGAACAGTATGGGTTTCTTCATTTCCAGACCGATCGGTGTAGTAGATTTTTATAGGATTGGGGGACATACCATTGTACAACGGATGTAGGGTACCTTGTACGGTTTCTGCCCCAGCTGCCAGATTGTCTTCATGGGGTACATTTTCTTTGGTCCCTCCAGTATAAGGGTCTGTATCGCTGACTTGGGTGCGCTTCTTTCTTTGGCGTCTCCTTGCCTTTAATTTATACCCTTTACAGGGCTCGCCCTCCAGGGTGTTGTGGACAGTGGGGTTATCAGCAACCATCATGGACTGTCCATCAGATTCACGGGTGTTCTGATCTTCTGATCCAGAGTCACAGGGGGAGTGGCACGCTGGAGTTGTCAAGTCTTGCCGGCTGAGGGTGGTGGGAGTTGTGGTCACTGGTATTTTCAAATTGACATGCAGCTTCCCTGATCTTCAACTCCTCTTCACAACGTCCTAGGTCTTCTAGCCGAACCACTGTTCCATCAGAGGCATAAATGGTAGCTGCAGTGGGATCTTGCCAGCTGGGAATGATAGGAGCTAGATCTTGTGTCCGGATAGTCATGATCTCCATAGGCTCTGGTTCCATAGGTGGAGAAGGCTCAAAATCCATAGGCTCTGGTTCTACTGGCACGCTGCTTTCAATCTCCATGGGAATGGCCTGTTCTTCCTCCCCCTCTGAGATGGTTTCATGGAGAGCATACTTAAGAACAGGGGTTCTCCTAGGGGCTGGCTTGGGTGGCGGCTTTGGTACCAGGGGTCTCCTGGGTTCCGGTTTGGGCACCGAGGGCTTTCTGGGAGCCAGTTTTGGTGAGGTGCTGATCTTCGTACCGGGGCAGACTTAGGTACCGAGGATCTCACCTGGGCAGACTTGGACACTGATACAGGTTTCTTGGAAATGGGTGCAGGTTTGTGTGCTGGAGCTGGTTGCTTGGTTGGCCTTATGGGACAGCTCGCCAGCCAGTGGGTTGGAGGAGCACAATAAAGGCACAATCCTTCTGCCTGTCTCCTGGCACGTTCCTGTGGCGATAGCGGTCCGTGGACCTTTTTTGCAGATGGAATGCACACCTTGCTAGACAAGCCCCACACAGTCTGCAGCAGCTCTTTCATAAACTCGGTCAGGTGTGCAAACAGTTCTTGCAAGGTTTTCTTCACCAGCTCCATCGCAACATGGATCACCGCGGGCTCAGTTTTGAAGGTTCCAGCATTCTGTCACGTACAGGTACCGGGGTGGCACTGGGATGGCAAGATTCTGAGCCCAGGATGCGGTGGGGCACCACTCCAGGGATATATGGTGAGTGGTGGGTTGCAGGAACACAAATGGTGGTTTGGAGCAGAGGGGCAGGACACGTAGAGGGTTTGAAAATGGAAAAACAGAAAACAAACCAGGAAAAAATGGGAACTTGGATATTCTGTATATTGCAGGGAAGGACTGGTAAACACAATGTGTTTCAGGCTAATACAGGAGAGCCCCAGCATACATGTTCTCTCTCTCTGGATATAGATAGACAATGCTGGAAGAATGTGAAGAGGGGGGCAGGGCCCTTTATTTTGGAAGGTCAGGTGGTGTAGTGTTTCACTATGTGCTTCACTTTTAACCATTTGTGTGCAGGAATCTCAGTGCTGGTTCTGAGATGAGCGAGGCTTGAAGGGGGCTGCAAACATACAGTTCAGGCACTTGACAGCCAGCCAGGTGTTATTTTTTGCCAGTGGCCAACGGGAGACGTCACGCAGCGCACCGGTGCAATGTTGACATCAGGCGCTGGCTGCTGTGGGTGAGGGAAGGAGCTTTAGTGCTCGTGCTCCTTCTTGCACGCACAGCAGCCAGCATCAACATGGTGCCGGCTCGCTGCATCTAACGTTGGCTTATAACCAAACATCTAGGTGCTGGACAGCTGGACTGTAACGTTGGGGGCTTCCAGCCTTTCCGGTGTGCTTGAAGGCAGCATGTCTGATGCTGCTCGCTCACCAACACCCGGTTTAAATAGAAACAGGCAGGGAGGTGGCTGCATGAGGTGCGCTTGAGAGGGGGGCGCGGTCTAGTGAAGGTCTTTTAAAAACCAACAGTTCCTTCTAAGCAGTGCCAGATCGTGGTTATCCATACCTGAGCTCCTTGTACCTGAATTCTCTCGTGATTTAACCTGTTATTGACCCTGCTTGTTTTCTGACTATTCTGCCTTCCGTTGCCCTAGACTATTTTCCTTGTACTACGCTTCTGCACTGATATCGACCCGGCTATTCCATGTGACTATTCTATACTCTGTATTCCTGATTCTGGCTCGTCTGATTACCCCCCGTGTTCCTGACCTGGTTTTGTATTACGACATTGTCTTTGATTAACCCTTTCTGTCTAGCTATTATACCTGGCCAATTCTAAGGACCAGACAGTTAGGGATTCTTCTACGGCTACCCTGTTGGTAGCTTTTGGGCTCTGTGGAGTGTTGGGCTTTAAGGACTGCGTGGTGGGATCCGGGAACTGTGACATGGACATACTCCCAGCTTCAGACCCCTTGTTGTCTAATCCACAGCCATGGTTTAGCCTGCTGGTCCACCGGCGCAGGTGGGGCTAACAATGTGGACTCAACACAGTTTGCTATGGATAACAAGCACCATTGTAAAGCAGACACACATTTCATGTTTATTGCATTGAATCAAAGACAAACATAGCAGTTTACATGCAGATGTACGTACCACACCAAAATAAGATAAAGTGTAAACTATATAACTATACAAATATTTATATAATTATAAATTAGTAAGGCCCAAGAAAATGTGTCATATATATTCTTTGGCCTCCCTGATGTGTGATTGTGCCCTCATTCATATATGCCGGCATTTTGATGCCCGGGTCTCCGTGCAAGGTGTGTCTCTCCCTGCTTTTACAGTGTGAAGCGTGTCATGCTGGGTGGGCGCAGTGTGTCTGGCTTTCCTCGTGGGGCTCTCTTCCTTGTCGTGCCATAAGGGGCTGAGACTCATACTCACGGTTTTCAGTCTGGGTACTTGCAGAGCAGGATGGAGGACACAGCTGACTCCCCCCACCCTCCTACTACACCGGAAGTCCGCCCAAATCAATCATGGGAGACAGCAGGGAAGATTGCGCAGAGAGCATCAAATGCTTGTGCTCCTTCCCACTCCCACAGCAGCCAGCACCTGATTTCAACGTTGCACCGGCGACAGCATCAGGTCAGGCTGGCTGGCTCCCCTGGACCGCGCACATGCATTTCTCCCCTCCTGTCGCTGCGTGCACTGCGCGGAGTGCACGCATCACGTGAGGGGGCGGCGCCAGTGCAGTGTGCCATGCTCGTGGTACGAATCTCGGACTGAGACAGGCCCGCTGCAACGCCAACACCATGGTTTGGGAGGGCACTGTCACTGACTGATTATAGCTCCGGTGACCTTTTTTTTTTTTAGTGCTGAGGGAGTTTTTCTTTTGTCGCGGCGCCACCCCCTAAAAGTGCCGCCCTAGGCCTAGTCGGCCTAGGCCAAGATACATGCCAGACCCCGCTGATGAGGATCTGATTGACTGAGGAGTCCCAGCATAAATCCACAGAAGCCCAGAGAGTCAATGCTTGTTTATTGTTCTCCATACTCAAGCTACCTACAATTGTTTCCTGAAATCTCTGTTGCTGAACCTGCTAAGTATTAGCTAAAGATTTGATCATATATGCTGGATATTATTGAAGTTCCTAAACTTGCATGAACGTTCTATTGCTCAACTCTGCTAAAGATTTAACCTTGTGTATCCTGGGCATTATTGAATCTGCTAAACTATTATATGGACATTCTGCTGCTCAGCTCTGCTAAAGATTTAACCTCATATATCCTGGGCATTATTGAATCTGCTAAACTTGCATGAACGTTCTATTGCTCAACTCTGCTAAATATTTAACCTCATGTATCCTGGGCATTATTGAATCTGCTAAACTATTATGTGGACATTCTGCTGTTCAACTCTGCAAAGATTTAACCTCAATCTCTTAAACTTGCTGAATATTTCTATTCCTGCATATTTGGTTCCTTTTCACGACTCAGATCCTGAATTTCTATGCAAGAACAAGAATTTTCACCTAGACCAATTTTTATTAATTTAAATAGTAATCTCTTGTGCGGAAATGTGTCGAAAGCTTTGGCAAAATCCAAGTAAATCACATCCACTGCCACCCTCTGATCTATACTTCTATTTACTTCTTCATAGAATGCAATTAGGTTAGTCTGACATGATCTTTATTTCATAAAACCTAGCAGATTTTTGCTAATTAGATTATACCTCCCAATGAATTCCTGAATATTATCCCTTAGTAAAACCTCAAATAATTTCTCAGCCATAGATGTTATGCTCACAGGTCTATAATTCCCAGGCATACATTTTGAACCTTTCTTGAATATGGAGACCACATCAGTTTTTCTCCAATCCTCTGGTATGATTCCTGAAAGAAAATAATCTTGAAAGATCAAAAACAGAGGTTTACATATTTCAACACATAGCTCCTTCAGTACTCGCGAGTGAATGCCATCTGGCCCTGGGGCTTTGTTCACATTCACTTTGTTTAGTTGCTGCAACACCTTTTCTTGAGTCAACCAATCACATTTTATTTGTAAGATTTGTCTATGATTTGCATGTCTCCTGTTTTAGGCTTCTCTTTGATAAATACTGAAGAATAATCACTCCGAATTTCTGCCTTATATTAATCTTCATTTAATAACACCCCATACTCAGATTTCAGTAAACCTACACTTTCACTCTTGGTTTTCTTTTGGGGTTGGTCTTGCTCTCTTTAGCTATCTCTTTTTCATTTTCTAGTTTAGCCCATCTAATCGCTTTTTTACATGCTTTATTTGCTGCCTTATATGCTTTATAGGAAGTCTCATATTTATCAGATTTAAAAGCTTTAAATGCCTTCTTTTCTATGTTTAATTTCCTTGGTTATCTTCCTACTGAGCCACATTGGTTTCAGTCTATTGCTTTTATATTTATTACCTAGTGGAATATATTGGGACATGTACTTTCTAGTGTTATTTTGAAGATTTCCGCTTATCCTCTGTTTTTCCCATAAAAGCGTTTTTGCCAGTCAATGAAAATGTGAGCTTCCCTTATTTTAATGAAGTTGGCTTTGTGCTTTGCAAATTTTCTTCCCTACTCTACATAAGTACCAAAACTAAGAAAAATAAGTAGAAATAAGTTGACAGAGACTGTTAAATGCAGGAGTGGACTGGGCCGGGGGGCAGGGGGACCATCGTCCCCCGGGCCGCCGCAATGCGAGTTCCGGCCGAGCTTATTTATTTTTCATGAACGGCCATAGACTGCTATGCGCAACAGCGTTAGTGCTGGGCCGGCCCTCCACGTGATGCAAAGCGTGCCATGCACACGCTGCAGCAGAGGGAGACGTCAGACGGTGGGAGCCTCAGCCGAGTGCAGATGCTGTCACGCTAGCCAGCCTGCCAGTGCTCCAAACTGAGGAGGGGCCGAGGGAAGCAGACATTGGAGAAGCCAGCCACCCACCCAGGACACAAAGACCCGGCCGGGGCCAGCCCAGAGAGTTTTGAAAGACCTCGCTCTGTCAGTCTTCGAGACTGTCTCTGAATGTGAGTGGTGGCGATCTCGCCTGCTGCTGTGGGGGGGGGGTGAATAAATTAAAGGGAGGCCCTCTGTCTCTGTGTGGAGGACTGGGGGTTAAGAAATTGCTGCCCCAGGCGCTCCCTCAAACACACATCCCCTGGAATCTGCTCCTGCGACTCACCCCCTCTCAGCCCGCAGCCTCACTCCTCTCAGCCCTGCTGATCCACACACACACAGTTGTGCTGTGTCTTCCCGGCTCCTGTGCGCTCATTGCCAGCTGCCTGCACTCTCCCTGGCTCCTTCCTCCGGTGTGTCTGGTCCTGCTGCTGCCCCCTGCCTCATCCCGCCTCTCACTCAAACTTTTTTCATTGTCCCCATGAGGTGGGACAGGCCTGAGCTCAATCCATGTCACACCCTGAACACTGCACTGTGTGTGATTACCTGTGGCTGAGTCCCCCACCCCCCCAGCTTTGTAAACACACAGCATCCAGCAGCCCTGCTGTGAATGAGCACTGCTTCCATTGACACACAGCAGGATCTGGAGGAGCCATCTGTTTTTTTTTCTGCAAACAATACAAGAAAGCAAGATTTTAGTTAATATTCTATTATTACATAGCACGTTTTATTAGAATGAAACAAAATCCAGTGTACAAAAACACAAGACATGTTTTACGGATATCACCTATACATGTTCCCACGGGTCAAAATCTAAAAATTTTAGTGTGGGACCTCACCAGGATTTCTGACCCTGAACCAGCAATTGTCATCTCAAATCTAACTCAAACATACACTGACATCTGACATTTATAAATGTGAATTATAGCAAAAGTATATCGGTGACAAATATATTCCTTATCAGGGAAACATCTGACTGAACACATGCATACGAGCTTCATAGAATTTTAACAGTAATTAAAGGGACACTACCACTAACATAAGTGGTAATTAGATGACGTGTGCATTACAGACAAAAACACTTTAGGGGTTATTCAGAGTACCCAAATGTTCCCGACATTTCGGTGTTCTGTTGTTCCCCGCACTTCAGGGAATCACATTTCTCCAGCCTGCGGTGAATTCACCATTCACCGCAGGGTCCCTGTAGTGCAGCGAACCACCCGCTGCCGCCAGCTCACCGCAAGCCCGCTGCCGCCTGCCGGACAGCCGCCACAAACACGCTGGTCAGCCGCCAAATGCATACCGACACGCCAACGAGCACAGCGCCGACCAGCTGCAGAAGAAAGCCGACAAGCCGCAGGATGGGTAAAATAAAACACAATACGATTGAAAGTGTCAAAATTGAAACACTGTTTACAAAAAAAACTATTTTGCAAATTTTGGCGAACTTGCCCGCTCTCTGACTATCTGAATGGCCCCGAAATGGCAATGTACAGGGAAATTCCCTGTTCGCTGCCATTTGGGGCCAGATTGGCTGTCTCTGAATTACCCCTTTTATAAAACACATGCTGCTGTTTTTCTTCTTTTTTGGCGTAATTACATGTAAAAAAGGAAAACTAAAGCTAGGTATTTTTATTCAATTTTGTGGATTTTTCCCTGATGCAACATTTATCAAAATCTGTGCAAAAGTTTTACTTTACAACAGTGGTTTACCTTCTACAGTATTTAACCACTTCAATGCGGTGGACGCGCTCAGCGCGTCCAACCGCATTGGTACTTGGCTGCGGAGGACGCGCTGAGCGCGTCCTCCCTTTGCAGCCCGCGATCAGCCGGTATTCCGGCTGATCGCTCGGCCCCCCGGTGTGGGCTGACATCATCGATGTCAGCCCAACCTCCGGGACCCCGGCGGGCACGATAGGCGTCATCGCGCATGTGCGATGACGTCTATTTCAGGCACCCCCCCGCCATTGCAGGGAAGGTGCCTGAAGGGGAGGGAGGGGAGGTCCTTCGGACCTCTCCCCCTCCCCATCCGTGCGGGCCAGCGATTAAAGGCAGGCACCGCCTGGAGGGGCACAGCCTGCCCTTCCAAGCGGCGGCTGTCTTTAACCCCTAGGGGGCTGGATCGCGATATGGCGCCAACATGCGTCGTATCACGGTCCCCTCCCGGAGCTGGCCGACATCTTGGATGTCAGCCAAGCTTCCGGGATATCCCCCTAATGACTGGCGTCATCGCGCAGAGCGCGATGGCGCCAGTTTTTAAATTAACCCCTTGCTGTCACCTATAGTGGAGATAGGGGGTTCCAATGAACCCCCTATCTCCCGATCCGTGACAGCTAGGGGTTAATCTTTACTATCATTGGAACGGCCAGAGCGTGGCCTTTCCACTGATACCAAACATGATCATGTAAAAAGTTAAAAAAAAAAAAAAAAAGTTTTTTTGTTTTTTTTTGGATTTATTAGTGCAACATTATTGTTCCCATTTCAATTATAATGTGAACAATGATGCTGCACTAACGATTTTTTCTATGGGGGGGCGTTTGCTAAAAAACACGGAATTTTCCCCAAAAAAAGTAACGATTCCTCATTTCTAATTTTTTTAACAAGCACACCCCATAGAAAATATATCCGCAAACGATCGCATTTTAAAATGTGAAAAAAAACACTTTACACATTGTAAATTATTCAAAATTCAAATTTTATTGCATTTTTTGTTATAATATACAGACATGACATAACGTATACATATAATAATGACATATTATGAATCTGCACAGTCTGCTGGAAAGAACGATATATAATATGTCTGGGTCATACATTAAAATAAGGCTTCAAAACGCATTTAAACATGATGAGCGAAACCGGTAAAAATGAGCTCAGCACAGGGGTGGGAAAAGGCTCAGCAGCGAAAGGGTTAACAGTCAATGGAGTGGAGGAGTGAATGTTTAGATAAGGAAGCAGGAGGTGTATTGTTTTCTGTATGCTACTAGAGATAAGAAATAGCAGCTGAAAGACATATGGCAGGGAGCTTAACCCCTTCGATGCTGAGCCATTGAGCCATGTCACCCCTGGGTGCTGAGTGAATTTTCATCATTTTTTGCACATCATGTTTTAGACCCCAGACAAATTATACATTCTTTTTTTTAGCCGACTCAGGAGATTCAAAATATATAATTTCTATGTGTATACTTCACGACCTGTAAGAACACTGTGACGGGATGGAAGTCCGCCTGCGGTCCTGCTCTATCTGACCCCCCCCTTTGGTGGCGACCGACTCGACTACCGAGTGGCACGGCACTCAGCGTCTCGAGCGGCCTGGAGGATGAAATGGCGTTGGTCCGGCGTCTGGAGAGATGGTGCGGTGTTGCCTTGGGGATCCCGTTCCTGGGTTGAGTGGTGATGCAGGAGACCGCTGAGTGTCTCCTGCAATAGTGATTGTAGCTCTGAAATGAAGACACCAGACGCGGCTGTATGCTTTAAAACAGTGAATTGAATTTTATGGGTTTCAACAGGGTCATTTATACAACTTCACACAAACAGATTACCAACTCCCCCACCCACACAACCAGCACTGATTGGCTCCTTTCCCAGCCTCCTGTTCCCTATCAGGTCCCATTCAGGCTCCCCCATTGTCCAGGGGATTAGGCAGATGAGGTCTTGGAAAAGCCTCCAATCAGCTGTCATGCTGTATCCTCTATTTTGCCCTTTCAGGCTCCCCCATTGTCCAGGGGATTAGGCAGAGGAGGTCTTGGAAAAATCTCAAATCAGCTGGTTTGCTTTATCCTCCATCTTGGGGCCTGAGATCCTTTGTCCTGTGAGACCATGCTGGGATGAGCAAAATGGCGACGGGGAAAAGCACATACAAACGGTTTCTTTCATACTTTTACAGTCACATCATACAGGGTACATTTTTATTACATTACACCAATAAAACCACATCTAGCAATAAAATAAGAGGTCCATAGGCTCACACGCAAAACCAAAACGAAAACAGGAAAAATGGTCTTTAAAAAGGGTTCAGTCTTTAGTCCTGTGGCTCGCTGAAAGGAGCTCTCATGTCTGTTCCGTGACATTTCTCCCCCCTTCTAGAGTCCGACGGACTCGGTTGGACCCACACGGGTCGACTCAGGGAAGTCGGAGCAGTCTTTGTGGCCCATAGTCTGTGGGAAGGAGGCGAGCCACCAGGTTTCTCCATTTGTCCTTGTGGCAGTGCCTGGCATGTTGGGGGTACAAGTCTTTGGGGGTACCCCCTCCGGAATAAGGGTCCTGTGGTCGGGGAGGGGTACCGCCTGTACCACCTCCGGAGGTATCGCGCACCCGGGAAAAACGGGTGCTAAATGCACACGCCCCGAGTGCCCTGGTCAGCCATTGGAAAAAACAGTGGCTGCATGGGGCCACCGGGCCAAAGGGGTGTGGAGATGGGCAGAGTTGAAACAGGCTCTGCCCCATTGCCAGCGCATCGGCTGGGGGGTTCAAGGCCAAGGAAGGGTCCCCGGGCAGGATAATTGCGTCCTCCATCTCCGGTGGGGTCAGTGGCTGCGGAATAAGCAGCCCGGGTGTATCCTCTTTCTGTTCCCCGAGGCAGGCGGTGAAGGTTGGGCAGAGGCCGGCGGCACTCGGTCCGGTTGCCAGCTCTTCTGCTGGGGAAGCGGGTGCAGGAACGACGTCCAGGCGGTTGGATGGGGTCAACGGCTGCGGGGTAAGCAGCTCGGGGAAATCCTCCTTCTGCTCCTCGGGACAGACAAGGGAGGGTGGGCAGAGGCCAGCGGCACTCTGCCCCGTTGCCAGCTCTTCTGCTGGGTAAGCCGGTGTGGGAACAAAGTCCAGGGGGTCGGATGGGGTCAACGGTTGTGGGATAAGCAGCTCGGGTAAATCCTCCTTCTGCTCCTCAGGGCAGATGATGGAGGGTGGGCAGAGGCCAGCGGCACTCTGCCCCGTTGCCAGCTCTTCTGCTGGGGAGGTGGGTACAGGAACAAAGTCCAGGGGGTCGGATGGGGTAAGCGGCTGCGGGATAAGCAGCTCGAGGGTATCCCCCTTCTGCTCCTCGGGGCAGATGGTGGAGGATGGGCAGAGGCCAGTGGCACTCTGCCCCATTGCCAGCTCTTCTGCTGGGGAGGTGGGTACAGGAACAAAGTCCAGGGGGTTGGATGGGGTAAGCGGCTGCGGGATAAGCAGCTCGGGGAAATCCTCCTTCTGCTCCTCGGGACAGACAAGGGAGGGTGGGCAGAGGCCAGCGGCACTCTGCCCCGTTGCCAGCTCTTCTGCTGGGTAAGCGGGTGTGGGAACAAAGTCCAGGGGGTCGGATGGGGTCAACGGTTGTGGGATAAGCAGCTCGGGTAAATCCTCCTTCTGCTCCTCAGGGCAGATGATGGAGGGTGGGCAGAGGCCAGCGGCACTCTGCCCCGTTGCCAGCTCTTCTGCTGGGGAGGTGGGTACAGGACAAAGTCCAGGGGGTCGGATGGGGTAAGCGGCTGCGGGATAAGCAGCTCGAGGGTATCCCCCTTCTGCTCCTCGGGGCAGATGGTGGAGGATGGGCAGAGGCCAGTGGCACTCTGCCCCATTGCCAGCTCTTCTGCTGGGGAGGTGGGTACAGGAACAAAGTCCAGGGGGTTGGATGGGGTAAGCGGCTGCGGGATAAGCAGCTCGGGGAAATCCTCCTTCTGCTCCTCGGGACAGACAAGGGAGAGTGGGCAGAGGCCAGCGGCACTCTGCCCCGTTGCCAGCTCTTCTGCTGGGTAAGCGGTTGGGAACAAAGTCCAGGGGGTCGGATGGGGTCAACGGTGTGGGATAAGCAGCTCGGGTAAATCCTCCTTCTGCTCCTCAGGGCAGATGATGGAGGTGGGCAGAGGCCAGCGGCACTCTGCCCCGTTGCCAGCTCTTCTGCTGGGGAGTGGGTACAGGAACAAAGTCCAGGGGGTCGGATGGGGTAAGCGGCTGCGGGATAAGCAGCTCGAGGGTATCCCCCTTCTGCTCCTCGGGGCAGATGGTGGAGGATGGGCAGAGGCCAGTGGCACTCTGCCCCATTGCCAGCTCTTCTGCTGGGGAGGTGGGTACAGGAACAAAGTCCAGGGGGTTGGATGGGGTAAGCGGCTGCGGGATAAGCAGCTCGGGGAAATCCTCCTTCTGCTCCTCGGGACAGACAAGGGAGGGTGGGCAGAGGCCAGCGGCACTCTGCCCCGTTGCCAGCTCTTCTGCTGGGTAAGCGGGTGTGGGAACAAAGTCCAGGGGGTCGGATGGGGTCAACGGTTGTGGGATAAGCAGCTCGGGCAAATCCTCCTTCTGCTCCTCAGGGCAGATGATGGAGGGTGGGCAGAGGCCAGCGGCACTCTGCCCCGTTGCCAGCTCTTCTGCTGGGGAGGTGGGTACAGGAACAAAGTCCAGGGGGTCGGATGGGGTAAGCGGCTGCGGGATAAGCAGCTCGAGGGTATCCCTCTTCTGCTCCTCGGGGCAGATGGTGGAGGATGGGCAGAGGCCAGTGGCACTCTGCCCCGTTGCCAGCTCTTCTGCTGGGTAAGCGGGTGTGGGAACAAAGTCCAGGGGGTCGGATGGGGTCAACGGTTGTGGGATAAGCAGCTCGGGTAAATCCTCCTTCTGCTCCTCAGGGCAGATGATGGAGGGTGGGCAGAGGCCAGCGGCACTCTGCCCCGTTGCCAGCTCTTCTGCTGGGGAGGTGGGTACAGGAACAAAGTCCAGGGGGTCGGATGGGGTAAGCGGCTGCGGGATAAGCAGCTCGAGGGTATCCCCCTTCTGCTCCTCGGGGCAGATGGTGGAGGATGGGCAGAGGCCAGCAGCACTCTGCCCCATTGCCAGCTCTTCTGCTGGGGAAGTGGGTACAGGAACAAAGTCCAGGGGGTTGGATGGGGTAAGCGGCTGCGGGATAAGCAGCTTGAGGGTATCCCCCTTCTGCTCCTCGGGGCAGATGGTGGAGGATGGGCAGAGGCCAGTGGCACTCTGCCCCGTTGCCAGCTCTTCTGCTGGGTAAGCGGACACTGGCACAGTGTCTTCTTGCGGGGGCGGGAGGATAACTTCCTCTCTGGGCCACTCGGACCCCTTACGCGGCCCATTCTGGTCGCATGGCACCTCCCGTGCTTCTTCCGACCTGGCCGGCTCGTCTACTGTGGTCCCGACGGGGACCCATGGGAGCATCTCGGGCTCCAATACTTCCGTGTCACTTGGACTGTCTGCTTCTTCGGCCAGACAGTCCCAGGTCATGGGGCTTAGGCCTGACTGCGGAGCGTTGTCCAACAACCTTCTGTAGGCCTTCTCAAGCTCCCATTCACGCTCTACCAGGAACTCCAGTTCCTCTATCTCGAAGTCCTTGCTCTCGTATGAGAGTTCCTCTTCCCGGCATTCCAGTATCTCCTCCAACCGCCACTCCGACTCTTCTCCAAACCCGGGGTCGTTGGCCATCCTTTCGTATAGCAGCCCTGTGCCGCCGTAGTGGAGGCCTGCGGTGGAGGCGCCGTCGATGGTGCAGGGTAGCAGGGGGCCTATTAACCACTGGGACGCCCGGTAAGCGGCGTCCAGTGCGATCTCCTGCTGAACCAGGTATTGGAGCTCTGCCTCCCACTCCTCTGGGGGTCGGCCTTTCAGGAATGCTGCTCTGGCATTGTACTGCACTTGGTAGATGGCAGCATTGGAGGGAACATTGACACCATGGTAGTCCCTTTCATGGTACAGTGCCTCGTACCAGAGTTCTTGGCAGATCTCGTCCCGCCACTCGGGCCCAGAGGGCTCAACTGTAGATCCATGATACCGATCCAGGCCCTCCTGTAGCCTTCTCAGGAATTCAGCCCTCGTGTCTGCGAGGGTGCTGGAACAGTGGCACCACCACTTGATGGGGGGTGTGGCGTCCTCGGATGCAGCTCCAGGCGGGCTGTAAGCCTCCATCCAAGGGTCGCTGAGATGTGCGGTTTCCTCAATTAAAACTCGGGGCGAGCTGTAAGTCCAAAAAGAAGTATCGCTGGGGGTGTAGATTCCCTGGATGAAGCTCCAGTCGAGCTGTCAACCTCGAACCAGGGTTCTACGGGGTAGGGTTCAGGGGCAGGGTATTCAGTCCTTTTTGCTCGGAGCGCCGCCATCTGCAGCTCGTGCTGACGGTCCTTCTCTTGCTCCTCTTCCTGCCGGATCTCCTGGATGGCGTTGTGTATAGCGGCTTCTGACGGGGCGGCTCCGAAGATGGCTAGCCGCTGCCGCACTTTCCTTTGGAAGGGATCTTCTGTGACCAATGCCTGGGTGGGTGGTAAGGTTGGCGTGCCCACGGCTCCCTGGTCCATTTCCTGCAGTTCCTCGATCAGGGCGGCTTTACTTTTTGAGCCCGGGGTGCCTCCTCGGCTCTCCAGGATGCCCCGCAGGGTGTCTTTTTTGTAGTTGGCGTACCCTGCCATGCTGAGTGCTTTTTCTGGGGGTTCAAAGAGCTATCCCACTGCTGCCACCAGTGTGACGGGATGGAAGTCCGCCTGCGGTCCTGCTCTATCTGACCCCCCCCCTTTGGTGGCGTCCGGCCCGACTACCGAGTGGCACGGCACTCGGCGTCTCGAGCGGCCTGGAGGATGAAATGGCGTTGGTCCGGCGTCTGGAGAGATGGTGCGGTGTTGCCTTGGGGATCCCGTTCCTGGGTTGAGTGGTGATGCAGGAGACCGCTGAGTGTCTCCTGCAATAGTGATTGTAGCTCTGAAATGAAGACACCAGACGCGGCTGTATGTTTTAAAACAGTGAATTGAATTTTATGGGTTTCAACAGGGTCATTTATACAACTTCACACAAACAGATTACCAACTCCCCCACCCACACAACCAGCACTGATTGGCTCCTTTCTAGGGATAGACCGATATGGTTTTTTCCAGGCCGATACCGATACCGATTATCGGCCGTCTCTCAGGCCGATAACCGATATCAGGGGCCGATATTCTGTGTGCTTAAAATTTTGAAAAATAACACAATTTCACACAAATCTGGTATAAACTGAACATGTTTATTCATATTTTAAACTTTAAATGCAAACAACTGGGAAAAGTGCTTGAAAAATAACTTATTAAATGGCTTCCCAAAACATAGAAAAATGGAATAAAATAAATAACCTTTTAAACTGCGCATGCGCACTGATATAAAATAAATTTAAATCACGATTGCAAAAAAGAGTCTACACAATTTCTTCAATACTCCCAGTTAAGTAGAACAACATTATAGTGCAGAAAGCATAACATTTCAGCATGTTCTCCTGTTAAACGGCTTCTGTTTTTTTCATATATTGCTGACACCTCACTAAAAACACGCTCACTAGGTACAGAGGAAGGAGGAGAACAGAGGTATCTTCTAGCATGAGAAGCAAGTCTCTTGTAGCGTGCCTCATTTTCTTTCCACCACTGAAGAGGATCACCACTTCTTCTGTTAAGTACCGGCTCCTTCAAATAAAGATTAAGTTCATCATCCAGGCTGATTGCTGCAGATTTAGAGTTCTCCCCATGAGGCCCCATAAAACACTGAACATGGCATCAATTCGACCAAGATGAAGATGTTCTGTTTCTGTTCGTTGTCTTTTTGGACACGGGTGGTCTGCAGCTTGCTCTTCCAGAGTACCATCTTCTTCTTCTTGAAAAGTTGTGCCCGAATGCAGAACCCAAAGTGGATAAATGGAGTGGGGGTCTCTTGCTCCACAGCCCCAACAATCACAAAATGAATAAAGAAGCTCCAGAGTCCACGATAGATTTCAATGGATTTATCAACAACAGAAAAAAAGGCAACGTTTGACCATGACTGGTCTTTGTCAAGGCTTGACAAAGACCAGTCATGGTCGAAACGTTGCCTTTTTTTCTGTTGTTGGATTAAATCCATTGAAATCTATCGTGGACTCTGGAGCTTCTTTATTCATTTTGTGATCTTCTTCTTCTTGACTTGACCTTTCTGCAGAAACCTCCTGCACCTCTTGTTGAATAATAATATCTTCCCTCAGCCATTGTATTGCACTGGCCAATACGTCATCAGAAGAGAAGGCATGATTTTTGTATCGAGGATCCAAAAGACATGGCAGCACAACGTGTTTATTCTCTTCATGCTTCTCAAAGCGTTTGGTGAGGCTGTCCCTCATGACCTGCCTGAATGTTTTAATGCCACGTGTGTTGGGTCCTTCATTGTCTTGAAGAAGCATCTTCAGCACTCTCACGCAAGGAATTACAGATGACACAGATGAGTCATAATGACTCACCTCTAGGGTCACTTCCTCTATGGGAAGGAGGGTCTCAATGACATTGGCAATAATCTCCCACTGTTCAGCAGTAGGACAAGAATATCCTCCATGTTCCCCTGAATAGATGCTAAGAGCTCGCTTCTGTTCCAGCATTCTTTGTAGCATGTGAAGAGTGGAGTTCCATCTTGTTGGAACAGCCTGAATCAAGTTGTTTTTTGGTAGGCCAAGGTCTTCCTGAATGCACTTCAGTCGCTGCTTGGCAAGGATTGAATGGTGGAAATGGCCTGCGCACCTCTTCAGCATGGCAATTATATCAATCAAAGCTCTCTGACTTGACAGGCTATCATTTACCACAAGTTGCAGGGTGTGTGCCATGCAGATAAGGTCTGACACTTCAGCAAGCCTCATTCCTTTTACCATGTTTGCCCCGCTGTCTCGAAGCACCAGCATCACACGGTCTTTACTTATTCCCCAGTCTTCAAGCATACCTAGAAAATTTCTTTAATGTACTCCCCAGTGTGGGATCCTTGCATCGCTTTTGTATTCAGCACCAATTGCCTTTTTGTCCATCCGTTGTCAATGAAATGGCATGTAAGACTCATTAGTGACTCAGTTGATCCTGACCAGCAGTCAGTCGTGAATGAGAGTGCGTTGCCAGCATTCTCTGGTTGCAGCATAGTCTTTACTTTCTCAACTACCTTTTGGTGAATCTTTACCAGCATTTCTGTTCGGTAATACTTTTCACTCTTCAGAGTGTACCTTGGCTCAGCTATGGACATCAATCGCTTAAATCCAGAGTCAGACGCCATTGTAAATGGCTGGTTATCAGTAACCATCATCTCAGTGATTGCTTTGTCCAACAGTTGCGATCTTTCATCCGAATTTTGCCACTTAGCTTTTTTCTGAAGCATATCTTTTATTGTTGTCTGGACTAGAGCTGGTGTTTCACTCTGTGATTCAACGTGTTTTTCCCGTGCTGCATTATATATTTCAGCATGATGAACTCTTAGATGGGCCCAAAGATTTGAAGTATTTTTGGTTTTTGCAGTTGCTGATCCCATGCTCACATTCTTTGTGCATGTGTTGCACACTGCTTTTCCTGAGGTTGGTTGTGAGAAATAGTCCCAGATCACACTTTTACTTTTTCTTTCTGCAACCATCTGCATTGAAAGAGGGTTACAGATAAGGGTTAAAAAAAATAATAATATATTATATATATTATATATTATATTTTTTAAATTTATATTAATGCTGCACTAATGTTCACACTTAACTTATAAATTTTAATGTGTGAACAATGATGCTGCACTAATGAAATGTTTTTACTTTTAGCTAAAATCGCATATTTTTGCAGAAACGCACAACGGGTTCCACTTCCAACTTCCCACTTCTAAATTTTTTTTTAACCAACGTAACGTACTCCTACCCATATACCATATGTAGTAGTACGTCTGTCATGCCCTGCCAGAATGCTATAACCAAAAGGTAGGAAAAATTAGAATTTTCAATAAAATTCCAATAATTAAATTTACTTACAGCGTGTAAATTAAAATAATTTTTTCACCTTTTATTATTGCAAGACTTTGCGTTTTATATTCTACGTGTATATTATTGGTATGGTTACCATACCCAATAATATACACGTAGAATATAAAACGCAAAGTCTTGCAATAATAAAAGGTGAAAAAATTATTTTAATTTACACGCTGTAAGTAAATTTAATTATTGGAATTTTATTGAAAATTCTAATTTTTCCTACCTTTTGGTTATAGCATTCTGGCAGGGCATGACAGACGTAGTCGTACTACTACTACATCATAATGATCATACTACGTACTTAGTTATTACAACAATACATAATATAGTGAGTCTGCTGATTAAATATATATAATTGATCAATTGATGATATATTGCTTTGCTTTTATTTAATTTGTCTTGGTGTTTCAGTCTGTTCCTTTAAGTAATTATTACAGTCAACCAGCAGGGTGTGCTGCTGAGTCCTGTGCTCCCTTTCTCTAGCCCCACGCAGCGCAGTCACTGTCTGTCACGCACTAACCAACCGCACTAACCACCCCACTAGCTGCAGCAGCTCCCTCTTCCTCGGCTCCATCCATCTTTAAAGCCCCTTTGCAACCCAGAGCTCAGCCTGACCTGAAGCCCCTAAACACAACCAGCCCTGCCTGAACCTGCAGCAGGTGAATAAAAAATGGCCCACAGCTGTGTGTGTGCAGACTGAGAGTGCACACACACAGCTGTGGGCCATTTTTTTATTCACCTGCTGCAGGTTGAACTTCAGGCAGGGCTGTGTTTAAGGGGGCTTCAGGTCAGGCTGAGCTCTGGGTTGCAAAGGGGCTTTAAAGATGGATGGAGCCGAGGAAGAAGGGGGAGCTGCTTCAGCTAGTGGGGTTGGTTAGTGGGTGACAGACAGTGACTGCGTGGGGCTAGTGAAAGGGAGCGGAGCACTCAGCAGCAGCACACCCTGGGTTGTAATAATTTAAAAAGCGGTACAGACATACAGTAAAAAAATTTCAGGGCGGTGACCGGGTCTTACCCTGCTCTCTCCGAGATCTGCATGCAGGGTTTCCGGATATGCTGCTGACGTGATGACCATGTGGTGGGCGGCGTAAGCTCCTCATTGGTCGGCTTCCCCTGCAAAGGAACAAGAACACATTGCATGCGCCGCAGTGACCAAGCGCGCTGGGGAGCGGCGGCAAGCAGGGGAAAAAAAAAAATCGGTAATATCGGGGGCCTGAACTCCGATACCGATATACTTTAAAAACCCCAAAATCGGCCCAAAATATCGGTAGCACCGATAATCGGTCGATCCCTACTCCTTTCCCAGCCTCCTGTTCCCTATCAGGTCCCATTCAGGCTCCCCCATTGTCCAGGGGATTAGGCAGATGAGGTCTTGGAAAAGCCTCCAATCAGCTGGCTTGCTGTATCCTCCATCTTGGGGTCTGAGATCCTTTTGTTCTGTGAGACCATGCTGGGATGAGCAAAATGGCGATGGGGAAAAACACATACAAACGGTTTCTTTCATACTTTTACAGTCACATCATACAGGGTACATCTTTATTACATTACACCAATAAAACCACATCTAGCAATAAAATAAGAGGTCCATAGGCTCACACGCAAAACCAAAACCAAAACAGGAAAAATGGTCTTTAAAAAGGGTTCAGTCTTTAGTCCTGTGGCTCGCTGAAAGGAGCTCTCATGTCCGTTCCGTGACAAACACTATAGCATTTTTAAAGTGTAAATTTCCATTCGGATTGCAATGGTTTGCATTATGTAAATTTATTTTTCCACATTTAAGGCTAATGTCAGACAAACGCAGTCAGAGAGCACTCTGCATAACGGACAGATGTCCTGACAGAAGATACTGTAGACACCACACGGTCCGTTTTTCTTGACGGACGTAGGAAAAATGGGGAAATAAAATTAATATGAAAAATGCAAAAAATTTGAAAAGGATATGAAAAACCATTTTGGGCGTCAAGGTGCTGGACGTCGCAAGTGCGCTGCATCTGACATCCCCTCATCAATCACACAGAACGCTATGCAGACGTGGCGCACTCTGTGTGTCCGTGGTAGCTGTTTTATGTTCTAGCCTAACTTGCGTCCGTTTGCCACGTGCGTTGTGCGTGCGCAATTTGGTGTGCTCGTACTTCGTGTGTGGGTCTCTATTGATCATGATTCTATGCTACGATGGACGTTAAACTGCGCGGCAACACGGACTTGATAACTGCGTTCGTCTGACATTGGCCTTATTATCCAAACCTTTGTGGTTCTATATATTCTATGGGATAGTCTTTATGAAAAAAATCATAAATGGAGAACTTGTTGCTCTTTTTTTCTCCCAGAAAAACACATTTTAACCAAAACTGATTTTTTTTAAAAAAAATTGCTAGTATTTTGGTGCAGTGTGTTTTATGAAAAATAATGAACTTGCTCCCGGTGTGGTAAATTAGAAGATGAGCAATGGCAGTGGTATTACTCATTTTACACAAGAGAAAAGCAAAAATTAATTTTTTACACTCTATTTTTTTGTTTTTCAATTTTCTAATATTTTACATGGATATGTTTGGTATCATTGGAAAGTCCAGACTCAGACCTGTCTAATGATGCTTGACTTGACCAAGTGGGGTGTAAAAAATGGCGTTCAAATAACACCTGCCTCACCTTTCCGCGGTTTGACGGATTGTGCTTTAGAGGAAATAATGTGTAGTAACGCATTGTGTCATCATAGGTTTTCTCACAGTGTGAGAAATGAGAAGGTAGTGCAGTGACATTGTTTGCATTATAAGCCTTAGAACAGAGGAAAAACAAAGATGTTTTCCATTTGATTTCCTTTTTCACTTATTTCTTTTTACACATTATATGGTCATGTTTGGTATTATTGGAAAGGCCAGACTCTATTCTTTCCAATGACACCTAACTTGACCTTGTGATGGGGTACAGTATGGTGATGTAGCTATCCAAAGTCCCCCCTCCGCTCTTCACAGCAGATTACGTTTTCGATGAAACAATGCATAATAATGCATTACTCCATCCCCTCCACACTTGCTGCTGCTGTGGTAAATGAGAAGATGCAGCAATATTAATAATTTTATTGTTGAAAAGTGAACAATACTGCTGCTTTTAGAAAAGAAAGAAAACAATAAAAAATTTGTATTTTTATAAATTTTTTTATTTTTATTGTACAGATTACCTGGTCATGTTCAGTATCATTGCAAAGACCATGATCTGGCCTTTCCAAAACTGACCTCCTACATTACAAGATATACAGGGGTCCAATTGTCCCCTGCTTCTTTTGGAATGGGATTCTCCTACAGGGGGACTCCCTCTTTATGACTTCATCAAGCGCATAAACTATGACACCCGTGGCTGGGGGGCAGTTCCACAGTGAGGGCTGACATGCAAGATGTCAGCCCGCTGTGGTTGAAACCCCTGGTAGGCGCTGAGCTGGGGCAACGCAATGACCTCTGTAGAGGTCTTCCACACACAGGAGTTAAATGGGAGGACACTCCACACTTATCCTTCGCATTCACATGCTTAAAAGACTTCTAATCTACCCCCTGGTGACGTCCTTTGAATAATCCCACACAGTACAATGATTTGAGTTGGTGATCCACCCATTCACTCCATTCTCTGCTTAATGCCACACAGTGAGAAGCAGCAAGTGATGTAAATTGTGATATTGGGGGTGGGGCTGTTTACAATGTATAAGATCACAAAATAGATGCACCCAGTGACGCATATATAAAGTAAAATATTTTCTTAACTACACATACAAGAGAAAAACAAAGCACATGAAAGATATCAGCAACACGAAATAAACAAAATAAAACATTTTTGGTGGGAGTGGCACTTTAATTATTCCATATTTTATGGAACCTCTTGAGCTGGAAACCATACTATTTATTATACTCACCTCTAGTGCTTCCTCTTTGAGGTTACCATCTTGTGAGCTTGTTATGACACACCAGGACCTTTTGTTATCATACAATATGGAGATCTACTAAAATCCTGTGATTCTTCATATATTTCTATAAGGCACCATTTGAGAAGACACCATTAGACAAATTCACAGTGGCTAAAGGGGTTAAGAGTTATAGAGTTAATACAACCGTTAGGCAAACCTTAAAAATGACGCTTCCCCAGATAGACACTGTTGACTCCCCTACCTCCAGATAGACACCCCAGATTGACACTTTCCCACCAGGAAAACATTTTTACCCACTTGATGGACCACCAGGGTTTTATCCCACTTCATGTAAAATAAGGTGAGAAGAAGAGGTATTTTTTTCTTTTTAATTAGTTTACTCAAATGGGCAGCTGAGGAAAGGGGTCCAACCAGTGGTTCAGTAATAGACCCCAAAAATTCTGAAGGCAGCCGTGTACACAGACTAAGCGAAAACCTCTACACAAGGAACATCCTTTGTCCTCAGTGAGACATCACAGGGACGTCTTTAGTGACAGAAAGGATGTTTCTGCCAGGCCTCCCCCATTTACAAATTCATAAGGTTGGATGTGAATTAAAATCAATATCCCATAATGACCAGCACTGCATGGGCTGTGAGCATAGACTGGCTGCAGCATCCCTGACTTTTGCCTCTTTGTGACTTTGTGACATTCCCAGAAACCTCAACACACAATGCAACACCAACTATTTTTCATGAACACAAGATGACTTTATTTTTTATTAGCAGGAATCAGTTTATTTCTTCACATATTAAACAGCAAAGCGATTATATTCAGGGATAAAAGTATGAATGCAGTGAGTTTTATCATCATCCAGGAATGTATTATTTTGTTCTATACTTTATTTTGACCCATACAAAAACAATTGAGGATCTGTATCATCATTCGAAATAAAAGTATGAAGTGGAGGTAGTCATGTTTGTGTGAAGCAATAATATACCAAGCAACAGCTGTACATATCCATCTGTTGGAGGAAGAGAGAATGGGACGGGGTGGCAGGTCCAACACGATTTCCTAGACACAGTGGTCGACACTCAAGTCACTGCACATTAGATGTTTTGGGAGTACATTGTAATGATGCTCAGCCTCTATAATGACTGGGCATCATATGAACTGTAATTGAAAAGCATACAGGGTGCCATGGTCACTCATACGTGTACTGGATATATTATTTGTTCATGCTGATGGGCAGTGCTGATCTGCGGTATGTAGCATTCATACACCGCAGGAGAAATTATTACTTGGTGCATCTACTTTGGGATTCCATTCTTAAGAATTTGAGTTCTCTTGCAGAACGGAGATACGGTCAACTGCAAGTCAGCAGTTTCTATGGATTGCTAATGGCATTGAAGCATTGATGTGTCCAAGAACCACATGGTAGATCTGGCACGCCTAGAAGAATGTGGAGAGGAACTAATAGGAGGTGAGGAGGAGAGGAAAGTGGGAAACAGGTGAGCCATGACTTCAGAGCTAACCATTTGTTGGCTTTATGTTGACCATCCACCATTAATTTGGGATAATGATGTAGATCGACACTTTGTTTTATGTTATGGATGAGTGAACCATCATCCAGCATCTGATTTGTATCCTATGAATGTATCAGAACAGTGAAAAGGGCATAATTTTGTATCATGATTAGCATTTCAGGAGCTACATGCATAACAGTATAACCCAAATTGCTCTCCAGATAATCCTATTTCCCCCCTACAGAACCATATACATGTTTTTCTATGGGGTTTCCCATTGACCAGGGAGAAGTACCTGATAATTGCACTGCAACCTTTATGCTAAGATGATAGGAAAGGGTGAAGATTGTAATGCTCACCTTGGTCTGCTGAGTGAGTGCCACAGTTATGGGATTGATAAATAGCCACTGACTCTCCCCCTCACTCCCTGCTGGCATTGACCATTTATTTAAAGGTCGGACAATTCTCCTGAAAAGCTGCTTGGATCCTCATCTGACCTAACGCTGACTTTGAACTGACGCCTGAGAAATCCCCCGTATCGTTTCTGATTGTCCCATTTGAGTTTTGGGCGAATCCTACGCATAAAACCTCCATAACGCTTTTGGGGGTCTGACACCCTGTATTCTGTCTCGTCTTCCTTTTCTGACTCTGTCCCCTGCTCTGGTCCTTCCTCAAGCACCACTCTCTTCTCTGGTCCCAGGTTTATCTGCATTTCAGCACCCTGGCCATTCTCTTTACTCCTTTTTGGGTATTTGCGTAAGAATCCGCCATAACGTTTCTTCTCGTCTCTTGCTTCCCACGCCTGATTCTGCTCACCAGGCTCTTCATTGCTTTGAGTTTTTGGCTCCTGCTCTGGGTCCACAGGTACCTCCACAAGATCACGTTCTCCGAACTTGCGGAAGAGATTAGTGTATTTCTTATTGACCTCACCCTTTAAGTTTCCATTTTCCCTCTGAGAAGTAAAGATCTTGCTCTTGTCTGGTTTCTTCAGGAATCCTCCGTAACGTTTCACCGGGATCTCACGCAAGTCCACAGTGGTGAGTTCCTGCTCCCTTTTGACTTCAGCATGACTTCCTCGTTCAGGCAGAAGAGTGGCACATCTCTCCCATTCTGTCGTAGAAGGAAAGGATCCCTCACACTGCAAGGAGCAAACCTGTAGGAAAGACATGCACATCAAATGGATAGAAGAGAAGTTGGTGTTTTATTGTTGCCTCAATGCACTAAGGCAGCACTGTTAAATTCCAGCCCCCAGATGTTTCTCAACTACAGCTCCCTTTGATTCCCTGGCCATCTATTGCACTGAGAGAATTCTTGGAATTATAGGTCATATCATATCTGGGGGGCTATGAGTTTGACAGCCCTACACTAAGGGTATGATAGAGGAAGCAGGTCAGGACCTGCACAGCATAATTTGCTAAAGTAAACATTGCCCATGTCCGCCCCTTTCTCACACAAGATACCGGAAAGGTGCTGGTTCATGCGCTTGTCATTTCACGACTTGACTACTTCAACTCGCTCCTTATTGGCCTCCCCAACTCCCGTATTGCCCCTTTGCAATCTGTAATGAATGCAGGTGCCAGGTTATTTTTCTTACCAGACGCACCTCGCGTACCTCCCCCCCTCTGCCGATCCCTCCATTGGCTTCCTGTGCATTCCAGGATACAGTTTAAAATACTGATGCACACAGTCAAATCGCTCAATAACTCATCTCCTCCCTACATTTCTTCATTACTCCGCAAGCACGTCCCATCCAGATAACTCTGGTCGGCAAGCGATCTCCTCCTGTTATTTGTCTACACGCACACAGCCAACTCTCGCCTCCAAGACTTTTCACGGGCAGCAACAGTCCTGTGGAATGACTTGCCTCACCCTATCAAACTCTACCCTAATCTTCAGGCCTTTAAGAAATCCCTCAAAACCCATCTCTTCAGATTAGCATACCACATCACTGACGCAACTCATCCCCCTGCATAAGATCGACTCACACATGATTTAAGTTGCTTCTATGACCCCACCATTCCCATACCACTGGCACTAATGATCCTGCTTTCTTGTAAAATTAGTCTCGTCTTCCTCAACCCCAATCCCTCTAGATTGTAAACTCCTATGAGCAGGGCCCTCTACACCTGTTGTTTCCATCATATGTCCGCTTATCTCGTCCCCTTTGATTATTGTAAAGCGCTGCGGAAACTACTGGCGCTATATAAATTATGACAATAATAATAATAAAAGCAAACTCACTTATCACCAGGAACCGGAATTCTTTGTAATGTAGAACAACGGTTCAAGCCGAGAGGAATGAGCGAGATCGGAATAGCTCATTCTTCTACAGGTATCCGCATAGTAACGGCTCCAATGCAAAGAATACAAAATATACGTGTCGATAATTTACATTAAGTAGCTGCAATGTCCGAGCAAAGTGTGCGGCTCAGTTGGAATAGCTGCTCATAGGTTAAGCTAGTAAGTGGAACCTTTAAACTTAACTGCTTGGTTGGAGTAGGGCTCAACAAGCCTTAATCTATCGCTGTTTCATAAACAGTAGCCATACAAGGTGTTCAATCCCTGTCATTATACTGTATATGATCAGAAATTAGCCTTTCATCTATTGCGACTCTCCATTCTATCTTAATTTGAACTGATACTCCTCCCCATACTAACATGCTTTAGCATTTTATTCCGATGAAATGATACATACCAGCGGGTCGAAATTTATGGTTTGGCTCCTGAAGTGCAGGTCGCAGGAAAAGCACAAGAACACACAATCAGCAGATGTGATGCGCGGCACGGAGAGAGACAGCAACACCAGGAGAACCAGTGCACCCATTCTGCAGGGAGAAAGATGATCACATGTATTATCTGCACATTTAACATATTCACTAATAAGAAGTGCAAGCCTAGAGAGATTTTAAATTTACTTACGTAACCTTACATGACCTTACAAGACTTGCATGACCAACTCAAGCCCGGGATGTCTATCCTCTGACCCCACCAGGGGCACTACCACCTGGTGTGAACTAACCCTAGCGTCAGCTTTTTTTTGCGTTAGCGCCAGGTAAATTCAGTCTAGCGCCGGACCAACAGATCGTTTGCCTCTTGCTACAAACACCGAAAATCAATTAGCGTGAGTTAATTTGCGATTCGTAGTGTGAGTTTACTGTACTTACCACGTCCTATACTTAACATGGGGAACACTAGAGATCACTTGCTCTATTGTAACCAACAGATCGTTTGGTCCCAGTGCTAATTTCTACACGTACGTTAATCGAAAAAATTTACCTACTGCTCAACCCTGGTGTTAACTAATGGAAAAGGAGAAAAAAAGAAAAAAAAGTCAAAGGTCCCTGCCCAAAATTAACAGGCAATTAACAGGCTCTCCATAACCACGCCCCTGCCTACATCTCCTCCCTTATTTACAGGTACATCCCATCCCGACCACTTCACTCTGCCAATGATCTGATACTATCAGTTCCCCGTACCCGCACCCCCAACTCCCACCTTCAAGACTTCTCCCGAGCTGCCCCTCTCTATGGAATTCCCTCCCCCGCAACATCAGACTCTCCCCGTCTCTCCAGTCCTTCAAGAAGTATCTGAAAACACATTACTTTAGGGAAGCCTATCATCTCACTCTCTAATCCCCCTCTGTTCAATTCCTACTGCATCTTCCCACACAGCCCACATGCACTCCACTATTTCAAATTTTCTATTAACCCTCACATAGTGTGCCACCCCTATCCTTTAAGATTGTAAGCTCATGAGCAGGGTCCTCTTACCTACTGTACTGTGTGTTAAACCTGTATGTATATTTGTTATTCTGTCTCCCATTGTACAGCACTACGGAACTAGTTAGTGCTTTATGAAAACACAACAGTTTTCCTATACAATGCATCTTTTACAGGTGCACGGCGGTCTAGCTATACAATTGCTAGATTTTAATTTCCTGTATAAAATATAAATATTTTGTCTTGAAAAGCCTGTTTTGATAAAATGGGCTGTGAAATCCCCCCTCCATTTTGTTTCTTACAATTCTGCATAGACAGTTGTTCCTTCTGTAGGATAATGGGATGTGACCGATTTCCTGTTATGTTCAGTGCAGGAAAATGTGCGCAGAAGCGGGAAGATAGGAAAAGGATTTTTTGTAAACCATATAAGGTAATAAGTGCTTGTTAAACCGTGTTGGTTAAACTTGGACGTGGAAATGTATCTGTATGCTGATTGGCTATAAATTCTTTGAAATCTAATAAAACAGTCTGTCTAACAAAAGATACCCAGACATGACCTGAAGCTACAATGTCTGTGGCTGATTTTGGTGTCTCTCGCCATGGCGTAGCGTGGCGTAGCGTGGCGTAGCATAGCGCAGCATTTTGCTTCCTTTTGATATATAAGAAGAAATTACAGACTTTTTGGGTTCCATATATGGTAATTATTATAGAATTTTAATTTAACAGTTGGTGCCAGAAATGGGATCTAATAATTCAATTGTCTGATATGATTTATTTCATGTTAAACAATTGCCTATATAGATAAAAGAATCTTTGCTTCCATGGGGAGACTCTGGCTGTGAGAGTCACTGTGTTGTTGTAGGACGCTTGGTTTGTTTTTCTTTGTTTACCCTTGCTGTTATATTATGCTTGTTTGTTTATCTTAACTCACCCGATAGAGAGCTGTTAATGAGCGGTGACTCACTCGTTGTGTTATGTTGATGTACCCTGATAAGCTCTAGTGCTGAGTATTGGTTATGTCACTCACCCGGGAAACTGAAAGACGTTTCTAAGCGTTGAGTATGTGTATATCGATCTGTCTGTGTCCGTATTGTAGCTCCGTTATGTTGGAGTTTTGACTAGTCTATCTGCTTGTAATTGTGAGTATTTTATTTTAATTGATTAGATCTAATTTCTTCTTATATAGCAAAATGGTTTCCTGTTCTCCCATTGAGAGCAATTTTCTTTTACGCGCTATTACAATTTTTTTTGCGTTCTTGACATTTTTTGCGTGCGTTGCTGTACGTTTGTGCGCTAACTGATTCTAAAGGATTTGCAAACTGTTTTTTCTTTCAGATTTCCCGTTTGTTTTTGTTTTATTTTTTTCTTTTGTTTCTTGCCATTGATTACGTCTGTTTATTTCACTGTTTGTCTTTACTAATTATTAATTTATGTGTTTATCTTTGTTTTATATTTTCTAGTTCTGATATTATTATTATTATTATTCTTTATTTATAAAGCGCCAGCATATTCCGCAGCGCTGTACAATAAGCACAGTATAGACAGGGTTACAATACATTGAACAACATTTGACAAACAGTACAGGAGGAGATGAGGGCCCTATTCCCGTAGGAACTCACAATCTAGGAGGGTTGGGGTTGGAAACAGGAGGAGAGGACTGTAAGGTGAGAGTGATTGATGGTTGTGTCAGTGAGTTGGGTGGTAGGCTTCCCTAAATAGGAATGTTTTAAGGGAACATTTGAAGGAAGAGAAGTTAGGGGAAAGTCTGACAGTACGAGGGAGAGCGTTCCAGAGAGTGGGGGCTGCGCGTGAGAAATCCTGCAGTCTATCATGGGAAGAGGTGATGCGGGGAGAAGCTAGGCGCAGGTCACTGTTTGACCTTAGGGAGCGGGCTGGGGTGTATTTGGTGATTAGTGAGGACAGGTAGTGGGGCGCTGAGTTAGTGAGGGTTTTGTAGGTAAGGATAAGGATTTTGAACTTAATTCTGCAGTGGATGGGGAGCCAGTGAAGGGACTCGCAGAGGGGAGCGGGAGCTGATACTGTTTTTTCATATGCAATTTATGTATAGGGACTGCCTTTTTTACCACAGGTTGCTTCGTATGTGTTTTTACTGCTTGCGCTGAGTAAAAAAAAAAAGACAGGATATGGACAGACAATAGCACCTTTCAAAAGCGCTTGCTTACTAATTTTTTTCTCTTTCTTCTAAATTCTTTGTAGAAAACGTTTTCTTTCTTTGTTTTTTTATTAATAGTTCTTTTTATTTGCAATATGTAGTAGTTAATGATGTAAATTGAAAAATGTATTTAGCTGTGAGTTCTGGAATGTGTCTTATTTTCATGCTATAATGGGAATAGTTAGATATTGATAATAACACGTCTAATGACTTAAATATATAATAGTAACTAATTTCTGGAACTGTTAAACTGTAGCTGTGGCTGTTGAGGAATTGGGCGCAGTTTGAGCGCGTTTGGCTGCGTACATATGTGGAATAAAGAAAGAAATTGTGGGAGCTGGATTTACTGTGAATGAATGATATAAGTTGATAAATGATATATGATAAAAAAAAACAATTTGTGTATCAAGGTGCTGGGCGTTATCTATCTGCCATGGGCTTTGATATAAGTTATAAGTTTTCCCAAAAGAGGCATGGTCAGTTATTTTTTTCTGGTCTTTGAGTCCAGCACAAAGGGATTGACCACACCTTACCTTAACCCTTTCGCTGCTGAGGCTTTTCCCGCCCCTGTGCTGAGGTCATTTTTACCGGTTTTGCTCATCATGTTTAAACGTGTTTTGAAGGCTTATTTTAGTATATTACCAAGACATATTATATATCGTTCTTTCCGTCAGACTCGGTAGATTCATAATATGTCATTATTATATGTATACGTTATGTCATGTCTGTATATTATAAAAAAATGCAATAAAATATGTATTTTCAATAATTTACAATGTGTAAAGTGTTTTTTTTCACATTTTAACATGCGAGCAATTGCGGTTATATTTTGTATGGGGTGCGCTTGTTAAAAAAATTAGAGATGGGGTCTCGTTACATTTTTTTTGGGGGAAAATTACACTATTTTTAACAAACGCACCGCATACAAAAATCGTTAGTGCAGCATCATTGTTCACATTATAATTGAAATGGGAACAATATTGCTGCATTAACAAACCAAAGAAAAGAAAAAAAAGTGTTTATTTTCTTTTTATAATTTTTTTTTTAAATTTATTTATTTATTTATTTATTTTTATTTTTTTACAAAATTTTTCACAGTAGTGTTTGGTATCGTTGGAACGGCCATGCTCTGGCCGATCCAACCATACCAAACTTTAACCCCTAGCTGCCACGGATCGGGAGATAGGGAGTTCATTGGAACTCCCTATCTCCACCGTTGGTGGCAGTTAGGGGTTAAGTCCAGGACTGGCGTCATCGTGCTACGCACGATGACGCCAGTCCTCAGGGGGAGTTCCCGGAGGCTTGGCCGACATCCAAGATGTCGGCCAGCTCCAGGAAAGGATCGCGAACCGGCGCTTTTCAGCGCCGATTCACGATCCAGCTCCCCAGGGGTTAATGCCAGGCACCATTTGGAAGGGCAGGCTGTGCCCTTCCAAATGGTGCCTGGGTTAACCCCCGCAACGCCGCGATCGGGAGGGAGAGAGGTCCGAAGGACCTCCCCCCCTCCCTTTCAGGCGCCTCCTCCGCACATGCGGGGGGGGGCGCCTGAATTAGGTGTCATCGCGCTGCCGCGATGACACCTAATTCCAGCGGCGGCGGTTCCGGATGCGCGGCTGACATCGAGGATGTCAGCCCGCACCGGAGGGGCCAGCGATCGGCCGGAACCCGGCCGAATGCTGACCCCAATGGGAGGACGCGCTCAGCGCGTCCTCCGCATACCAGCGTTAAAAAGGAGGACGCGCTGAGCGCGTCCTCCGCATTGAAGTGGTTAATATAGGTTGTTTTGTATAAGGGGCAAGCATGCCTGTGTAGTTTTCTTTGTTGCTGAATGAATGATAAACTCTATTAAAGATATAATTATAGTAATATTTGAGTCCCCTATTGAATAATTGCCAAAATGGCTGACTGAGGTCATTTACAGGTTTTGTAACCTGTATACTGGAATATACATATATATATAGTATATGTTCATCATAATAAAGTAAGCAAAGACGTCCTGTTTAAAAGCTTAATATCTAGAAGGATTTGAGTGAAAGTTTAATGGAAAGCGCCTACAGGTTTTGTAGCTCTGTACAAAGGAAATTAGGCAGATTTCAGGTGATAGAAGGTGTTTTTTTGGGAGATGGAAGGTTGTAGTTTAGTATCCTGAGTATTGTTTGTTTTCTTTTTTCTGCATTGGTAGCCATGTCTAATTTTATATTTTGCTGTCTGATGTTTTTGTCTTTTGGTGTGAAGTGCAACAATGTATGACTATGCCCCAATTCAATTTTACTTGGAGGGAATAAAACAGGCTGTAAATAGCTGCACAAACACCTCACGTTTGAATGTTTGTTTTTAACCAATATCCTTGATAAAGATTGCTGATTTTAAATGTTTCTTAACAATCTTTTTCTCGGAGTTTCCTCTGAGAACTTTGTGCTAGTTAACATGTCAAGTTTTAAACATGCCCTTCTATACTTTCTTTCCCAGTTTATGATATTTTTGTTATGTGTTTTTTTTTATTTGAATTGAAGAGCATTTTAAGAAAATTGGTGACCGTTGCAAAAGTAAAAAAAAAAGTTTTCACATTCTTCTCCTAGCCCCCTCCATTTTGTCTCTCTCATGACCCCTCCTCTTCTCAATTTTGTCTCTCTCATGACCACTCCTTTTTCTTTGTGTCCAAAAATGTGTTGCATTTTTTTTCTCTTTAAAGAAACCTGGAATCCATTTTAAAGTATTTTAACCATATAACTTTTAAAGTTTTTGACAGGTTAATAATACATTTTTTTCCCAAGTTTTTTACTTTAGGTGAAAATTACCCATGCATGCCAACTTTGATCATGCTAGATGGAAGATTATGTGATACCAATATCGATACAGCTATTGGAATTGAAGGAAATTTACTCAAACACATTATCATTTCACGTTACAATGTTACATCAACCGGATAATAAGGAATTATCAGACACCAGGCAATAAAACATTCTAATTAATGAATGAAGAAGACATTTTATCAACAACTCATCGATACTTTAATGCGATTAAAGAAGATCATTGATTTGGAAATAAAACTTAAGACATGTCAGTTTCACAAAACTGTTATTTTCAACCAGTAAGACAAAGAAAGAAGAAAATAATGTATTTTTTATATGCTGATGGATTTCTCATTGTGTTGTCTAAACGATAATTATTCTGTGTCTTTTATTATTTAATATTTTATTATTTTTGTTTTGTTCGGTTACAATCAATATTGTTCAAATTCCCTGACATTTAGGATTATTGAAGATCACATCCAATTAAAATTAGAGTTAATTAATGTATTTAGGAACATATAATTTAATGCATTTGCATAAATACGTTTCATGACATATATAGTGGTAAATGGAAAGTTTTAATTCGGTAAAATTATAAATTGTATTTTTTTGGGATTTTATTTGAGGATTGGTGTGTTTTATAAACACCAGGTTTGTTTCAAAACACCGACAAGACTGAATAGGATAGTAATTAAATATTTTTTGATATTTAAATGGGTGGAATATGCACTTCGGCTATTTCCCTTTTGAGCCAAAGTTGTGTATATATATTTTTCTCTAAATGCAATGAGTCAGACGTAGTATGATTTTTCTTTTTTTGTTGCGTGAGGCCCATAGGGTTTGCGGGGGAAATCTTAAAATTCATTATCTGTGTCTCTTCTTGTGTAAATTAACATTTTATTGTTTTCGTGCACTTGAGAGTGACAATGAATGAATGTGTATATGATTGGGTATACCATATTTTCTTTTCTTTTTTTATTTTCTTTATTGTTGCTAAAACCGTATCACATCATCGAGAAATCTGACAGTCACAATGACTGTACACGACCGGTTGCTGTTCTATGTATCCTGAGATCTGTTCACATACACTGCAATGGTCCACAACCATGGCCTTCCAGATGTTTTTGAACTGCATTTCCCATGATCTTCAGTCATTCAGTAGCTTGGTTGAGCCTTGTGGGAAATGCAACTCCTAAACATCTGGAGAGTAAAGGTTGTTTACCCCTGACATACAGCATGGGTCATACTACAATCTTCACGCTATAACAGGGACGCTATGGAGGAAAACCTGCGCCTGCAGGTTTCTCCTTAGCGTAAAAGGATAAGAGAAATTACTTGCAATGGGAAATGCCCTGTACAAGACTTCTCCAAAATTAGGGATCTGTGTACCGTCATCAATTTAGGGCGATAAACCCATATAATTAGTGGGATGAAAAAAGAACAACAACCTTCCGTGAGACCAAAATGAGCTCACTGTCGGTGTCGGATGACCACATGCATACAATTATAATTACAAAATTTCATAACATTCTTTATTGAATCTTGACAACAATTAAAATGTGTTTAAAAACACAATTGTGAACACCTTGTACATGTACTTAGTTCATTCCTCAGAATTGCCACGAGTTGGGTATATTGGTACTGGCTGTAATATTAATTGCAGGGTATTTTCATGGGTTTGGTATAGCAAGTCACACTTACTACAGGTCCCTAACCATATTCCCAAGGGAAAAAAAATATATATAATAATTATTTATTTGCCCCACGATGGTTTGTCACTCGTGGTAATAAAGCAAGTCAAATAACCAAATACAAGGAGCTAGATGGCCGTGGTTAGTATGTGTGACCATATGTTGCAGGTCTACTGAGTATCACCTGGTCTCCTTATAATGGGACCATATATTCAAGATGCACAGAATCTGGAAACACGAACCACCATTCCAGTCTTAATACCAGTAGAACCTGAGCCTCAAAGTGTCATTGCCCACTTCCAGTATTAATTAGTCACCAAAAACAGAAAGCTCAGTGGCAGCTGCTAGTAACACCGTTTGTATCCATATATTGCACTACTGCAAGTATTACCTGGTCTCCTTGTAGTGGGACCACAAATACAAAATACAATGCCTCAAAAAACCACAGACCACCATTCCAGTCTTAATACAATTAATCAAACCGTAGGGCTCAAAAATGTCGCTGCAAAATTCCAGTACAGATCAAGTACAACCCTAAGGGGTAATCATTTATCTGAGGCTATAGCACAGATCAAGATGGTCAATTAAAAAGCGCTCAAAGCGCGTTTCGCTACACCTTCACTATAGCATTGCTACAGCTTCATCAGGAGAAATGTGTTCATGTCCCATCTGGCTTTTAAGCTTTTATGCTGTACTGATCAGGTGCCTTCAATTAGTTCACTCCATAGGTCACCAATCACACTGGTCAGTCATAACAGTGTCCAGGCCACAACCATATCCTGATGAGCTGGCGAGACTCCATTGGCTGACTTACAACAGCCTTGAGATTGGTCCACATCCCTCAAAGCATATGATTGGAGGTAGGACGTGTAGGAGACAAGCAATTGGTGAGAATTTCAAGTCGCACCATGATCGGTGACCTATGGAGTGAACTAATTGAAGTTGGCGGCCATCTGTCGGAGGGAGACGGCCCTCCGGCCAGCACCTGCTGACTATGTCACAGGGTGCGCCGCGTGACATTCAAACGTCACGTGGCGCGTCCTGTGACATAATCAGCGGGTCCTGGCCGGTGGGCCGGTGTTCTGAAAATTGACTATGTGACGGAACGGCCGTCACGGTGTATGAAAAGATTATGTCTGTGTAGTTATTCCTTCATTTAAAAGGTTAAATTTGTTTCTATAATTTAGTATCTGTTTTGATGTATTTCGTTTGCCCTCTATTTATCCAAACGAATTCCCCTGTTAGATGTGCTGTAAAGTGTCCCCAAGGTCATATTTAATTGTGTTTTTCCTGCAAGGTTCCCCACTGATTCTGCGGGTAGAAAACGGCAACATTGTTGCAGACAGCCGCTAGCAAATTGCCAAAACCCGACCTGAGTTCACCTGCGTGTCCTGGAGGCCCCTTTACGCCGAGCAAGGTGCTTTTTGGACCATAGGTCCCCAGGGATGGTGTGGTACAAGTTTGGAGAGGATTCACCAAGGAGAACCCCTCCATCCAACTAGAAATCCCCCTCCGGCCCGGAGCCTGTCAGCCCCTGCACCGCAGTCTCGGAAAGAGAGCTGACAAACTGTATCTGGTGGCGTTCTGACCCCTCTGGACGGATCGGGCAGATTCTTTCAGGGAAGCAGCCCGGGAACCCAAGCTACCCAAGGTGTAAAAGGGGTGACGGAGCGCCCTGGGGATCACCCCGAAAATCCCATTTCTCAGACCATCGGGCTGGGAGCCGCACCCACACCATGGGGGGCATCGGACAGCAGACAGGCAGGTGCCAGAGATGGGGCTATGGCAGAAGACAGTGGCAGAATTCACCCCAGGGGTCCGGGGGCGGGCATGGGAGAGAACAATGGGACTGTACCATATAAATGGACCGTGTACATGCTGTATTTCATTAAAACCAACTTGCTTAAACCAATACTGAGTCACGACTAGTATTTGGGGAGGGCATAATCACTGAATAAGCCGGCTTTTACTGAATCCTTCGCTTCCAGACCATCCAGGGACCACTGCCAATCTCTCTCCCACCTTGCTAGCTCGCTACCCGGCTAAGCTCTCCAGCAAGACTTGGCACTGCAGACGGAGCTACCCCTGCAGGGTAGCTGATCCGTTACAGCCTACTTTTCAGAACACTGTGTCCCACTGATTATGTGATTGGGTGCGCCGGCGCATCCTATGTCATAATCAGCAGGCGCCGGCCGGGGGGCCGTCTCCCTCTGATTATGTGTTGGGTGCGCCAGACGGATGACCTCCAGCTTGGAGTCCCCAGGTCTTGGCCAGAAGATGAGGGGGCGAAGAGGGCAGTGACCAGGGGTCCACTTTTCAGGTAAGTTTGACTCCTGGGTTCAGCTGTTCCCCCAGAAAAAAGTGCCCCGCCATCCTAATGAAATAATAATAAAAAAAATTATTTGCCTCCCCAAAAAAAAACAAATTGCCCACACCCTGAATATGAAAAATGCATTTTGCCCCCCAGTTATTCACAAACGCAGCCAAACGCACACAAAAACAAAAGTTTTAGACTTTAAAAAAACAGATTTTTCTAAAATGAGATTTTGTGTGAATGAGTCATTATCAGACTGGAGGAGTTTAAAGGGAGTCCAGGAGAAATGGGATTATTTAAAGGAAGCATTATTGAAGGCAACAGGCAATTGCATGCGGCTTGTTCGCAAAAACAAAAAAGGGAAGAAACCACTGTGGTACTCTGCAGAAGTGGCCAAAATAATGAAGAACAAAAAGATAGCATTAAATAATAATAAAAAAACTCAGAGTAAAGAAGATAGGCAAACCTATAAGATTAGGCAGAAAAAGGCAAAGCAATTTATAAGAGAGAGTTCAGAGAAGGGCTACTAAAATGTATGGCTTGAAGGAGAAAAGTTACCAGGAAAGGCTTAATGATCTTAACATGTACAGCTTGGAAAAAAGACAAGACAGAGGAGATATGATAGAAACATTTAAATACGTAAAGGGAATCCACAAGGTAGAGGAAGGGAGTATATTTAAAAGGAAACAAAGTAGCAAAACAAGAGGACATAGTCTTAGATTAGAGGGGCAAAGGTTTAAAAGTAACATCAGAAAGCATTATTTTACTGAGAGGGTGGTGGATACATGGAACAGTCTTCCAGTTGAAGTGGTAGAGGCCAAAACAGTAATTGAATTTAAGCAGGCATGGGATAGGCATAAGGCTATCCTAAACAAAAGATAAATCCAGGTAAAGTATCCATGTAATTGGGCAGACTAGATGGGCCGAAAGGTTCTTATCTGCCGACATTTTTCTATGTTTCTATAAGAGCTTCCAAAGCACACACAGAAGAGAAAATAGCTCAGTCAGTAAAAAAGGGGGACAAAACATTTTTTAGATACATAAACGAGAAAAGAAAAGTAAAACAAGGATTAGTTAGATTAAAAACAAAGGAAGGAAGGTATGTAGAAGAGGATAAAAGTCTCGCTGACTGCGTCAATGAATATTTTTGTTCAGTCTTTGCAGAAGAAAAGGAAGGAAAGGGACCTCAGTTAGGAGGAAACACTAACGAGACATTTACATATGAGTTTACAGAGGAGGAGGTTCTACAGCAGCTGTCTAAAGTAAAGACAAATAAGTCAATGGGGCCTGATGGGATCCACCCTAAATTATTAAAAGAGCTCAGTGATGTAATAGCAAAACCGTTAACAGATTTATTTAACCAATCCTTGTTAACGGGAGTCGTCCCAAAAAACTGGAAATTAGCAAATGTTGTGCCCATTTACAAGAAGGGTAGTAGGGAGGAATCAGGGAACTATAGGCCAGTTAGTCTTATGTCAGTAGTGGGGAAATTAATGGAAACCATGTTAAAGGAAAGGATTGTTGAACATCTAAAAACACATAGATTACAGGATCAGAAACAACATGGGTTTACCTCAGGGAGATCATGCCAAACTATTCTTATTGATTTTTTTGATTGGGTAACAAAAATAATAGACACAGGTGGTGCAGTAGACATTGCTTATTTAGATTTCAGCAAGGCTTTTGATACTGTTCCGCATAGAAGGCTTATCAATAAATTGCAATATTTGAGCTTGGATTCCAATATTGTTGAATGGATTAGGCAGTGGCTGAGTGACAGGCAACAGAGGGTTGTGGTAAATGGAGTTTATTCGGCGCAAGGTCTTGTTACCAGTGGGGTACCTCAGGGGTCAGTACTTGGACCCATTCTCTTTAATATTTTTATTTGTGATATTGCAGAAGGTATTAATGGAAAAGTATCAGGGTTATCCAAAGAGATCCGAATTGCTTGAGAAAGGTAACCGAACGCTGAAAATCAGCGTTCGGTTACCTTTCCTGGCCATTCGGCTATCCAGAGAGCAGGCAATTCGCCAAATACTGGCGAATTGCCTGCACATACGGTGCCTGTTCGGTGCCTGTTCGAGGGCAGTGAAATCCCCATGAAAAAGCACTGCTTCGGAAATTCAGAGAACAAAAACCAGCAGTGAAAGGTTCCCGAAATGCCCTGCCATTCGGTGATTTAATTCGGCAAGTTAATTCAGGAGAATCCCATAGGCTTCAATGTTAAAAATATTCCTGTTTTAATTCAATATCTAATAAACCGTTCATTAAAAAATTCTGCAGTAAAGAGTCTCTTTATTTATAGATTTTTTAGGATACCTTAAGCATTTTTCTTAATTATTTTTTTTTTTTTTAAAAGTCCGATTTTTTTTTTGATTTTCTTTTAAGTTTACTTATTTTTTCTGTAACAGCCCTTTTTACTATCATTCCCTGGACCTCATATGTAAATTTCAGACATTTTCGCTCCGTAGTTTCTTTGCAAACAGCTTTTCACTTTCACATTCATACAAACTGTTTTGCTAATTTATTCACCTCCCTCTGTCTGCGGTCTCGGCTTTTTCTCGGCTTTTTCCGGCGTCTTCGCTGCATGTGATCAGCTCCTGCTCAGGTTTTTCCGGCGTCTTCGACGGGTTAATCCAGATGTTTTTGCGGGATTTCGGTGTGCATTCGGCAGGTTTTGCGGTTAGTTTTCGGCAGGTTTGCGGTAGCTTTTCCCTGCAATTCGGGGACCCTGTGGTGCTTGCTGAATACACCGCAGGGTCACCAAAATGGGATCGGCAACACAAACCAAATTGAAGAGAACGAAAAGTCACCGAACGTGCAGTGACTTTTCGAATCTCTTTGGATAACCCTGTATGTCTTTTTGCTGATGACACAAAGATTTGCAACAGGGTTGACGTTCCTGGAGGGATCAGCCAAATGACAAATGATTTAGGTAAACTAAAAAAATGGTCGGAGCTGTGGCAATTGAGTTTTAATGTGGATAAGTGCAAGATAATGCACCTGGGACGTAAAAACCCAAGGGCTGAATATAGAATATTTGATACAGTCCTAACCTCAACATCTGAGGAAAGGGATTTAGGGGTTATTATTTCAGAGGATCTAAGGGTAAGTAGTCAATGTAATAGAGCAGCAGGAAATGCTGGCAGAATGCTTGGTTGTGTAGGGAGAGGTATTAGCAGTAGGAAAAGGGAAGTGCTCATGCCACTGTAGCAAAACAAGAGGACATAGTCTTAGATTAGAGGGGCAAAGGTTTAAAAGTAACATTAGGAAGCATTATTTTACTGAGAGGGTGGTGGATACATGGAACAGCCTTCCAATTGAAGTGGTAGAGGCCAAAACAGTAATTGAATTTAAGCAGGCATGGGATAGGCATAAGGCTATCCTAAACAAAAGATAAATCCAGGTAAAGTATCCATGTAATTGGGCAGACTAGATAGGCCGAAAGGTTCTTATCTGCCGACATTTTTCTATGTTTCTATGTTTCTATAACCCACTGAACGCAGCTACAACCTGCCGAACATACTACCGAATGCAGCCTCAACTCGCTGAATTTACCGCCGAATGCGGCTGACGACCCGCTGAACCCAGCCGATGACCTGCTCGACCAGACCGTCTAATGTCGCCGAAAAAAAAACGACCAGGTAAAAACTAAAAACCACCAACTTTCAAAGGGCGTTTTTTAAAAAAACACTACTGCATGAAAATGCATGCAAATTACAAATAAACTCCTTTGAATAATAATAATTTTTTAGGTGTACGTTTAAAAGCGTTTTTTGTTGTTCTATAACAGACCATTTTATATTTTTTTTAATAGGTCGTTTTATTATTTTCATGCATTTTTATTGTTTTAAAGACCTTTTAAAGAATAGCATTGTTTTATCCCCCTTCAGCGGCCTTTTGGCTTTATTTGGTGGCGTGCGGTAGTTGGCAGATCACCAGCGGCGGGCTGCTCAGTCCAAAATGCCCAGGCCTATTTTTTGTCCCAGTCCTGGCATGTTTGTAATCCTAATGCTAATTAACTCTTTGCACTCCTCATGTTAAGCATAGGGAGCGCAAAGTACAGTAAGCTTGCGTTAAAAAGCACAAGCTCCGAATCGCTAACGGGTTTTGTAACCCTTTAGCGTTCAGAATGTAATATGGTTGGCCCGCGCTAGGGCCACCAAAGCTAATGTTAACACTCACACAGCTGAGCGGTAACGTTAGCATTAACTTTGTAATATGTGTTTCAATTAAAAATATTAGTTTAATGATTCTAGCGGGCGCTATATGACTAAATACTCAAAATACAAGTAGCAAAATCATTTTTCCCTTTGTAAATGATGACACCAAAATTTTGAGCTCCTCAGAGCAGGGCCCTCTACCTTCAGAGATCTCAAACTCCATCCCTTCAGATGTTGATTGCCTACAATCCGCAAATTTCTTTGAATGAGATGGCCAGAGTATCATGGGAGTTGTAGTTCAGAAACATGGGGGGGCAGTCTTAGAGATTCCTTCTCTACAACTCTTGTTTCTGATTCTTGAGTTTGTTTGTAATTTTGTTTTATTACCTGTTTATAGTAATCGACTGCAGAAACTGATGGAGCTATATAAATGATGATAGGAACAATTGAGACGGCACCTCCTGGGATTTAATTTAGATATATACTAACATAGCTAATCCGCCTTTTTGGTGTTCGCTCAAGGTATGCTATTAACTCCATTTTGTGTCTTAAAACTCGCTGTCCCTTTGTGCTCACAAGAGTCAATTAAGTCTGCCTGCTCTAACTCTTAAGGAATGTGGTTTGTATAAACAAAACCTAGGAAAAGGAGAAGATAGCCATAAAACCATAGCAACGGATGATTTATGGCTGTAAGCCGAAACCTCAAGGATGAACGAGTAACAGGCAAAAGATGATACTATGTGTAAGATAACGTCCGAGCCTGGACATGTGGTAACCATCACGTGCCAATCTGGGGTGCAGGGAATGTTGGGCGTGGGGTGGGGGCTATGGGAGGAAACTGTTTTTTTCTAACTTTGTATAAACCAAGCTGATATTGTTATTCTGGTCACTCGAGCTTTGTCTGCGGGCTTGACCTGCTGCTTGAGTCCGGTACTGAATAAAGCCATTTTCCTTTAAAAACCAAGGCCTCCGTCTGGCATCTCTTGTCGAATCATCACCCAAGAATACCCGGTCAGTTGGCTGTAACATTTCTGGGGTCTTGTCCGGCGGGATTGGGCTTTGATTCGGCAAGGAGGCCTGAACGGCAGTGGTTACTGCATTTTCGGTGGAATCTGGCGGGAGTCGGCCCAGGCGTGCTGATCGTGTACCAGGCGCCAAACACGAGAGTTCTCGCTCTGTGTCACCATCGACCTGCTGAGGGCACGCTCCTGACCGAGAATCCACAAAAAGGAACTGGCCGAGGAAACTGGTGATGCCGCGGCAGAAGGGGTAACTAACAAAATTATATTTTCTTGTGTTGGATATGTCAGCAGCTAGCTTCAGTCATATGTGTGTATAGAGTTGTTCGCGCTGTGGAGGGAGCGAGTCCAGACTTCTGCATCTGTGTGTGATACAGAGGCTGGGGATCGACTGCCCTCTAGCGAGGAATAGACGAGGTCTGTAGAGCCTCAAGAGAGCCTGTGATGCTCATAACCAGTCCGGATTAACTAGGGAAAGTGTTAATCCCAGACAAGGGGACTGGCCACCCCCTAGTGCTAAAAAACCCCGCAGTAGGGTAATAAATACTGATGGTGAAGTAAATACTGATGTTGCAATAGGTACTAATGTTAAATGATTGAAAGCTAGCTGTCTACAACAAAGAACTGTTACCCGAATATTGTGTTTGTATTTTATGTGTATTGTATCTGGTGTTGAGTGTGTAGGAGAGTGGACTTGTTCTCCCTGAGGAAAAGTCACCTGAAGGAGAGGACCTAAGTACGTGTGTTACCGCGCTGAGCGTTGGCTACGGAACAGGAGGCGTGCTTGGCTTGTTGGTTGAAACACCAGGTTGTTGGTTAACCATTGTTTAAAGGGATAAAAGATGGGGAGCGCAGGCTCTCGGAGTAAAATTGCGCGCTGCGAGACTCCGCTTGAGTACATGATACGCAATTTCGAGACTCTCTTGTGCAGTTTGCCAATATGGAAAGAAACTGCACAAGAGCAAGCTGCGTACATTGTGTGAAATTGAGGAGCCTGTCTTGTATCCTTCATGGCCACGAGAGGAAACAATGGATCCTGTCTTGATACGGGGGGGTTCATTCAGTGGTCACTGGACGCCCAGGGCATCCAGATCAATACCCTGTATGGATATATGGAGGTATTGTATGTCCTCTGTATATATGTGCTGTGTTTGTTTAAAAATGCTGTGTGTGTTTCCTGTATATACAGTTGTGTTCAAAATTATTCAACCCCCAATGCTGTAAAGGGTTTTAGGGAATTTAGTGTACATTTGTAATTGTATTCAGAATGAACTCCTACAAGGACTTTTTAAAGAACCATATGCAACTAAAATGACATCAATTGGTTTTGTAATACAGTAGTAAATGTTTCTTTTGTGAATTCTTCATTGACACAATTATTCAACCCCTTAAAGACTACCACTCTGAAGAACAGAGGTTCATTCAAGTGTTTTCAATCAGGTATTGAAAACACCTGTGGATGTCACGGAGCAGCAATAAAGCATAATAAGCACCAATTAGGCAGCTTTAAAATGACTGTGATACTCAGCTCCTTCTAGACATTTACTGGTGTGGTTACAAACATGGTGAAGTCAAGAGAATGGTCCAGGAAGACAAGAGAAGAGGTGATTACTCTTCACAGGAAGGGCAATGGCTATAAGAAGATTGCAAAGATGTTAAACATACCAAGAGAGACCATAGGAAGCATCATTCGCAAATTCAAGGCAAAGGGCACTGTTGAAACGCTACCTGGTCGTGGCAGAAAGAAGATGCTGACTTCGACTGCTGTGCGCTATCTGAAGCGTAGAGTGGAGAAAAGTCCCCGTGTGACTGCTGAGGAACTGAGAAAAGATTTGTCAGATGTGGGTACTGAAGTTTCAGCTCAGACAATACGGCGCACACTGCGTAATGAAGGCCTCCATGCCAGAACTCCCAGGCGCACCCCCTTGCTGTCTCCAAAGAATAAGAAGAGTCGACTGCAGTATGCCAAAAGTCATGTGGACAAACCACAGAGGTTTTGGGATAGTGTTCTGTGGACTGATGAAACAAAATTAGAACTGTTTGGGCCCATGGATCAACGCTATGTTTGGAGGAGGAAGAACAAGGCCTATGAAGAAAAGAACACCTTGCCTACTGTGAAGCATGGCGGGGGGTCAATCATGCTTTGGGGCTGTTTTGCTTCTGCAGGTACAGGGAAGCTTCAGCGTGTGCAAGGTACCATGAATTCTCTTCAGTACCAGGAGATATTGGATGACAATGTGTTGCAGTCCGTCACAAACCTGAGGCTTGGGAGACGTTGGACCTTTCAACAGGACAATGATCCCAAGCATACCTCCAAGTCCACTAGAGCATGGTTGCAGATTAAAGGCTGGAACATTTTGGAGTGGCCATCGCAGTCACCTGACTTAAATCTGATTGAGAACCTCTGGTGGGACTTAAAGAAAGCAGTTACAGTGCGCAAGCCTAAGAATGTGACTGAACTGGAGGCTTTTGCCCATGACGAATGGGTGAAGATACCCGTAGATCGCTGCAAGACACTTGTGTCAAGCTATGCTTCACGTTTAAAAGCTGTTATAACTGTAAAAGGATGTTGTACTAAGTACTAAGATTGAATGTCACTTGGGGGGTTGAATAAAACTGATAATGATGTGAGCACAGAAAAGACATTTGTGGTTATTTCATTATAAATGTTATGTTATATTTGTCTGACCTACACGTGCCTCTTTGATTTAATTGTAAGCAAGATGACTGAATGATCAAAATCAATGTCAAACTGGCCAAAACACTCAATTTCAGTGGGGGCTGAATAATTTTGAACACAACTGTATGTATATAACCTCTGAAGTGTGTGTGTATATGTATTATGGAGTGTACAGTGTCTATATGGTTTCTGCGAGTGCAGCTGTTGTTTTGTGTTTTTCGGGTGTGCCCCTACAGTGCATACAGTTAAAATGAATGTAAAATTGTTTGTAGGATAGAAAGAATTATAATGAACACATTTTAGAGAGCATTGATTAAAAAGGCTAAATTAGGAAGAGATCTGCAATTAGCACAAGAGAAAAAAACTGTTTTTGACTGAGGAATGTTTGAAGTGTGTTCAAACCAGGACAAAAGGTGATTTGATTGTGTGTGCCAAACATGCGTTTTTTGTAAGGGTGTGGCGTTCTGTGCTACAGTCGTTCATTAAGTGTATATGTCTACGGCAGAATTGCCACTTGTTCTGGTATGTTTTAACGCTTGATTTAAAAATCTAGTATGATTTATGTACCAGTATTTTTGTCCCAGTAAGTGAATGTGTTGGCTGTTGCAGGCTGCGAGAGTTTGTTGACATTTCATGTAAAACAGTGCTGTTACATTCCAATTGCGTTTGTGTTTATTGTAAAGAGACTCTGCTGATTTGAAAAAAAAAAGTTTTTTGCAATTCCGAAACCCAACCCCCCCCTATGCAAACTGTAACACTGATGGAGGAAAAGGTGGGAGGGAAGAGTAAAAAAAAAAAAAAGTTGAGGCGGGAGCTAGGAGAGACATCTGAGAGAGAAAGCAGATAGAGAGGAAAATACTGCAGGTGTTAGATCAGTTTGGAGAAATTGTAAACTAAATAGAAAAGATAAAATGGCACAATTGAGTGTAATCTCCTAGCTCTGATACCCGGCAACACAGAATTTTACACTGTCCTTGATTTAAAATATGCGTTCTTCTGTACCCGCTTGGCTCCAGCGAGTCAGCCATTGTTTGCCTTTCAGTGGAAAAACGCCCAGAATGGCTCCAAACATCAAATTACGTGCCCCCCTCAAGGTCTCAAATATTTGCCTACTATCTTCGGGAGAGCGCTGAACAAAGACTTATCTGCCTTTCACTCTCAGCCAGACAAAGCTACCCTATTGCAGTATGTTGATGATCTCCTGCTTGCATCACCAACTCAAGAAGATTGTTTCAATGCCACAAAAGAACTGTTAAGTATTTTATGCAAGGCAGGCTACAAAGTTTCTAATAGAAAGGCCCAAATCTGCCAACGCAGTGAGAAATACCTAGGCTTTTAATTTACAGGCACCAAGCGTGCAATCCAGAATGCAAAGAATCAGTCTGTCGTGTCCCTCCACCACAGACTTGTTGCCAAGTAAGAGAATTCTTGGGAGCTGCAGGCTTCTGTCGCTTGTGGATCCCCAACTTTGCCACCATTGACGAGCCTCTGTACCAAGCCACCAAAGGTGCAAAGCCTGACCTATTAATTTGGGGTGAAGAACAAACTGTTGCTGTCACCCAATTTAAAGACTTTGTTGCTTGAAGCCGCTGCCCTCCTGGTTGCAGAAGCAGACAAGCTCACACTAGGCCAAGAACTCTTTGTGAAAGTCCCTCATGCAGTCCAGACTCTTCTAGACTATAAAGGCAATTATTGGTTTAGTAATGCAAGAATGACCAAATACCAAGCTATGCTGTGTGAAAACCCAAGAGTTCACTTGGAACTAATCTCAACCCTGAATCCTGTTACATTGCTTCCAGATGCTTCAGAAGACCGAGAACATGAATGCCTCCAAATAATGGATGAAGTATACAGCAGCAGACCTGACCTCAAAGACATACCCCTAGACAAATACGACTTGCAACTGTTCACTGATGGAAGCAGCTTTGTAGAAAATGGAAAGAGATTTGCTGGGTACGCAGTAGTCACTCTTGACAAAACAATTGAAGCTAAACCACTGCCCACTGGCACTTCTGCTCAACTGGCTGAAATTATTGCCCTTACCAGGGGTCTAGAACTATCTGAAAACAAAAGATTGAACATATACACCGATTCCAAGTATGCTTTCATGACAATTCATGCTCACGGGTTCACTCTACAAAGAACGTGGCCTCCTAACATCTGCAGGCAAACAAGTTAAATATGCCCTTGAAATATTGAATCTACTGGATGCGGTATGGAAACCGTCCGCAGTTGGTGTTATTCATTGCCGTGGCCACCAAAAAGGCAAAGAAGAAGTTCCCAGAGGAAACCGGAAAGCAGATCTGGCGGCAAAGGAAGCAGCCAGACAGACACAAGCCCTTGAGCGTGGCTGTGATTGGAAAGAAACCAAGGCTAAGAGTACTCGACAGCAGCAGGTGCAGCAGCAGGAGAAAATTCACTTGAAACTAAACTGGAGAGGATACCCAGTTCAAGATGAAGATCCCCTGGAAAGTGTTCGGGAAGGAAACCCCGATCGCCGGAGAGGATACCCAGTAAATGCTGAAAAATACCTTGAAAAGCTTCCGGAATAGAAATCCGGAACACCGAAATGAAACTTTGGTTCCCCAGAGAGGACTGGTTCAGGATGACTCACCTGTCAAGATTCCGGTATGTAAACCCGAATCCCTGCAAATGAAAGTCGAAACTCTGCTCTGTCTGAACGCTGTTTTTCAAGATCAGCCAGAAGTTGACTTCTATGTGAATAAAAGAAGATTTGCACCTCATGGAGAATTTATTGAAGATGTTCTTTGCCACTGGTACGGTGAATATGAACTTCTAGAGAAGCACCACAGCTATATCCAATGGTTGTTTCCTCTACGTGAACAAGGTCGAAATGAACATGCAATCCCTCTGACTACTTCTGAAATTGAAATTATGAAGAACACCGCTGAAATCCAACAAAGACTCTGCAGAGCCTATAAACTGATGCTGAATTTCTTCGTCGTAAAATTAGTGGGGGAAGAGGAGATAGAAGTGATATGAGACTCAAATTTTTCGACACACTTCTCCAATTTGAATACCAACACCCACAATAACCTGAGAATTACCCGAATTGTGAAAAGCATGGGAGAGCTGGGAGCTGCACAATACCAAGCTCCACTGGTGAAGTTCTTCCTGAAAGAAATACTGGTTGAAGATCAGCTGCAAAATATGAAAGAAAGTGCCCTGAAGTATTTCTTGCCGGCTGTAAAGAATGAACATGAAAGAGATGCACTGTCTGAATATGTTTTGAAGCACAGAATATCCAAGAATGTCAAGAGGCTTCTCTCAGTGGTGACACCCCTGTTACCAACACCCATTTCGCACTGGACTCCGGCCTACTCTGAAAAGGAGAAGAAATGGCTCTCCGAAGAACCAGGAGAATACAGAGAAGACGGATGGTACCAGTTGGAGAATGAAAGAATTGTCCTACCAGCCACCCTGGCACCAGAAATTGTTTGGGCCTTGCATTCCAGAACTCATGGAGGAAAGATGGCCATGGAGCAACAACTAGAACCGTATTTCTATGTTCCTGGACTCACCGCCATTTGCAAAGCAATTGCCCACCAGTGTGTTACTTGTGCTAAGAACAACCCAAGGCAAGGGATAGTACAACCACCAGGAGTGTTATCTGTTGGATTATTTCCAATGTCCTCCCTACAAATTGACTTTACTGTTCTCCCACTATGCAGAGGATACAAATACCTATTGGTGCTGGTATGCACACTCACTGGATGGGTCGAGGTCTATCCAACCTGAACAGAAAAGACTGCAGAGGTAGTAAGGTGCCTCTTGAGAAAAAAAATTATCCCAAGGTATGGACTGCCTCTTGAAATCGGATCAGACAATGGCCCAGCCTTCATACAAAGTTGTTTGCAGCAGCTCGCCCGATTGTTAAGAATCACCTGGAAACTGCACACTGTATACAGACTTCAAAGCTCTGGAAAAGAGGAAAGAATGAATAGAACTCTAAAGACATTGATGGCTAAAATATGCCAAGAAATATCACTGGAATGGCTGGATGTGTTGCCAATTGTTCTACTGCACGTGAGAAGCAGCCCTATCTCACTCCTAAAATTGAGCCCATACAAGATGATGTTCGGTTATCCCACCCCTTTGATAACTGGGTTGAGGGGGGATCCCCGGGTATTAGGAGAAACTGACCTACGCCAGCAAGTGATCAGGTTAGATCAGACGATGCAGAGCATGTACACATGGGTTAGTGAACATATACCACATTTCCTATTCCTACCTTTACACAGATACTGTCCTGGGGACTCAGTATGGGTTAAGGAATGGAAGGTAGACCCGTTACGGGCTAAATGGAGAGGTTTTTATGTTGTCTTGTTATCCACTCCCATAGCAGTGAACGTTGCTGTCGTGGATGCGGATTCCCCTTGGAAAGTGATAGCCAGTGAATCTGACCCGCTGAAGCTACGTTTCCACCGTACCCAAGCAGCTGCACAGACAGGAGAGGAATAAGGGAGATCCAAGTCTAGTTGACCACCGGCTCTCCAAACTCCAGTCTTTGTGCCTGTTGTTATTGAAAGACCGTCAAGTTTACCGCATTACCAACCAATGGAAGCCCCAGAGATACCCCAGGAGGCCCATGAGCCTCTGCTTCCAGATATTATTTTTAAGAGGTTAAAAAAACCATTTGAGCAGTACCAAAGGATCCTGATATGCATTGGGATTATTGTTTTATTTTTGACTTTACTGACAATTTTTGCTGAACTATTTTTTTCCAATCCAGCTCCCTAAGGGAGTGTTGTCAGCCCCTATTGTGCTGACACCAGAATTTGACATGACTGTCCCACCGGCACAGGACCGACGGAAACAAGAATTGATAAGACCAGAGGATAAACTGCTTATTAAATTTACATATGTGTATGCAAAGAAGTCAGGATATGAATCCTGTTGGGTGTGTAACAAATTGAACCAAGGGTTATCAGTTATTCCCACTTTAGCGGTACCCCTTAACTTGTCTGATTTCCCTGTGAATAAAAGTGTAGTGGCACCTAGTGTTCTTAAACTGACTAAAAGTCTAGATATGCCAAAAACAAACCACACCATTCGGATTACTAATTTGGCCTACCTCCCCCTCTGGTGTTTTAAACTAAAGAAGATCCAGGTCCCACCTAGTTCAATGTGTAAAGAAGCTTTGTTTAATACAACACTAGATATATCTGACCCAGAAGCACTAGGAAATAGTCTCCAAGTAATGGTAAATACAATTGATAATTGCAAACAGACTGATGATAAAAGTCCAGAGGCACTCGCATACACCCACAAGTCACTATCCTTAATTTTCTCCCACCTTGGCTCAAAACCATTTTATCTGATGCCAGGGAGTGGCATACACAGTTGTTGTGGAACCCTGTGCCACCTCTGGTTTAATACTGATATAAAAACTTGGTGTTATCTGGCCTGGGTGGTCCCCCTGCAGCGTATCCAAGGGGACACCATGGATTTAGGAATACCACATCCCCGATATTCTCTAAATTTTGCTAAACGAGAGTTGTTTTCAAAAGGTGATATGGTCTGGTCTTGGTTTCTTTCTTCCACAGGATGGGGCATTGAAATGATGAAAAGACTTAATAAATATGTTGTTCTGATGGATGAAAATGTAAACATTACCAGCACTGATATCCAGTTGTTAAATGTTGAACTAAGGGAGATTCGTAAAGTACAGCTGTACCAGAAGTTAGCCATAGAACAAATCCAGGCTGTACTAAATGGAATATGTGAAATGACAATGAAATATGCCAATCTGCCGTAAAGCCCTCAAACCGAATAAGCAACCCCTAGAGCAAGATCCTGATGATGGTTCACTTAAGCTTAAATCCCCTGCAGAATACAAAGCTTTAATGATTTAGTTAGTTGGCTGGGAGAGGTCATTGTAGACTCTCCGCCAAGAGGAGGGAATGAGATGGCACCTCCTGGGATTTAATTTAGATATATACTAACATAGCTAATCCGCCATTTTGATGTTCGCTTAAGGTATGCTATTAACTCCATTTTGTGTCTTAAAACTCGCTGTCCCTTTGTGCTCACAAGAGTCAATTAAGTCTGCCTGCTCTAACTATTAAGGAATGTGGTTTGTATAAACAAAACCTAGGAAAAGGAGAAGATAGCCATAAAACCATAGCAACGGATGATTTATGGCTGTAAGCCGAAACCTCAAGGACAGGCAAAAGGCAACAGATTTTAAGATAACGTGTTAGCTAACGTCTGAGCCTGGACATGTGGTAACCATCACGTGCCAATCTGGGGTGCAGGGAATGTTGGGCGTGGGGGCTATGGGAGGAAACTGTTTTTTTCTAACTTTGTATAAACCAAGCTGATTTTGTAAATTCTGGTCACTCGAGTTTGTCTGCGGGCTTGACCTGCTGCTTGAGTCCGGTACTGAATAAAGCCATTTTCCTTTAAAAAAGAGGCCTCCGTCTGGCATCTCTTGTCGAATCATCACCCAAGAATACCCGGCCAGTTGGCTGTAACACAATAATTAATGCAACTAATAAATACAGCAAATAAATTCACTTATTACACAGCGAGATGGCGTCAGGTGAAATCTCGACCATTCCCGCACAACCAGGAAAAAGAGATGACAAGTTTTTCTAAGGTGGGTATTTTTCCCCCAGCTCTCCGATTTGTCACAAATACAAGTAGCACGCTGTTTATTGAATGGCTGTTTAGTGAATGGTTGTTTAGCTGTTTAGTGAAAGGGACGCAGAGTTTTCCTGCAATAGAAATATAATCAAACTAATGATTAGCAACAATAAAATAGATTTATTTTAAAGCCCTTTACATTTTATCTGCAGTGCGTCATACCATTCACATTATGAACATTGAAGATTCTCAGAAGCTTATGTTATGTCTATGCCCTGATTTTCGGGGGTTTCATTCGACAGCAGGGCCGTAAGAAGGGCGAGGCGAGTGAGGCACTCGCCTAGGGTGCAGCTGCGAGGAGGCGCAGCCAGTGCCGGCAGCTCCTCGCAGGTGCCACAACCGGCGAAGAAAACTCCTGAATCCCCGGCCACTGGTTCACATACAGGCAGGGCGCTTAGTGATGATGTTAGAGGGAGGCAGAGCCGGCTGCTGAGAGGAAAGCTGAGAGGCTGCACCCCACCCACTGAGTCCCTGCTGATTGGCTGGAGCGCACACTGCTTCGAGGAGAGAAAACTACATGTTCCAGCATGCTCTTCTCCCCTGTACAGGAAGCCTCACCTGTCACCCAATGTACAGTCAGAGGACAGGAAGAGGCTCATGCAGGCTATGTGCTTCTCACTGTGTATATCCAAGAAGCTGACCTGTCTGAGGGTTATTATTCACCCTGTAAGTCATCCGTCCCAGCTGCATTCCTTATACACTGACCGTCTCTGGTGACCCCTGGGCCCACTGTCAATGCAAGTCATGGTGTGCTGGGAGCCAAAATGCCCTGTGTACATATTCATGTACTTGAAATATAACATTTCTGTGTATGGGTATGTAATCTTCTAGAGTGTTTGTTAGCCTGGATACATATGTATGTAGCTGTGCATGGTGTGTGTTAGTCTGGATATACAGTTGTGTTCAAAATTATTCAACCCCCACTGAAATTGAGTGTTTTGGCCAGTTTGACATTGATTTTGATCATTCAGTCATCTTGCTAACAATTAAATCAAAGAGGCACGTGTAGGTCAGACAAATATAACATAACATTTATAATGAAATAACCACAAATGTCTTTTCTGTGCTCACATCATTATCAGTTTTATTCAACCCCCAAGTGACATTCAATCTTAGTACTTAGTACAACATCCTTTTACAGTTATAACAGCTTTTAAACGTGAAGCATAGCTTGACACAAGTGTCTTGCAGCGATCTACGGGTATCTTCGCCCATTCGTCATGGGCAAAAGCCTCCAGTTCAGTCACATTCTTAGGCTTGCGCACTGCAACTGCTTTCTTTAAGTCCCACCAGAGGTTCTCAATCGGATTTAAGTCAGGTGACTGCGATGGCCACTCCAAAATGTTCCAGCCTTTAATCTGCAACCATGCTCTAGTGGACTTGGAGGTATGCTTGGGATCATTGTCCTGTTGAAAGGTCCAACGTCTCCCAAGCCTCAGGTTTGTGACGGACTGCATCACATTGTCATCCAATATCTCCTGGTACTGAAGAGAATTCATGGTACCTTGCACACGCTGAAGCTTCCCTGTACCTGCAGAAGCAAAACAGCCCCAAAGCATGATTGACCCCCGCCATGCTTCACAGTAGGCAAGGTGTTCTTTTCTTCATAGGCCTTGTTCTTCCTCCTCCAAACATAGCGTTGATCCATGGGCCCAAACAGTTCTAATTTTGTTTCATCAGTCCACAGAACACTATCCCAAAACCTCTGTGGTTTGTCCACATGACTTTTGGCATACTGCAGTCGACTCTTCTTATTCTTTGGAGACAGCAAGGGGGTGCGCCTGGGAGTTCTGGCATGGAGGCCTTCATTACACAGTGTGCGCCGTATTGTCTGAGCTGAAACTTCAGTACCCACATCTGACAAATCTTTTCTCAGTTCCTCAGCAGTCACACGGGTACTTTTCTCCACTCTACGCTTCAGGTAGCGCACAACAGTCAAAGTCAGCATCTTCTTTCTGCCACGACCAGGTAGCGTTTCAACAGTGCCCTTTGCCTTGAATTTGCGAATGATGCTTCCTATGGTCTCTCTTGGTATGTTTAACATCTTTGCAATCTTCTTATAGCCATTGCCCTTCCTGTGAAGAGTAATCACCTCTTCTCTTGTCTTTCTGGACCATTCTCTTGACTTCACCATGTTTGTAACCACACCAGTAAATGTCTAGAAGGAGCTGAGTATCACAGTCATTTTAAAGCTGCCTAATTGGTGCTTATTATGCTTTATTGCTGCTCCGTGACATCCACAGGTGTTTTCAATACCTGATTGAAAACACTTGAATGAACCTCTGTTCTTCAGAGTGGTAGTCTTTAAGGGGTTGAATAATTGTGTCAATGAAGAATTCACAAAAGAAACATTTACTACTGTATTACAAAACCAATTGATGTCATTTTAGTTGCATATGGTTCTTTAAAAAGTCCTTGTAGGATTTCATTCTGAATACAATTACAAATGTACCCTAAATTTCCTAAAACCCTTTACAGCATTGGGGGTTGAATAATTTTGAACACAACTGTATGTGTGTATATAGCTGGATATAGTGTGTGCTAGCCTGGATATATGTGTGTGCATTTAGCTGTATATAGTGTGTGCTAGCCTGGATATATGTGTGTGCATATAGCTGAATATAGTGTGTGTGTAGCGCTCACCCCCGAAGGAGCCGCTGAATAAACCTCGGGATAGTCTCACCGCACTAGGAATTATTACACACCAGCACTGTTGCGGATTGTCTAGTTTTATATACTTTACTAAAAGGTAAATGCGCGTTGAATGAATTTATAGGATGCGTCACGTGGGAGAAACACGCAGCGGAAAGAAAACGGTTAACCCCCTCAGTTCTGGAGTGTAAGTCCCGCAAAATAGCTCAAAATATATATATACAAAGTTTAGGGTACCCGGCTACTGTGTTTGACTTGTCAGTGGATGAAAAGAGCAATCTTCGACTAGTCACCGTTGGGGCCCTGTGAATTTAAACAATATTGCAAGCGTACGTTTCTGTTTTGGAACTGCGGGCCTGGAGGCCTCTCACCCATCCATCGAACGAAACTGTCCAGCACTCGATGCCTTGACCAAAGGATCTTTCTCCGCTGTGTACTGGGACTCTGAGCCACCGAATCTGCTCCCCACTTGCCAAATCTCCGCAACTGGAACAATCGATCCGCCGCCTGCACTCCCAATCGATCGGCACAGCCTCCTAACGTGGGGTCCTGTCGGAACCAGCTTGTCCTCCAAACCTCTCAGCGCTGGGTAGGTAGGTCACAGCACGTTTTTTGTCCCGATCTCCAGCACCAGTAAGACAGCGTCTGTACTCCAGCCTGGTTGCGATCCCTGACAGCTCCAACGTGCGTCCTCCACCTTTCACTGCTCCGCTCGCCCTCCGCGCGCCTAACACGAGGCTCCCCAGTATATCCTCCTCTTTGTACCATCCACTTCCTGTCCTCACGCAAAGGGTGATGGGAGTTGGAGTCCGCTCTGTCCAGCATATTCCACAATGTCTCCACTCTGTCTCCCTCTGGTGGCAGCAATAGTTTAATGCAACAGAATACAGTTTTTAAAGCAGCGCTACATGTGCTAGCCTGGATATATGTGTGTGCATATAGCTGTATATAGTGTGTGCTAGCCTGGATATATGTGTGTGCATATAGCTGTATATAGTGTGTGCTAGCCTGGATATATGTGTGTGCATATAGCTGTATATAGCAGTGGCGGAAATACCAGGGTCGCAGCGGTCGCAGTTGCGACCGGGCCCTGGCATTCCGCCACTGGAGGGGGGCCCGGCGCCGCCCGCCAGGTTCCGGCAATCAGCGCCAGAATCTGGGAGCCGCGCGCTGGCCGTCCCTCTCCCTGCGAGCGGCCACTGACATGCAGCTTGGCCGCTCGCGTGGGAGAGAAACCACCTGACCAGCGCACGAGATCCTCTCGCGAGACCTCGCGCTGATCAGGTGGTTTCCGGCGAGCGGCCAAGACGCATGTTTCCAGCGGCCGCTCGCCTCAGAGGAACGGAACGCCGGCGGAGCCTGCCCTGGGCCTGGGGCCAGCAGAGGTAAGAGCTGGGGGCAGTATATCCATGAGCTGGGGCAGAGCTGGGGCAGTATATCCATGTGCTGGGGCAGAGCTGGGGCAGTATATCCATGAGCTGGGGCATATCCATGAGCTGGGGCAGAGCTGGGGCAGTATATCCATGAGCTGGGGCAGAGCTGGGGCAGTATATCCATCCATGAGCTGGGCCAGTATATCCATGTGCTGGGGCAGAGCTGGGGCAGTATATCCATGAGCTGGGGCATATCCATGAGCTGGGGCAGTATATCCATTAGCTGGGGCAGAGCTGGGGCAGTATATCCATGAGCTGGGGCATATCCATGAGCTGGGGCAGTATATCCATGTGCTGGGGCAGTATATCCATGAGCTGGGGCATATCCATGAGCTGGGGCAGTATATCCATGAGCTGGGGCAGAGCTGGGGCAGTATATCCATGAGCTGGGGCATATCCATGAGCTGGGGCAGAGCTGGGGCAGTATATCCATGTGCTGGGGCAGAGCTGGGGCAGTATATCCATGAGCTGGGGAATATCCATGAGCTGGGGCAGTATATCCATGAGCTGGGGCAGAGCTGGGGCAGTATATCCATGAGCTGGGGCATATCCATGAGCTGGGGCAGTATATCCATGAGCTGGGGCAGAGCTGGGGCAGTATATCCATGAGCTGGGGCAGTATATCCATGTGCTGGGGCAGAGCTGGGGCAGTATATCCATGAGCTGGGGCATATCCATGAGCTGGGGCAGAGCTGGGGCAGTATATCCATGAGCTGTGGCAGAGCTGGGGCAGTATATCCATCCATGAGCTGGGGCAGTATATCCATGTGCTGGGGCAGAGCTGGGGCAGTATATCCATGAGCTGGGGCATATCCATGAGCTGGGGCAGTATCCATGAGCTGGGGCATATCCATGAGCTGGGGCAGTATCCATGTGTTGGGGCAGTATCCATGTGTTGGGGCAGTATATCCATGTGTTGGGGCAGTATATCCATGTTTTGGGGCAGTATATCCATGTGTTGGGGCAGTATCCATGTGTTGGGGCAGTATATCCATGTGTTGGGGCAGTATATCCATGTGTTGGGGCAGTATATCCATGAGCTGGGGGCAAAAATATCCATGTGTGAGCTGCGGCAATATATCCATGTGTGGCCTGGGGGAAATATATCCATGTGTGGTCTGGGGGCAATATATGTCCATGTGAGCTGGGGCAATATATGTCCATGTGAGCTGGGGGCAATATATATGTCCATGTGAGCTGGGGGCAATATATATATCCATGTGAGCTGGGGGCAATACTATCTTTTTTATATTGCAGGAAAAAAAAAAGGTAAAAATATGGATCTTTTTTGGGGGGGTTGGGGGGGCCCTTCATGGATTCTTGCACCGGGGCCCTCAGGTTTCTAGTTACGCCACTGGTATATAGTGTGCGCTAGCCTGGATATATGTGTCTGCATATAGCAGTATATAGTGTGTGCAAGCCTGGATATATGTGTGCATATAGCTGTATATAGTGTGTGCAAGCCTGGATATATGTGTGTGCATATAGCTGTATATAGTGTGTGCTAGCCTGGAAATGTGTGTGCCTATAGCTGTATAAAGTGTGTGCAAGCCTGGATATATGTGTGTGCATTTAGCTGTATATAGTGTGTGCTAGCCTGGATATATGTGCTCCCTGAAATTAGTTTTTGCAGGTTGGGATGTCTGGTCAGGGACTTGGATTTTTAAATCTTTCATTAAGTTACCTGAAAGGAGGATCCTGCGCGTGGTGGCATGTGTGACAGTGTGTGAGGTAAGCAGGGATGTTCCTCGCTTCCCTCATATTACTGCACACCTCCGCTCGTCAGATCCTACTTCACGCTGTGCTTTCCTCATCTTAAGAGCACAGCGTAAAGAGAAGGTGCAGCATGCTGAAAAACAGTTCTAATATTATTAAATTTCTTGTTATCTATTACTTACTTTCCTCAAAATAACCTATGTAAAAATAACGTGTGGGGGGGTGTGCAATTTTCTGTTCTTGCCTCGGGTGCAAAAGGAGGTAGCTACGGCTCTGTTCGACAGGTCAAGGCTAGTGTCAGACGAGCGTCTTTGGAGAGAGGAAGGAACGTCCATGAGAGTGGACGTTCCTTCCACTCGATGCCCGTCTGGCCACATCGCTGAGCGCACTCAGTGCGTCAAAACGAAATAGACCCTTTGAAACGACGAGAACAGACGATCCGAAAGACCAAAAATTTCCGATATCACGAAATGAAAGTCGATACGAAATACGAGCCGAAACGACAAACAGCTGGAACGATCCGAAATGAAAATTTTAAAAAACTGAACGATCCGAAACGAACCAAAAGGAAAAAACAAATGCATGCACATCTCTACTAGAAAGGAAACCTGCCGGTTTAGCCAGAGCCTGGATGGCAAGGATTTATTTTCTGTCTTATTTTGTTTTATTGCAACTTTTTAAATAAACACTGACTGCTGCACAGATTGAAAAATAACTTTTACTGCCTTTGTCCCAGGGAAGGTAACCTCCATTTCAGCTACACCCCCACTATATATAGGAGTGGCTTTGACCAGTTGCATAATCCATATCTCTGCTAAAAAAAAAAAAAAACATCTAGTATGGCATGGCATTGATTTAAGGGGTCTGTGTAATAACAGACCCAGGATGCATAAAATTGAGACAGATGTCATTTGCATGTCCTACCCAGAGTTCCTTGCTGCATATGGGGAATGTAGCACAGGGGCTCTGGGATGCAGTACTTTGAATTGCTATGATGTGCAAATGGCTTCTGCAATAATAAGCATAATTAATTTTATTAAGTGGAGGCTTTTTATCTCACTTTTTGTCCTCCACCACAACCCTTGTAAGCCCTCTCTCTATACACACACACACGCGCGCGCATGCACGCACGCAATGTCGTGCTACATTAAATAAAAGTATCGGTACTCGGTATCGATGAGTACCTGAACAAACGTATCGGTACCTGTACTCGGTCTTAAAAAAATGTTATCGTGTATCCCTAGTGCTGGGGATTAAAGAAGAGCTATCCAGTACTAGGGATTAGAGAAGATACGGATAGTACTAGACATTAGAGAAGAGCCATGCAGAATTGGGGATTAATTAAGAGTTGGGGATAGAAAACGAGCTATACAGTATTGAGGATTAGTGAAAAATCGTATAGTACTGGAGATTGAAGAAGCGTCGCTCAGATCTGGAAATTAGAGAAGAGCCATCCAGTACTGGGGATTAGAGAAGAGCGAAGAGCCATGCGTACTGGGGATTAGAGAAGAGCCATGCGTACTGGGGATTAGAGAAGAGCCATGCGTACTGGGGAAGAGAAGAGCCATGCGTACTGGGGATTAGAGAAGAGCCATGCGTACTGGGGATTAGAGAAGAGCCATGCGTACTGGGGATTAGAGAAGAGCCATGCGTACTGGGGATTAATGAAGAGTCATATAGTACTGGAGATTAGAGAAGAGCGACCGAGTACTAGGGATTAGAGAAAATCCTTATAGTACTGGGGATAAGAGACAAGACATCCAGTATCGAGGATTAAAGAAGAGTCGTATAGTACTGGAGATTTTAAGAAGCGCTGCCTAATTATGGAAATTAGAGAAGAGCCATCCAGAACTGGAGTTTAGAGAAGAGAGGTCCAATACTTGGGATTAGAGAAGAGCTATCCAGTACTGGTCTTTAGAGAACAGGGGTATAATACTGGGGGTTAAAAAAGAGTGGTCCAATACTGAGGATACTACAAGTACTCAGGGGCGGACTGACAAGTCGGGCAAATCAGACCGGGAACGAGGGGGCCCTGGGCCTACCCAGGGGCCCGGCCATGGCCCTGCCTGCTGGTAGTCAGCCTCTGAAATAACTCAAATCGCGATGACTGCATTGCGGGCAGTCATCGCGATTTGAAAGGGGAAATCCGCCTTTGATCCCACCCCCGGATCATGGGGATTCCCTGGGGTCCGATGGTGGGGTGCGCATAGTTGCACACGTGACCGCACGTCATGATGACCGCTACCACGTGCGCCTCCTACACGGGCACCCGGTGCCTGTTCACGTGTGTAGGAGGGTTTGCGTCCGGTGGTGGGTCTCTCCTGCTCGCTGCCTGGTGCCTGCAGTTCCCAAGGGGATCCTTGAGGAATTCTCTTACAGGCAGAGCTCCAGACCCTTTGCAGAGTGCTTTTCTTTCCTGTGCAGTGTCGGGCTGAGGATTTATGGACCCTCTAAAGCCTGACACAATCTACTTATATCGCTGGGACAGTGGGATTTCCTCATCTCCATGGACAAACTAGCTCGGGCTTCAGCAGCTCTTCCCTCCACCTCCCCCTTGCTGTCAGTGACTGACAGGGAAAAATCTGTGCTAATCTGAGCAGAGCAGCGAGTCCAGTGCACACAGCAAAGTAGTAGGTATGGACAGAGAGGTTTATCCGCAGAGCTTCATAGTTCAGTGTGCTTCAGGTATTTCAATTCGCCGACCCTGCGGTGAATTCAGTATTCACTTATGGGTCCCTGACATGCACTGAAACGCTGAGCCGCCGAAGCCCACCGATCAGTCACTGACCAGTCACTGAACACAGCCGACGATCCATCGAAGGCAGCCGACCGGAGCACCGAACGCCGACAAACTGGTAAAAAAAACCACTGAACTCTGCTATTCTCTGCTATTCTTCAAAAAAAACATAAAAAAGGCAGGAAAATGTCTGGAAATAATAAGAGGTCCTATAAAAAAAATAAATCAAAATGGTCTGTTACAGAACACAAAAAAAAAGCCTTCTAAAAAAAATGAGAATCTAAAGTTTCGGCCAAAAAAATACACAATTTCACAAAAGAAATTAAATAAAAAAACTGATGAAAATGAAAAGAATAAACTGTTTAATAAAGAGTAAAAAAGATAATACTTTTTACATTGACTCTTATGGGATTCGCTTGATTAAACCTGTCAAAATGAATCACTGGAAATCTGGGCATTTCGCCAACATTTCGGTGCAGTTCGGCGTTCTCTGAATAGATTAACCATTAATTCTCTATGGGACAATATTCTCTGCACTAAATTGCACTGTATTTCGCTGTCAATTTGCCAGTACTTGGTGAATTGACAGCTTTGCAAATAGATGAACTGCCACGAAATTGCACCGTATGCTGAAATTCACCATTCGATGCAATTTGGTGACAAGTTCGGTTCTCAGCAAATAACCCCTAGAATGTCCTACAGCAATCTTATTTAACTCTAATACTGCTCACCCACAGGAGTTATTCAGGGGGAATGACCCTAGAGTCTATCTGGTGAAGTACACAGCGGCTCTGGTAGTGCAAAGAATAATACCCTGCACGGTATATTCTGTGGCTAGGCGCTAATAAAGTGGAAAAATGGAGGAGTCTGGTGGGGGGGCCTTGTTTTATTTGGTCCAGGGGCCCTTAGCCTTGTCAGTCCGCCCCTGCAAGTGCTGTCCAATAGTGGGGATTAGAGAAGCGCAGTAGAGTACTGGGGATTGGAGAAGAAAAGTCTAATTTTGGGAATTATAGGAGACTGGTCCGGTACTGGTGACACTGGTCAACATGATTTTTTTCACAAGAACACTGAATACTGACTCTAGTGCAGTTTTTTATCCTGAATATGTAATAACCACAATTTTTCCATCAGGCAAAGGGCTCTATTACAGTCCTATCGCAAACGTTAACGCACACATGCATGAGCATTAACGTTTGCTGCAGTATTTACCGCATAATACAATCCAAACGCAAACGGGTTAAGAAACCCGTTTGCGTTTGGTACCTTGCGCTTTGCAGCGCGAGGTTACTGCACTTTGCGCTCCCTATACTTAACATGGGGAGCGCAAAGTGTTAATCAGCGCTGGTATTACAAAGTCCCAGCGCTGATTAATGCCTGGCTCTGGTCAACGAAAAGTTAACCAGAGCCAGAACCTGGTGTTAACGGATTCCAATTCTGCAGAATCCGTTAACACCAGGCAAAAAAATAAAAAAATTAATCTGACACTTACCCTCTGTCCCGAGGCGAGGACCGCAGCTCCATCCGCCTCCTCCGGCCGGCGGGAGCAGGGAAAGACTGGGGAAAAAGTCCCCCCAGTCTCTCCCTGTGTATCCCTATGCTGACCGGCCGGATCTCGGCTGGTCATGTGACCGCTGGCATCTGCTTCAATGGAGTCCTATGGACTCCATTGAGAGGATGCGGGTGGCTGTGCTTAGCGCTGCCGCGTGCATCCCAGGACATAGCGGGCGCAAACAATGCAGGCAGCATTTCTTGCGCCTGCATTGTAATCCCCAGTTAAAACGGGGGCGGTAGGGGTAAAACTGCAGGCGCAGTTTTTTCTCCCTACTGCCCCCGTTTTAGCGCGGGGATTGTAATAGAGCCCATAGTTTTTTGTGACAGTAATTTTTTGTACAATACACTTCTATACATCAGGCTTTCTTTTCTTTTCTTCTTATGAATTTTGTAAGTTATAAAAAGTGGAATTTTTTGTGAAATGTGGGAAATTTTATGCAGAATGAGTTGACAACACTATGCAGGATTATTCATGTTCAAACATGTTGTATCACGTCTCTCCTACTGTTCTGTATGTGTAATGTGTATGCATATTTTTATTCTGTCTCTCCCATTGTACAGCGCTACGGAACTTGTTGGTGCTTTATAAATGCTTGTAACTGTTACTGCATTGTTAAGGATAAGCGGAGAGACAGTATTGAACTTGTAGTGAGCCACGTCACCACGTCTATTTTGTTTCTCTTTAGGCATAGTGTTTTATGATGCATGTTGTTCTCTTTTCATGTTTTATTACTTTTAAGAAAAGTTCCAATATGCCAGGAAAGTGTTTAATTCATCTGGACAATTTCTGCTACTTAAGTGGTGAAGTAACCTTCAAGTCTCAGAGGCAAAATTTCACACCACTTGTAAAAAGTGTTATAAAATTTATTTTGGGTGTAAAGCTGCCTTTGATAAAGACTAGGCGCCAAATATATGTTGTGTATCATGTGTTAGGCTTCTCACCGGATGGAAAAATGGTACACATCACATGCCATTTGCAAGTCCTATGCTTTTGAGAGAACAGAAGGACCATTCAACTGATGCTATTTCTGTTTATCATTAGAGGAATCACATCTAAAACAAAATATACAGTTAACTATCCCAAAGTATCATCTGCAATGAGGCCTGTATTACATAATGAAGAGTACCCTGTACCAAAGTGTCCAGAATTCAGGACCTTAAGTGATAACTCCGAAAATCATCATATAAAACTTTTTAGGTAGAGGGGGCGTGTCCAGCTGTGTGAGGGAGCAGACGTGTGCCCAGGGGCAGACTGACAACTAATGGGGCCCCCGGGCAATAGGAGATCCTGGGGCCCCTTGTGCCATGCCCACAAAAGGTCAACCCCTCCCAAAAAAACTGAGAAAATCCACTCAGGCCCAACAGCGAATTGGGGGATCCATTGTGCCCCCTTCAGACTTACAGATGGCAACCGCTCTCTGCCGCAGCAGCAAGCATCACCCACTCATTGCAGCTACGGCCGCAGCACAGAATGTCCTTGATGCAAATGTGGGAAACTGCTGATCACTTTTCAGGTTTATAAGATGCTGTACATTACTGATACACTTGAACACACTGCACATTACAGAGCTCCACAGCAATAAAATGCTCCACAGCTTTATCAAGGTATCAGTTTGTTTCCATTTTTAAGAAGGGTTTGTTGAGTTTAGGGAGAAATCCGAAAGGAATTTGGTTCTCACTCTTTTCGTATTGGGGCAGCATCGGAAGCTGCAAGGTTGGGTTTGTCGGCAACGGAAATTCAAGAATTGGGAAGATGGAACTCCAGGGCTTTTCAGTCTTACGTTCGTCCTGGTTTGGTGTTATGAATTTGGGAAACGCTTGTTAATGCTGGGAGGTAATGTGGAGAACAGTTGCTGTATGATCTGTTGTGTTATTTTTATATCTTATATTCTTTACTGATCCCAATAAAGCAGCATATATTACACATATACGGTATTATTATTATTATTCTTTATTTATAAAGCGCCAGCATATTCCGCAGCGCTGTACAATAAGCACAGTATAGACAGGGTTACAATACATTGAACAACATTTGACAAACAGTACAGGAGGAGATGAGGGCCCTATTCCCGTAGGAACTCACAATCTAGGAGGGTTGGGGTTGGAAACAGGAGGAGAGGACTGAGTATTTGACAGGACGGGACGGTATTTGAATGACAAGAATTCATAACGCGGGGAAAACACGCGAAAAAGAAACGGTTAGCACCCTCAGTTCTGGAATGTAAGTCTCGTGAATAATAGCTCAAAAATATATATGTGTGTTGTCTAGGGTACCCGGGTACTGTATTCAACTGGCCAGTGAATGAAACAAAACAATCTTCGACTAGTCACCGTTGGGGCCCTGTGAATTTAAAAAATATTGCAGCGTGCATTTCTGTTTTGGAACTGTGGCCTGGAGGCCTCTCACCAATCCGATGAACGAAACTGTCCAGCACTTGATGCCCCGACCAAAGGATCTTCTCCGCGGTTGTAATGCAGGGTTTGAGACCCCTGTGTAGTATGAGTATGGAACCCAATGACAAGCCGAGGGAGTAAGGAATTCAGGAGACCATGTAGAAATAAACAATCTTTAGTGAAACAAGGAAAGTAACTTAAGTCCAGAACAATGATACAGCTGGGATGGTCTTCTTGAGGAGTAGGGATTCTTAGCGCATAGGAAAAGAATGTAAATCAAGTAACAAAAGTTCCAGAATAAAAACAAAATAGTAACGGAGGTGGTAGCGTGGTCGATATAGCAATCCGGGTCGATGAGCAGAAGAAGGCGGCGTAGTCGATACAGCAATCCGGGTCGATGGGCAGAAGAAGGCAGCGTGGTCGATATGGAAATCCGGGTCGATGATCAGAGAAAGGCAACGTGGTCAGGAATACGAGGAGCACTAGGAAAACTGAAGTGGAAGGCAACAGTAGAACCTGGTTAATGTGTTGAGAAGGGCGGCAGATTTAAATAGGGTTCAAAGGATCATGGGAATACCTTTCACCTGGGTATCGTAGGTGGAGTTGAGGTACCTGAGTTTTTGGTAGGTCAATGGGAGGAATACGAGGATCTCCAGAACAGATGTCAAGCAGTACCCCTAATCGGCCAGCCGAGGGCGCCAGAGTACCAGACATTACATTACTTAGGGAAGTTTGTACTCGCGCATGCGCGCTTTCACTCTCAGCATTCGGATCTGGCCAGCGGCGTGGGGCGTCTCCTGGGTCTCTCTCTCCATCCTGCGGACCGGGAACTTGGAGCAGCGCGCCACGAGGGATCTCGGGTGAGTATAGTATATCTCCCAGCATGGTGGTCCGGACCGGGAGCAGGCCGCGGAGCGGGGCATGACAGGACCCCCCACCAAGGCGCGACCCCAGGGTGCGCCTCATCGACGGCTTGGATGGGTAACGAAGATGAAAGGCACGAACCTTTGCTGGAGCACGAACATTGACGTCAGGTTCCCAGGATCGTTCTTCGGGGCCGTAACCCTTCCAGTGGACTAGGTACTACAATTTGCCATAACGGAGTCGGGAATCCAGGATCTTCGAGACTTCGTATTCTTCCTCTCCTGACACGGATACGGGAGTGGCCGGTTCGGTGTATCGTCCAGGAAAAGGGTTCTCACGCCAAGACTTTAGGAGTGAGACATGAAAGACAGGGTGGATCCTGTAGGAGGAAGGAAGAATTAAATGAGCAGCCACAGAGTTGACCATCTTGAGAACCCGGAATGGGCCGATGTAGCGAGGGCCCAGTTTTTTAGACGGGCAGTCCAGTCGGAGATGAGTAGTGGACAGCAACACCTTGTCCCCAGGTGCGTATGCCGGAGCAGCCTTTCTATTACGGTCTGCATATTTCTTTTGGTTGTCCTGAGCCAGTTGTAGTTGACGACGTAATGTCCGTAGCTGGAAACGTAGGGCCCTTAGCCGGTTTGATACTTCAGGAACAGGAGTTTTGAGTGGTATGTCGGGCAGGATGCTAGGATGGTATCCATAGTTGGCGTAGAAAGGAGAAAGGAGAAGGTGAGTCGACGAGTGTACCTGGTTATTATAGGCAAATTCGGCAATTGGCAGAACGTCTAACCAGTCGTCTTGGAGATGTGTGGTGTAACAGCAAAGGTACTGTTCCAGCGTCTGGTTCATCCGCTCAGTTTGGCCGTTGCTCTGTGGATGAAAGGCAGAAGAGAGACACCTGGTAATCCATAGGCTACGGCACATCTGTGACCAGAAGCGAGACGGGAATTGGGACCCCCTGTCTGATATGATGGAATGAGGGGTGCCATGGAGTCAAAATATTTCTTTGATAAAAAGGGTAGCCGAGTGAGCAGCGGTAGGCAGGGCCTATTGCCGGTATAAAGTGGGCCATCTTGGTACAGCGGTCCACCACTACAAGGATGGTTGTGTATTGAAGTGAGGGAGGTAGGTCCACAATGAAGTCCATCGAGATGTCCTTCCATGGATGCAACGGAGCGACCAGAGGTTGTAGAAGACCGGCAGGACGAGCACATGGTTGCTTGTTACGTGCACAGACAGGACAGGAAAGCATGAAGGCGGCGACGTCCTTCTTGGTGGATGGCCATCAGAAGTATCGTTGCACGGCATCTATGGTCTTCTTGACACCCCCATGTCCGGCAGCTGGGATGTCGTGTGCATGTTGTAACACCTGTAGACGGGCCTCAGGAGGCACATATATCTGTTTCTCATGGTACAGGAATCCGTTGATGGGGACGAGTCCCTGGATGTTGACTGGTGGATGTAGACTGTGCTTTCGTATATGTTCCATCAGGGCCCCTTTTGTGGCACAGAAGAAGCCGCCTGGCAGGATGGAGTCATCTCGGGTTGTGGTCGTGAAGGTGTTTGAGTCGTACTGACGGGAAAGGGCATCTGCCTTTCCGTTTCTTGTTCCGGGTCGATACGTGATGTGTAGCGAGAAACGAGCAAAGAAGAGCGCCCACCTGGCCTGTCGAGGTCGGAGCCTTTTGGAGGTGCGGAGATATTCCAGGTTGCGGTGGTCGGTGAATACTGTTACCGGATGTTTTTCTCCTTCGAGAAGGTGTCTCCATTCTTCGAGAGCGCTTTTAATTGCTAGGAGTTCTTTTTTACCTATGCTGTAGTTTCGTTCGGCGGGGTTAAGGCGTCTGGAGTAAAAGGCCACCGGGTGCAGGAGGTTCTTGATTCTGGATTTCTGAGATAAAATTGCTCCTAAGGCAGTATCAGAGGTGTCTGTCTCCAAGTAATACGGAAGGTGAATCTCTGGTTGTTTAAGAATCGGTGCTTGGGTGAAGCTTTCTTTGAGTTTCTCGAAGGCCTGTTGAGCTTCTTTGGTCCATTGGAATCGCACGTCTTTTTTGGTTAAAGATGTGATGGGTGCACTAAGGTGGGAGAAAGATCGGATGAAGCGCCGGTAAAAGTTGGCAAACCCCATTAATTGTTGGATCGCCTTTTTGTCTTTGAGTGTTGGCCAATCGAGGATCGCCTTGACTTTGGTCTTATCCATCTCGACGTGTCCTGGCGACAGGATACAGTATATCCCAGAAATTCAATGGCTGGTGTTTCGAAGGTGCTTTTTCGATCTTTCCATATAGTTGACGGAGACGAGATAGGACGAGTTGGACGTGTTGTTCATGTTCTCGGATAAAACGGGAAAATACCAGTAGATCGTCCAGGTAGATCACCAGGAAGGTATCTAGGATGTCACGAAAAATGTCATCGAGAAAGTGTTGAAAGGCGGCTGGGGCGTTGCACAAGCCGAACGGCATGACGCGATACTCAAAGTGACCGTATCGAGAACGGAAGGCGTTCTTCCACTCGTCCCCTCGTCTCATTCGAACCAAATTATAGGCCACTCGGAGATTGATCTTGGTAAAGATACAAGCATCCTTCACTCGATCCAATAGCTCGGGGATCAATGGTGGCGGGTAGCGGTTACGTATCGTGATTGCGTTCAGTGCCCTATAATCAACGCATGGGCGAAGTCCACCATCTCTTTTCCCAACAAAGAAGATGCCAGCCCCGGCAGGTGAAGTGGAATGACGTATGAATCCTTTTTGGAGCCCATCCTCAATGTACTCCTTCAAGGATTGGGTTTCGGGAATGGACAGGTTGTAAATGCGCCCATGGGGTATGGGTGCTCCCGGAAGGAGGTCGATAGGGCAGTCATATTCTCTGTGTGGGGGTATTGTGTCAGCCCCTTTTTTCTCAAACACATCTTGGAAGTCAGAATACTTAGCTGGTAGTTCAGAAGTCGGGTAGGTGTAAAAGCTGATCTTTTCTGTGGTAGATCTGTTCATACAGAAGTGTCGACAGTGAAGAGAGGAAAAAGAGACGGTATTCGAGGACCAGTTGATGGAGGGGTTGTGGGTACGAAGCCGAGGAAGCCCTAGAACCAAAGGAAACAAGGGGGAAGGTACGATGTCCCATTGAAGTTGCTCTTTGTGCTTGGTTCCGATGAGCAGCAACAGAGGAGTAGTTTCATGAGTGATGGGGCCGGTACGTAGAGTACTTCCGTCTACCATTTGCAGAGGCGTGGGAGTCATCTTTGGCCCTTGGGACCGCTAAGGAGGTAGCGAGAGAGAGATCGAAGAAGTTGTTACTGGCTCCGGAGTCTATGATGGCGGAAACGTTAACACTTCTATCTCCCCACTGCAGGATGACAGGAATTACATTGGATGACATTAACCCCTAGCTACCATGGATCGGGAGATAGGGGGTTCATTGGAACCCCCATCTCCACCATTGGTGGCAGCTAGGGGTTAACTCCAGAACTGATGTCATCGCGCTATGCACGATGACGCCAGTCGTCAGGGGGAGATCCCGGACTTTATCCGAGGTCCCGAAGTAAAAAAATAGTCAAAATCTATCCAAAGTCCTGATGTTTCACATCGGGAACTCGGATAGAGTCCTCCATCCGTTATTCACATCAGCCGTCTATTTTCTACAGATCAGGACCCTGGATAGTAACAGGTTGTTACTATCCAGAGTCCTGATCTGTAGAAAATAGTCCACTGATGTGAATAACGGAAAACTTACTTTATCCGAGGTCCCGAAGTGAATTTTTTTTGTCGTCAAATTCTATGCAAAGTCAAACATCGGGACCTCGCATAGAGTAAGTCTTCCGTTATTTACATCAGCCGTCTATTTTCTACAGATCAGGACCTTGGATAGAAAACACTTGGATAGCACATCAGGACCTCGGATAGAGTAAGTTCTGGAGTTAACCCCTAGCTGCCACCAATGGTGGAGATACGGGGGATCCAATGAACCCCATATCTCCTGATCCGTGGCAGCCAGAGCATGGCCTTTCCAACGCTACCAAACATGACCATGTTAACTGTTAAGAAAAAAATAACTAAAAAATAAAAATGAAAATAAAAAAATATTAAAAAATAAAAAATAAAAAACAAAATAAGCAGGTTGTTTTTTTTGTTTTATTTTTTTAATGCAGCAATATTGTTCCCATTTCAATTATAATGTGAACAATGATGCTGCACTAATGAGTTTCCAAGGGGTACGTTTGTTAAAAATCGTGTAATTTTCCCCAAACAAATGTAACAAGTCCCCCATTTCCTAATTTTTTTAACAAGCGCAACTCATAGAAAATATAACTGCAAACGCTCGCATGTTAAAATGTGAAAAAAAACCACTTTACACCTTGTAAATTATTGAAAATTCTAATTTTTATTTTTTTTATATTTAAGATTTTTATTTTGTAAAGCAAAAAGAGGTCACAAACCGACCAGCATAGTTGGCCTCGCAGGGCCAAATATTGTACTCTCATAAAACTCACTTATAACATAAAAAATTAAAAAGGGGGGAAGGGGGGGGGGTTCACAGGAAAAATCAGCAAGAAGTCGAAAAATAGGGGGGGGGGAGGGGGTCAAAGCAAAAGTCAGCGAAAAGAAAAAACTTTGGGTTCGCAAAACTAAAGTCTCAAAAGTTATCCCCGGCGGGGAATGTCATCAAGAAAAAATAAAACAAAATAAAATAGTGGCCGAAGCGTCTCTGGACCAGCAGGATGAAGATTAAACAGCAAGAGGAGAATCCAAATAAGAGTCATCGGTGTGAAAGAAAATGGTCGCAGGAGTTAAAACAACAGGTCATCCAGAAAATAAAGGATTCATCACCCCGTATCCCGAAATGGTAGCTTACGTAAGACAGGTAGTACAGTGCATGCGAGACCGGGGCTTCCAAGCACAGCGAGCCTGCAGTCATAAAGCTGACCTCCAAGTCGCCTCTGGACCTGATACTCTCCATACCCTCCTCCGTCAGATGCTCGGGGTACAGCTGCACGTGTCAGTGGGTACCGCGGTGCCGTCTGAACGGCCATCGGCAGGGGGTCAGTCTCCGCAGGCTTACGTCTGGAGTACGGTATCTCCGGGTCCGGTGAATCCAGCGCCACCTGGACGTCGCAAGACTCCAGCTCGCTACCTCCAGACAGCCCCGGGGTCAGCGTCTCAGTCAGGTCGCCGATTCCGACGTACCTCTCCATAGCATCAGGCACGATCCAGCAGGGTCCAGCGGGGCACAAGGTTGGATCCTCTCCGAGAGCGTCCACCTCCTGGATCTCTGCATCCACTCTCTGGTCTGCGGTCACCCGGCCAGTCCTCCACGCGGCCATCAGTCGCCCCCACGAGCCCCGGGAAATCGGGTTCTCTTCCTCCTCCCCCAGCTGCTCCAGAAAATTCTAATTTTATTGCATTTTTAAAAAGGTTAAATTGAAAAAACTATGCTACATTAATTATACTGCAGAGAAGACAAGTGCTGCCCAGCAGTGTGCGGATTCATATGCTGCATTAATTATACTGTAGAGTGCTGGCCCGCAGTGTGCAGATTCATATGCTGTATTAATTATACTGTAGAGTGCTGCCCCGCAGTGTGTGGATTCATATGCTGCATTAATTATACTGTAGAGTGCTGCCCCGCAGTGTGCGGATTCATATGCTGCATTAACCACTTGGCTGCTATGGACGCGCTCAGCCAAGTGGTTCTCCTGTGCTATGGACGCGCTGAATACGTCCATGCACAGGAGGCAGCAATCGGCCGGATTCCGGCCGTTTGCTGCACCCCCCTCGGTGCAGGCTGACATCTTGAATGTCAGCCCAGCACTCCGGGACCCCGCCACTGCGCGATGACCCTTCATTCTACTTCCAGTCCACATTACCCACAGGCCAATGGTATGGCTGAGAGGGCGGTTCAGACCGCAGAGTTCATTTTGAGGCAACCAGATCCTTATTTGGCCCTCCTGGCTTATAGGTTGACACCCATTCAGGCCACGGGATGTAGCTGTGCACAGTTGATGATGGGGAGACAGATTCGTACCACGCTGCCTTCGGTTGGTGCATTCCAGCCTTCCTCCCCTGTTCTGTCTGAGAATGTTCGGAGGAGGGATGAAGAGGCGAAGCGGAACTACAGATACTATTATGATAGGAGACACTCTGCGCACCATTTGCCTGAACTGTACCCGGGACAGAGTGTCAGAGTCAAACTGGATGAGAAAAGAGGTGGAAGTCATCGGCCATAGTTGTAGGGCGTGCTGCTGAGCCAAGGTCCTATGTGGTCCGCACAGAAGTGGGGACTATTGCCCGCCGCAATAGATGGCACCTTCAGGTGGTTCCTGAGGAGCTAGGTGCCGAGAATTTGCAACCACAGCCGGTGGAATCTCCGGTTTTAAGAGGTACAACCGCTCTGCAACAGGATTCCGGCGAGAATACATCACTGCCTGACATGGAGTCACAACCACTCTCACAGGGATCTGGAGAGGGTCCTTGCAAAATGACTTTGAGTGGTAGAGTTGTGAAGCTTCCAGTGCGCTACCGAGATTAGCGCTGTAGTTAGAACAGTGACTGGAAGAATGGCCAGAATAATCCCATAGTCACTGTGGACTAGGGTAGTCTACCCCGATGTCCAAGATAGCATTGTACCTTTATTTGTATCTATGTGTGTGCTTCTGTTTATTTGTTTTATTGTCTGTTTAAGAAAAATGTATTGTTATTAAAAAGGGGCAGATGTGTTGAGAGCCAGCAGTGACATCAGAGGAAGGGGCGGCTCTAAGGGTAGAACCAGGAAGACAGCTCAGAGAGAGGATGCAATCCGTGTGTCTCCCCTGTGTTAACAACTGAAATAAACACCTGTTGAACCCAGCTCGCTGTGTTATTTGGATCTCATGACAGTTACTGTGTGATTTATTGCTGTGGAGCTCTGGCCATTGGCTTTTCCAATGATACCAAACATGACCCTCTAGCTACCACCGATCGGGAGATATGGGGTTCCAAAGGACCCTATCTTCACCATAGGGATTTCCATAGGGCAGCTAGGGGTTAGTTCCCTAACTGACTTCATTGCGCCCATGCATGATGAAGTCAGTGCGCGGCGGAGGCTCTGCGGGCTTGGCTGACATCCAAGATGTCAGCCACCTCTGGGAGAAGTCCGGTATCCGGCGTTGGATTGCGGACTGGCACCTAAGAGATTAAAGAGGCTTCGCTGGCGAGCTCTCTTTTTTTTTCTGTCACTTCTCCCGATCCGAAGGATCCCCCCCACACCCTTTTAGGCATTCTCCCGGCTCTGCTGGGAGGGTGGCTGAAACTGATGTCATCATGTGCCGGTGTGATGACGTCAGTGCGCCAGGAGGGCTTTAAAAGCAGACTTTTTCGTTTTATTTCTATAAAAAGGTCCATCAAAAATCCTCAGCACCAGGACCATGATACTCTTAATCCGGCCCTGTCTACACAGTCAGTGTAGCGAGATCCGTTACAGCTACTCTTCAATGACTGAGACGCCACTGAAAGGGACTCTGAGACTGCTTCAGAGAGACTGCACCCCATTCAGAGATACAACACAGCAATGCTCCATTGAAACGAGTCGCTGCATTCTGAGTGATGCTCTGATATCAAAAAACTAACTTCAGTGGGTAAACCTCCTCTCTAATGGATGAACATGCCCTCTGATGATGGAATATCTATTCCAATGGGATTTCACCACAGTGACAGAGACTTCATCTAAGTGAGATCACAGCAGCAGGAATGAGACAGAGTGTAATTGGTGCCAGTCAATAGCATCAGTGCTCTGCAATTAATGAGATAGATCATAAGAGGGTCTGCGGTTAACTGTGGTTACACTTTAGAGCAAGGATCTCAAACTCTGGCCCTCCAGATGTTTCTGAACTACAGCTCCCATGATTCTCTGTTCCCCTCAGGCATTCAAAGAAATTTAGTATTTGTAGGCAATCATCATCTGGGGGAGCCAGAGTTTGAGACCCTGCTTTAAAGAGACACACCATGTGATACTGAGAACCTTCTGCCAGGAGAGTATTTCTGCCATTTAATATAGCACCCCATAGGGTTAACCTAACACAGGGAATTTTAGGTGAGCCCAGCAGAGCATCCTCTGCCTCCAGTGTGTGGATGGAGGCTAAATCTACCCCACCCAGATGACATCCCTGAATCCCTTGCTTTTTCAGCTAATTTTTCCTCTGCCAAGGCCACCTTACACATACAGAGACAATAGATTTTTTATAAAATCATAGTACAAGCTGCCAGGAGAGATAGAATGCCTGGCGTGGGAGTCGCGTGCTGTTAGCCTCCATTTGTCCACTACCATACTTTGTACATCTGGAAATTATTGTCGCATACATTCAGAGCAGAACATTCCTTATTCGGGCAACGTTGATGAGCTTGACAGATACCAGACATTAGGACTTGAGGCTCTGAAAGGTTTTAAAGAACTTGAATGAATGTCCTGAGGGGTATGAGCAGGAATGAAAGCCATGAAAAGGATCAAAAGCAGAAGAAAATACTCTGCATGAATAAAAAAAGGGCATAAATTCATGTAACAGATCTCCGTACCCGGCTGGATCACAAATTTTAATGCCGCTCCCTTGCCAAACTGCCATTCTCCCACCAGCAGTCTTTCGTGCCTTTCTCCAGCCCTTAGTCAAAGTTTAAGGACAGGTACACTGTGAACGAGGTGATAGCATTCCCCAGAAATGAGGCAGCAGCAGCCTGCAGATCTGAAGATTAGAACAGTGAGACAGGAACTGAGCCTTTAATGAGCTAAATATATGCAGTGACAGAAATTTTTTATTTGAACCCCTGCAACTTTGTACGTTTGCCCACTGACAAAGAAATGATCAGTCTATAATTTTAATTGTAGGTTTATTTTAACAGTGAGAGACAGAATAACAACAAAAACATCCAGAAAAACACATTTCAAAAAAGTTATAAATTGTTTCACATTTTAATGAGTGAAATAAGTACTTGACCCCTTCGCAAAACATGACTTAGTTCTTGGTGGCAAAACCCTTGTTGGCAATTTCAGAGGTCAGAGGTTTCTTGTAGTTGGCCACCAGGTTTGCACACATCTCAGGAGGGATTTTGTCCCACTCCTCTTTGCAGATCCTCTCCAAGTCATTAAGGTTTCAAGGCTGACATTTGGCAACTCGAACCTTCAGCTCCCTCCACAGATTTTCAATGGGATTAAGGTCTGGAGAATGGCTAGGGCCAGGGCCGTATTAAGATCTCTATGGGCCTGGAGCTGAATATTTTGGTGGCTTTTTTGGGGATTTAGTGAAATGAAAACATATTTTAAGTTATTTAATAGTGCAGATACAGGAATATCTAACCAGGCAGATACTGTGTGAGGAAATTTGCATTCAGATTTCAACCATTTACAGCGTGTAAAATTACTTATTCACATTTTATCTTCCAAACCTTTGTGGTTATATATTCTATAGGGAATTCTTGATAAACAATGTGAAATGGGAACCTGTTACTGCATTTTTCTGAGAAAATATAAAATTTTAACCAAAAAATGAAAAAAATTAAATTTTTCCCTTATGTTTTGGAGGATGGGGTTTTATGAATAATATGACTTTGTATAAAATACTGAACTTGCTCCCAGTGAGAAATTAAAAAGGTGAGTAATGGCACTGGTGTTGCTCATTTTATATGTGACAAATGTACATTGCCAGCGCTTTGTAACTAAAAATATAGAATTCTTCTTCTTTTTTAGATTTTTCATGGTCATGTTTGGTATTAATGCAAAGGCCAGACCTGTCCAATGACAACATCACTTGACCTTGTGAGGTGTAAAGATTAGTGATGCAGGGGTCCAAAGTCCCCCCAAGTGCTCTTTGCTGCAGTGCGGCAGTTTAGGTTTTTGATGTAACAATTCTGTGTTAGAAAGAAAAAGAAAATATAAAGAAATATTTATTATTGTATTTTTATTGTTACATAAAACATGATGTTTGGTTTGGTTTGGTATCATTGAAAAGGTCATGCTCTGGTCTTTCCAGTGATACCTGACATGATCCTGTAGATGCTATGGAGTTGGAGATACATGGGTCCAAATGTCCATCAATGCAGACTTACAGGGTTATTCAGAGAGTGTGAAAAGCAGGAGAATGACTGGAGAATGAAAAATTCTAGACAGAAAAATTCTCCCTTTCATCTCACTTTCCAAATCGGCTATTTTGACCTAGAATTTTTCATTCTCCAGTCATTCTCCAGTCATTCTCCTGCTTTTCACACTCTCTGAATAACCCTGATAGTTATCCTTTCTCTGGGCCTATTCTGGGGCATGGGCCTGGAGCTGCTGCTCCATCAGCCCTTATGTTAATCCGGCCCTGGCTAGGGCACTCCAGGACCTTATGTGCTTCTTCTTGAGCCACTCCTTTGTTGCCTTGGATGTGTGTTTTGGGTCATTGTAATGCTGGAATACCCACCCACGACCCATTGTCCATGTCCTGGCTGAGGTATGAGGTACCCAAGATTTGACAGTATATGGCCCCGTCCATCATCCCTTTGATGCGTTGAAGCTGTCCTGTCCCCTTAGCAGCAAAACACCCCCAAAGCATAATGTTTCCACCTCCATGTTTGATGGTGGAGATGGTGTTCTTGGGGTCATAGGTAGCATTCCTCCTCCTCCAAACACAGCGAGTTGAGTAGATGCCAAAGAGCATCGATTTTGGTCTCATCCGACTTCAACACTGTCACACAGTTTTCCTCTGAATAATTCAGATGTTCATTGGCAAACTTCAGACAGATCTGTGCCTGTACTTTCTTGAGCAGGGGGACCTTGTGGGCTGCAGGATTTCAGTCCTTCACAACGTAGTGTGTTACCAATAGGGATGTGCATTTCAATTCGGCCAGATTCGTTTTTTTCACGAATTGGGACGATTCGGTGCCTCGGATTCGACCGATTTTCCAAATCGGATCGGATCCGAAATCGTCCGATACGAAATAATTTCCGATCCGAAACGATTTAATGCTACACTGTGTCTCCTCCGGCTCCTGGCAGCTTCACTGGTTGGCTGGGCGGAGCCAAGCAGCGTGTGAGGTCCTCCCAAGCACGTTGCTTTGGCTCCGCCCCCTCCACTCAGTGAAGCTGCGCACCGGAGCTGGAGGGGCTGGGAAGAAGATCAGAAGAGAAGAAGATTAAAGAAAAGGTGAAGAAAAGAAGAGCTGAAGACAGAAGAAAAGAAGATAGAAGAAAAGAAGACAGCGGAGACAGAGAGAGAGTGCTGGAGACAGAGAAAGAGAGCACTGGAGACAGAGAGAGAGTGCTGGAGCCAGAGAGCTGGAGAAAGAGGGAAAGAGAGCTGAAGAGAGAGAGAGAGACAGCTGAAGAGAGAGATACAGCTGGTACAGAGAAAGAATTTGTAAATCTAGATTAGCTGTTTTAATGCTTGCCTTGCTGTTGCTCTGGCTGCAGCACGTGGGGGAGTTCAGACAGAGTCTTTGCCGCAGCGTTCAGACATCGTGAGGTCACAGGTCAAATCACTGACCCCGAACTGATGGCAGAGAGACCTGGCTCAGACCTCTGATGGTCTGGTGACTGTTGTCCGACTGGGGGATGGAGGAAGTGGCCAATGTGAGCAGCGTACTGTCCTCCTGATGCCTGCAATTATCTGTCAGTTAATGTAAATCATCCCCGACATCAGAGAGCGCATTTCTCTGCTGCAGGGGCTGCCCAGAGGGAAAACACTTTTACGCTTCCCTGCCCCTCCCTGCAGCTCAATATTGCACTTACGGCAGACCGACCTGCTGTGGGCCTATTTTTAGAAAGGGGCCTGGAGCGGCCGCTCCATCTGCCCCTAAATTAATCTGGCCCTGTGTGTAGATCCGTTGCTGAAATCTTCCTTGCTCTGGAGACACTTGAGGAAAAGTGCGAATTAGCTCACAGCCCACCCGATCACTTGTCGAGACACAGTGTAGGGTGAGAAGAATGGATTTTTTTAATGAAAAACTGGACAGCCTCTATACAACACAGAATCAGATAAGACCGCAATCCCCGCCCGCACATCCTGCCCTCCTCAGACATCCCGGGGCCAAGTGACACTATCCCAGCCAGAGCCCATTCTGGTGTCACAGTTGTTTGCTAAACAGGTCACACAGTTCAAACAGCTTATCCAAGCCCGGGCAAAAGCTGTGAGGCGTGGGTGCTTGAGACTAGCTAAATCTGTATTGACCAGTACTCACACGATGAAAGTTTGGCAGACAATGTCAACTCTGCAAAACTGACACGTAGAAAGATGAATCCAGTTGAAAACTTTAATGATCAGACTGACAATCTTTATAATAGCGTACAGCAATGCAGGTGAAAAGACGTTAGTTCTGTCCAGCATTGAGCTAAGAAGGCTGCTAGGAGACCAGTAATTTACCTCAGAACTAAACTGAGCAAAAAGGGGTGGAGCCAGCTGGATACAGCAAGGCTAAGGAAACCCAGCAGGATCAAAATAGCTATTAAATAATAACTGTAAGCAGCAAAAGGCAGTTTCAACACATAACATTAAAATATACATATAAACCCTGAATCATGGGGCATGACACAGCTTAATATACATAGCGCTCCAAATGATGGCCCCGCCGTCACAGTAGTCTTATAGAAGTCTCCCTCACTGGATAGAGGTTGCACGCTTCAAAGGGCAGTCCCTTTCTTACTTAACCAGTAATCAGAAGGCAGTCTCAATTATTGAAGAATCGGCCTGATTCCAGCTGAGCTGAAAGCAAATGGCTTGAGCCACCTTTCCAGCCAAGACTCTGATGTTGTGGCAGCTTACTATAAATTAACGGCAAGCGTTGGTAACAAGTAGAAGCCCCCTGTTAACCTGATAGGGTCAGAGTCACCAAAAGGGGACGGTAAGCCCAAAATTAATTGTAGAAGAAAAACAATAATCCCCTGGAGAGTTCCTAAAATATCAGGTATCCTCAAGGGGTAAGGTGACTAGTGTAGTGAGAACAAGTTTTTCATAAAATTCAACCTTTAATAGGAAGCATTAAAAAAGGTAAACACTTAGTTGTACCAATACCTTAGAACAAGCGGGCATTGATTCTTTCCAAGGAATATATTGTACATTGGTCAATAGTGAGATTACATAATATTGTGTAGCGCTCACTCCCGGAGGAGCCGCTGAAAATGAACCACGGGTCAGTCTCCCCGCACTAGGGAATAAATATACTCCAGCACCGTTGTGGATTTTATAAATTATATAGTTTACTGAAGTAAAAGGCATATAATGAGACACGGTGTTCGTAGATATATTTACAGTATTTCGTATCGCGGTAAACGCGCAGCGGAAAAAGAAATGCGAGACTTCGTATTTCTAAAAAAATGCGCGACCGAACAGAAAAATACAATGCTTCGTAATTACGAGAAACGCGCAGCGGAAAACAAAATAAGATGCGAATCTTTGCCCCTTTTTCGGATACTAGGGAGTGAGTCCCGAACAGGTTACGTCCCGAACTGTGAGTGTATGTGTGTGTTATGGTACCCGGGTACTATTCAACTGGCCAGTGAATCTTTTAAACGATGTCTTCGACTAGTCAAGTTGGGGCCCTGTGGGTTTCAGAAATAAACAACAGCGTGCTTTCTTGAGCTTTGTAAAACCGGCCTTGGAGGCCTCTCACCCATCCGTTCGATCACCAAGGCTCCGCTGACCCAGGACGTCTCTCCGCTCGTTTCCTCGCTGGGATACCGGCTACTGGATCGGTGGTCAGGCTTTCTGTGCTCCGGCCCGGACTTGTCCAGCTACCGCCTGCTCTCCCATCCAATGGACTCGCGGTACTCCTCACTCGAGGTCCTCAGCTTGTCTGGATAGCAGCTTGGGTGATGTCTGTCGATAAGTAAGGCTCCTTCTGGCAAGGCAGGATAACCCCACTAGAATCCTGATAGGCCACACTTGCGCTCCGGCCTAGTCACGGTTCCGCTCTGCAGCACTGTGTCCTCTCTCATGCACTCCCTCTGGCGCGCTCTCCACGAGGCTCAGGATGTACAGCGTCTGTGTCCCACCAACTTCCTGTCTGTTTGCAAAGCATGCCGGGAAACGTAGTCCCAATGTTCAGTGTCTCTTATCGCGCTTGTCTCCCTCCGGTGGCCAAAAATAGGTACTGCCACAGTAAGAGTTTAAACACAGCGCTACAATTGCAAAAGGTATGATTATACCAATACATCTCTTTATTGGGGTTATCATCCATTTGGGGTCCACACTGATATATTTGTATATATGGTAACTATCAAGTCTCCTTGTACTGGGACCCTGAACTGTAAAACAGTAATCAATTGTGGAGGTTGGGGGGGGATAATCATGCATCACCACTCGGATATTTGCCAAATTCTGTCAGACCATAGTATCAAATACTGTATACAAGTTTGGTTATAGCACAGAACCCCACTGTTAGCCGGTAACATCGTAAAAGGTCTCCAAAATGTGAGACCAAACTTAGCACACACCACCCAGAGTATGCTCACACAAGCTTGATGGTCTCCTTTGTGTGGGACCCAAAATGTGGAAAAAGAGTATTTAAGTTCACACTGCTACAGGGGTAGCACTATACCTCTGAATTAGCAAGCAGTTGAAATGATTATTGGACATAAAGAGAAAGGGACAATCATTGTATTTCTTTCCATGGAAAGAATGAATGCACGCTTGGTCTAAGGTATTGGTATAACTAAGTTTTTGCCTTTTTAACGTATCTTAATAAAGGTTAATTTTTATGAAAAACTTGTTCTCACTACAATAGTCACCTTACCCCTTGGAGGATACCTGATAGTTTGGGAACTCTCCAGGGGATTGTTGATTTTCTTCTATAAATTAACGACTCCTACACTTTCTATACTTTGTATAGGAGCGATTAATTTGCGGCTAGGTGGAAAAGAATGAGCTATTCTAAAGTAGCTTGTCCTCCCCGGCTCGAGTCGACATTCTGCATAGAACCCCAGCTCTAACTAACACCCTGGAGTTAATTTTTTAAAGCACTTCATCTTCTTGCATTGGAAATGTTGTGTAAAATATTGAATTTAAAAAGGTGCCGTGTACAGATGGCCCCTGTTATCTTCCTCACCAGTGAATACACACAGGGGACTTTTTCTGTTAATTATCGCCATGAAACAGGTTGGGTTTATTGACCTGTCCAACCCCCTCATTCTCTTCATGTGATTAACAAGGAATCTGTCTTTGTAGCACAATCCCCCGCCCTTTCCCATCATAGTCGCACGCACACTCTAGTCTCCAATCCATTCATCCTGGTCTCTAACAATAAATCTGTGCACTGTCATTTCTGAGCAATCTGTCGCTCCCCCCTCCATCCAAAGCCAGACCCCAGGAAATTGCTCCTAATATGATCCACCTGCTAATTAAATCCTGAGTCTCAGCCTTTGCACTGAAACACAGATCTCAATCATTCCCGTACCATGTGGGCTTCCCAAATCCACCCCAGCTTCCTGGACATAGAATCACTACTGCACGGTGGCTGACAGTGAAGGAAACATGCCACCGTATTGAGTATAGAGTGTAATACTTTTCTGAAGAAGTCAATTCATTAATCAATTACAAAACCTAGATATTCCTCACGCAGGATGTGAATTCTAAATTGTGCAGGGCTGTACTTTTCATGTGTAGGGGGATATCTTATGGTCATCCTAAGGCTGGAACATGTGGTCTTAATTGATACAATGCCTGTTCGAGGGCAGGGGAATCCCCATAGAGAAGCAATGCTTCGTCTATTCAGAGAACACAAAACAGAAAGGTTGCCGAAATGCCCTGCCATTCGGTGGTTTCATTCGACAGGTTTATTCAGGCGAATCCCATAGGCTTCAATGTTAAAAATACCGTTTATTATTTTATTCTGCAGTAAAAGGTCTCTTTTATTTTTAGATTTTTTTTAGGATCTGTTAGGCATTTTTCGTGATTTTTTTTTAAATTGTCTTTTCTTTTTTCTGTAACAGCCCTTTTTATTATCACTCATTGGATGTTATATGTAAATTTCAGACATTTTCGCTCTGTAGTTTCTTTGCAAACAGCGTTTCACTTTTCAAACATTCAAGCGTACTGTTTTTTTTTTTTTTTGTACTCTATTCGTCTGCGGTGTCTGTTTTTTCCAGTGGCTGCTCTGCTCTGTGATCGGCGGCTGCTCAGGTTTCTACAGAATGTTCAGAGGGGTTAATCGAGATGTTTTTGCAGGTTTCGGTGTGCTTTCGGCAGGTTTTGCGGTGAGTGTTCGTTGGGTTTGCGGCGGATTTTCCCTGCACTACGACAGCCCTGTGGTGCTTGCTGAATACACCACAGGGTTGCCGAAATGGGATTGCCAAATCGCACCGAATTGAAGAGAACGAAAAGTCAACGAACGTGCGGTGACTTTTCGATTCTCTTTGAATAACCCTGTGTGTATTTCTGTAACGACTGTAACATTTCAATGTTCTTGAACCCAGGACATACTTGAAAAAGAGAGAAATCTCAATGTATCCTTCCTGGTAAAATCTTTTGCAAATAAATAAATAAATTAAGATCCATACTTACAAGTTTGCCTATTTCTCACTAGGTTCACAACACAGAATATGACATTTGACTATCTCTGCATATGTTACATGATAACTGTTATATCAGTCTGGATTTTTAAAAAAATGTCTTTTAAATGTGTAATTAACCACTTGGCTGCTATGGATGCGCTAAGCGCGTCCAGGCAAGTGGTTCTCCTGTGCTATGGACCCGCTGAGCGCGTCCATGCACAGGAGGCAGCAATCGGCCAGGATTCCGGCCGATTGCTGCGCCCCCCCGGTGCGGGCTGACATCTTGGATGTCAGCCCAGCACTCCGGGACCCCGGCGGGGACATTAGATGTCATTGCGGTGGCGCGATGACATCTAATTCAGACGCCCCCCGCATGTGCGGAGGAAGCGCCTGAAAGGGAGGGGGGAGGTCCTCCGGAGCTGGCCAACGTCTGGATGTCGGCAAAGCCTCCAGGAACTCCCCCTGAGGACTGGCGGTGATGCCAGTCCTGGAGTTAACCCCTAGCTGCCAGCAATGGTGGAGAGCTAGGGGTTAATGTTTGATATCGTTGGATCGGCCAGAGCATGGCCTTTCCAACGATACCAAACATGGCCATGTAAAAAGTTTTTTTTAAAAAAACAATTAAAAAAGAATAAAAAAAAATAAACAAGTTTTTTTTTGTTAATGCAGCAATATTGTTCCCATTTCAATTATAATGTGAACAATGATGCTGCACTAACGATTTTTTTGTATGCGGTGCGTTTGTTAAAACTAGCGACATTTTCCTCAAAAAAAAATGTAACGAGTCCCCATTTCTAATTTTTTTAACAAGCGAAACGAAAATATAGAAAATATAACCTCAAATGCTCGCATGTTAAAATGTGAAAAAAAAACTTTACACATTGTAAATTATTAAAAAAAAATCTAATTTTATTGCATTTTTTGTTATAATATACAGACAGGACATGACGTATACATATAATAATGACATATTATGAATCTGCCGAGTCTGCCGGAAAGAACGATACATAATATGTCTGGGTCATATATTAAAATATGGCTTCAAAACGCAGTTAAACATGAAGAGCGAAAGCGGTAAAAATGACCTCAGCAGCGAAAGGGTTAATAAATGTTCCATGGGTGCACACCCTGGTGAATCTATGCCTGTGCCTATTATTATCCTAATTCTATGCTAATCCTGAAGCTTCTTTTTTTATAGCAATTAGTTTTTTTGCAAAAATAAAAGGTTACACTGGAAAAATAAAATTTAAACAAATTTTATCCAATTTAATTTTATATTATAGGATTTACAATGTACATATTCATTAAAAAACATTGGCAAAATATAAAATCCATTATTGCCTATTTTAAAGCAGGATTGTTTATTTTCCCTGTCAATGAATGAAAATACTCTCCTGAATTTTGCTCTGTCACCATTTATAAGAAAAGAGCTGAAAGGAGCAGCCCCCACCCTCAAAAGCTCAACAAACTTTACTGCTGCATTACAACAGGCAGGGAGAGGGCAGGATACAGTGAGAGCTCTGGGGTCACTCTATGCTGTACAGGGGGTTGTAATGACTGAAATTCCCTGTACAGTACAGATACAAGGTATTACTGTAATTTCAGCCACATACAGATATTGTTTTTATATTCTATTAGTATTTTTTGGAAGCTGCATTTTTTAATATTCTCATTCTGATCACTGCAAATCCCTATAAGCAAGATATCTGGCCATTTTATACCTATCTGACACAAAAGCAATTTCTGCCTGTATGCTGATAATGCAGACCCCATGTGAAATTGTGTGAGATAAGTGACACCATTTAGAGTTTAGAACATTTAATCCCAACAATATTTCTGTACAGAATAAACTAATTGACTCAAAATGTCCAAATATGCATTAATAATCTATATTTAAAATAGCTATTTTACCCTTCAATTAATTGTTAGTTATTTTATTTTTTTGTGTAAAATATTTTTATTGGCAAAGTATAAAATACAAGTCACATAAGAGACAATATTGTCACAATAATGTAGAATACAATCAAAGTGCCTCTTGGTCATAAACAGTGCCAAAATGTTATAATATAACAAATTCTAAATTAACTCTTTCTAAAAAGGTGATCATCGTATCCTTAAATAAACAGCAGTAAAGCTAGTACCAGAATGGTATGTCAAGACAACACAGCCCAGGCTTGGATCTAAATTCACCTCTGCCCCTCCATAACCGGTCGATTATCTTTACGAGACCTCTTGTTCCCCCACCGGTGACCTGTCTGAGACCGTTATTGAGCGAAGGTTCGAGGACCATGGACGCCAGATCGCATAAAATTCCTCATATTTACCCAAACTATTGTAGTGCGCTTCTTCTAAAGCTCTGACCCCCTCCACCCTCAGAACCCAATCCCTGACGGTGTGTGCACATTCCCTCCTCCAATATAACGGAATCAGTGCCCTCGCTGCGGTTAACAGAATTGCCAGAAGCGAGTTCTTAAAGGAGAGCATTGAAAAGGACAGTACATTAAGCAAATAGGCAGAGGGAGTAAATTCCACTTCCAGGCCCCCTAAACGCGATATCTCGTGTGCAACGTCTGACCAGAAGTTTTGAATTTTCGGGCAAGTCCACCATATGTGGACATAGTTACCTCTGGCCACTTTATACCTCCAACAGATATCAGGCAACAATGGATCCATAGCATGTAAAACAGACGGGGTAAGATACCATCTCATAAACAATTTACAATTCGATTCACGAAGCGCCTGACTCCTGGACGCAAAGTATGTAAGTTCGAAAGCCCTGGACCATTCCTCAGCCGAAATATCTACTCCTAAATCTGTTTCCCACTTAAGTAGCAACGGAGAATCAATTTTATAGGCCCCTCTCCTTATGTATGAATAAAGATTCGAGACAATATGTCCATATCTATTCTTATCGGTACAGAAGGTCTCAAAGGGGGCCAATGGAGGCAACCCCTCTGTCAGCCACGTAGTAGAGCGAATAAAGTGACTTAGTTGGGCATATTGGAACTTCACCATAGACTTGTTCGCTATTTCTGGGGCCACCAATCGGTCCAGGGGGAGCAATCTGTCGTCTTCCACTACTGCTTCTAGCTGTATATACGGTTTTGTAAATATTTCGTAAATATTTAAGTCCCTCCGGAACCCACCGTATTCCATAGGTATGACGAATACTCTCAGTCACAACTCGTGAAAGGTTTACCCCTAAAAACTCACTCTTCAGCACGTTAATTTTATATCCCGAGAAAGCTGCGAACGCATCTAATTCCGTCATCAAAGCCGACACCGATGAAAGGGGATCCGTCAAGGTGAACAACAGGTCATCCGCAAATGCGGCCACCTTGAGCTCCTGTCCCGGAACAGTTACTCCTCGAATCGCCGGATTATCTCTAATCGCTTACAATAGGGGTTCCAGATACAGCAGGAACAGGAGAGGGGACAGAGGGCACCCCTGTCGAGTCCCATTATGTATCGTCAACGGAGTCGATTGTCTGCCATTAACCCGCACTCGTGCCTGAGGGCAGTCATACAGCGCCCGCAACCACGAACACCATCGGTCACCAAAACCCATCCTCTCCAACATCTGAAAAAGATAAGACCAGTCCACTCGGTCAAACGCTTTTTCAGCATCAACCGAGAGGACTAACAAAGGCTGATCCATCCTGGAAGCATGATGGATGAGGGAGACGGTACGAATAGTATTATCACTATTTCCCTGCCCGGTACAAAGCTCACTGAAGTCAGGAGAGGCTTAAGTCGTAAAGCCAGTATTTTCGTAAACAATTTTAAGTCAACGTTTATTAAAGATATGGGTCTATAATTAGCACAATCTAACGGGTCTCTATCCGGTTTCGGTATCACAGAGATAGAGGCGAGGAGCGTCGCAGGTGGAATACGAAAGGTATCCGAAATAGAGTTAAAAGTTTTAACAAATCTAGGGCCCAGAATAGACCCGAAAGTCCTATAATATAGCACCGTAAACCCGTCAGGGCCCGGGCTTTTACCCAAGGGCGTTAATTTTAAAGCCTCCATAAATTCCTCTAATGTAAGCGGGTTATCTAATTGTCGGCTAACATTACGCGGTAAAGTAGTTTTAATCGTCTTAGCCAAAAATGAGTCCACTATATGCTCAGGGACCCTACTCTCATCAATATTATATAACTGAATATATGAGTGAAAGTATACCCAATCAATATAAATACAGCAGTTCACAGCACTCTCCACCACAGCGTGCTAATAATTCAGAGACATAAAAACAAAAGGAACTGCAGTAGGTTAACATACAACCTTAAAAATTGGTCAATGGTATTGATGGCACAGCCAGATGAAGAGTGGATTCCATTGGCTACAAAAATAGAATACACTCACATAGCATAATAATATAGATTCCGGTCTTTGAATCTGGGTGGTCCGCAAGAACTTTTTGCCAAATTACACTGGACTACAATATCGGTTTCCTTGGAGTCTACCCTGGCCAGGAGTCTCCATTCCGTGGACTGAACGCATTCCGGTGGCGGTGACTATAAGGATATATTGCTTATATGCACACTATTTTTGAACGTGTGCCACGTTGTTTGTGAGTGGCTTCCTTGTATTTTTTATATTATTAAATGGTTTTACAGTATTATGCTATGTGAGTGTATTCTATTTTTCTAGCCATTGGAATCCACTCTTCATCTGGCTGTGCCATCAATACCATTGACCAATTTTTAAGGTTGTATGTTAACCTACTGCAGTTCCTTTTGTTTTTATGTCTCTCAATATTATATAACGTTTGGTAATAAGCATGGAAGGCTTCCGCAATGTCTCGGGTCGTATTGACCTTGGATCCCGTGCTAGTACGCAGTTTCGGGATAAAAGTAGCTTGATATCGTTTCTTCAGAGCACGTGCAAGTAGCCTGCCACATTTATTCCCTTGGGTGTAGTAAGCATATTTCGTCAGTGTAAGGGCCCGCGCCACCTGCGCATTCGTTAATTTAGCTAAGTCAGCTCTTAAGAGAACTAATCGTCGGAATGATTCAGGATCTAGGTCAGATTTATGCGTCAGTTCTAAGGCCGTGATCTCCCTCAGCAATTCCTCCGTTCTGGCAGTCCTTTCCTTCTTGCGCCTGGAGCCCAACTGGATAAAAGCACCTCTCAACACACACTTGTGAGCCTCCCAAACCGTTGCGGGTGTTACATCATCCGTGTCATTTTCAAGGAAGTAATTCTCTAAGGAGGCAGTCACCTCCGCTCGCGTCATGGGATCAGATAGCAATGACTCATTCAAACGCCAGGCATTCTCCGTTCGCACTAAATTAGGTAGGGCTAAAGATAACAGAAGGGGTGCATGGTCCGACCATGTTATGGGTCCTATTTTGCAACTGCGTACCATTTCCAAAGCCCTATGTTCCACAAAAAAATAGTCTATTCTAGAATACTTCTTCAAGGCATGTGAATAAAATGTGTAGTCCTTTACTGCTGGATTACTGAGACGCCAACAATCTATCAGACGGTCCGCTGACAAGAGTTTACGAAATTGGACCCGTAGAGAGGGAACAGACGATCCCCCACCCTGGACACAATCTGCCGGCATATCTAACGAAACATTGCAATCACCCCCTAAGACCACAAAACCTTCCTGAAACTTGGACAAACGTCGTAACACTTTTCGGAGACATTTGGTTTGCAAGCGGGTCGGCAGGTAAACATTTACAAAAGTTAACTTAGTATTGCCCAACATCCCTTTAACCATCAAAAATCGACCTTGCGGGTCCGTTACCACATCTTGCAGAGTAAAAGGCACATGTCGCGCAAATAGAATGGCAACCCCCCTAGATTTTGTCTCCCCAAAATTGCTAAAATAGCCCGTCGGATAGCGAGCATTGCGAAACCCTGGTGCGGAACCCTCTCTAAAATGTGTTTCCTGAACAAAAATAACATCACCTTTCAACCTCTGGAATTCTGCAAGAGCCTTCGAGCGTTTGGCAGGCATATTAAGACCTCGGACATTCATAGAAATCAAATTTAAATTAGCCATTTAAAATAGTGAGAGAGGAGGGCGGCAGAGCCCGGGACCTTGCCCATACCCCCTAGTAGCATAGCAAATAGTACGAGTGATCACCAAAAAAAATCTAAAAAAAAACAACAATAACAACACAAAACTAGAAAAAAATTGAGGTAGTGTAGACCTCTGATAGTGGGAAAACCCATCAGAGGACATAAAAAAAAACACCACTCAGGAGGCGGCCGAGAAAGTCTCAGAATTTTCCAAAAATTCTGGGTGCCGAGCAAGAGTCTCATCCGACTATCTCGGTTGCCGGACCCAAGCGCATTCAATCAAAAAAAAATTTGCAAGGGGGCAGAAAATATCAAAAAAGCGTGTAAACTTTCAAATGACAATGGCAGCAAAAGCAAGGGCTTCCCTCACGGTGCTGGGTCTGGCTCAGAAGGGGTCGCTGCAGAGGGCTTGCCTTTACGTTTTTTTTTCGCCTGTTGAGTCCAGCGGGGTCGCTGTGGGAAGGGTAGAGTGTCAGATGGCGATGGCGAACCATACCAGTCTGGGATGTCGACTTCTGGGAGTCCAAAAACACGCACAAAGTCCGGAATGTCCTCAGGACATGCAACAGAATGAACTTGGTTGTTATGCGTCACCTGTAAAGATAGTGGGAATCCCCATCGGTAACGAATATCACGTTCCTGGAGCGCTTCAGTTAACGGTTTCAGAGCCCTCCGTGCCTGTAAAGTGGTCCAGGAAACATCCTGGAAGAAAAGTATCACTTGACCGTCCACTTTAATTTCCGAAGTTTTGCGTGCTGCTCTGAGAATTTCCTCTTTCAGTGTAAAATCTTGCAAGCGACAGATAATATCACGAGGTGCGTCATTTTGTGATCCCCTCGGCCGCAGTGCACGGTGAGCTCTATCCAGAACTAATATTTCTTCTCCAGATCGACCCAGTATATCATTAAACAGACCACGGAGTAGCTCTTTAACATCTTCCTTGCCAGAGTCTGCTTCCGGGTAACCCTTTATGCGAAGATTGTTTCGTCTGCCTCTATTATCAACATCATCCAGGTGTCTATGCAGCGTGGCCAACTGTTTAGCTTGCGTCAACATTTGACCATTTAAACGTTCTACATGAGAAAATAACGCATCTCTGTCCTCTTCCAAGTCCACCACGCGGCCTCCCAACTGCTTCAAATCAGACCCCAGTTCATCAAATTTAGTATTAAAATTGCGCTCCATTTGAGTAAACTGAGCAGCCAAATCCGTTTTGGTCGGCAAACCAATAATAATAATAATAATAATAATAAGGCCTGCAGTTCGTGGTCCATATCGCTCCCTTTTATTGCTGAATCTAATCTTGGCGGGGAGGCCTCCTGATCTGAGTCGCCGGGCGCCATTTTGGATCCCTTACCGGAGGTCCGCAGCTGAGATGTATCTCCCAAGAACGGTAAAATGGAGGATCGGCGTTGGGTCCCCGCAGTCCCCGAGAGTCCTGGGGTAGTAAGTGTCTTTTTCCGCTGTGCCATTGCTGTTATTTCTGCCCCGAAATGACAATCTGTGCACTCGGGCCTGAGAGCTCAGCACTCACACATCCAGCTCTCTCTGTGTTCCGGCCACGCCTCCATCTAATTGTTAGTTATGCGTTCCATGTTTGAAATAACTTTCAGTATAATTTTTTTTCAACAAGAAACACTCTGAAGCAAAACGGCTGAGGGCTGAAGAACGACTTTTAGGAACAATGAGATCTAGTTAAGGCTGCGGGGCACACAAGCAACTTTCAGAGCAGAAGGAACATCCGTGAGAGTGGACGTTCCTTCCACTCTGACGCCCGTGTGTCCATCTCGCTGAGTGCAGTTAGTGCGCTCAGCGTTACAAAGCAGATCCTCCTATGGAGGATCACACTTTGTAGCCCTGGCTGTGTCAGTTGCAGCTTTTTGACGGGGAGGGCTTTTAACGTCTGGTGGTAGCACAAGCAACTAGCGCACGTGCTACCATAGTGAGACCCTCTCCTTCAATCTGTCACAAAGCTGAAATGGATGCCGGGAAGTGCAGTCACACGGACACACTGAGGGCTCTATTACATTCCTCGCGCATCGTTTTTGTGCGCACGCAAATGCGAATTTGTGCGAGGACAAAACCATTTGCGCACAACGTCGTATTCCGACGTTCCCGCAAACGATGCGTGTTAATGTTTAACGCAGATGGAGCTGCGCGAGCGTGATGAACTGTGCGTGTCCTATACTTAACATTGTGAGCGCAAATGCGTTTGCACGCATGGTAATACAATCTTTGCGCAAAATTTAACACACAGCATAATTTTAACGTTTTTGAAAATCTGGTGTTAAAGGCAAATCTGAACGTCCTGGCTGAGCAGAAATACACCAGCCCAAACAAAAATAACACAGCAATGCATAGTTACACATTCTACGCATACCCAAACAATTAAATGGAGAAGTTGCGTGTTTTTTTTTATTGTTGCAGCATATATAAGCAGATTGATTTTGACTGATTGGCTGAATCGCGTTCACAAACGGTCCGTAGGAGCGAGCAAAGCGAACCCTGAGAGGTCCTCTCCTCACACCCCAAAGCAGTGTGCAGATGGTGATCAATTGAGCTCTGGTACGGACAATGTGTCTGTTAGGGATGTGCGTTTCGGGTTTCGGAAATTTCACGAAATTTCCCGATTCGTGTCTTCGGATTCGGCAGAATTTCCGAATCGGATCGGATCCGAAAACCGGCAGATCCGAAAAGTTTTCCGAGGTGAAACGAAAATTTTTCGGAGTTTTCAAATGGACTTGAAATGTGTCAAATCGAAATTTATTTTCGCTCTATTCATGATTTCGATTCCATTCGTGATTTCGGTTCCATTTCAGTAATTTTGGAAATCGTATATTTAACTATTATCGGTTATAGAAACATAGAAAAATGTCAGCAGATAAGAACCTTTTCGGCCCATCTAGTCTGCCCAATTACATGGATACTTTACCTGGATTTATCTTTTGTTTAGGATAGCCTTATGCCTATCCCATGCCTGCTTAAATTAAATTACTGTTTTGGCCTCTACCACTTCAACTGGAAGACTGTTCCGTATATCCACCACCCTCTCAGTAAAATAATGCTTTCTGATGTTACTTTTAAACCTTTGCCCCTCTAATCTAAGACTATGTCCTCTTGTTTTGCTACTTTGTTTCCTTTTAAATATACTCCCTTCCTCTACCTTGTGGATTCCCTTTACGTATTTAAATGTTTCTATCATATCTCCTCTGTCTCGTCTTTTTTCCAAGCTGTACATGTTAAGATCATTAAGCCTTTCCTGGTAACTTTTCTCCTTCAAGCCGTACACCATTTTAGTAGCCCTTCTCTGAACTCTCTCTAAGATGTCTATATCCTTCTGGAGATACGGTCTCCAGTACTGCACACAGTACTCCAAGTGAGGTCTCACCAGTGCTCTGTACAGTGGCATGAGCACTTCCCTTTTCCTACTGCTAATACCTCTCCCTACACAACCAAGCATTCTGCTAGCATTTCCTGCTGCTCTATTACATTGACTACTTACCTTTAGATCCTCTGCAATAATAACCCCTAAATCCCTTTCCTCAGATGTTGAGGTTAGGACTGTATCAAATATTCTATATTCAGCCCTTGGGTTTTTACGTCCCAGGTGCATTATCTTGCACTTATCCACGTTAAAACTCAATTGCCACAGCTCCGACCATTTTTTTAGTTTACCTAAATCATTTGTCATTTGGCTATCCCTCCAGGAACGTCAACCCTGTTGCAAATCTTTGTGTCATCAGCAAAAAGACATACTTTTCCATTAATACCTTCTGCAATATCACTAATAAAAATATTAAATAGAATGGGTCCAAGTACTGACCCCTGAGGTACCCCACTGGTAACAAGACCTTGCGCCGAATAAACTCCATTTACCACAACCCTCTGTTGCCTGTCACTCAGCCACTGCCTAATCCATTCAACAATATTGGAATCCAGGCTCAAAGATTGCAATTTATTGATAAGCCTTCTATGTGGAACAGTATCAAAAGCCTTACTGAAATCTAAATAAGCAATGTCTACTGCACCACCTGTGTCTATTATTTTTGTTACCCAATCAAAAAAAATCAATAAGATTAGTTTGGCATGATCTCCCTGAGGTAAACCCATGTTGTTTCTGATCCTGTAATCTATGTGTTTTTAGATGGTCAACAATCCTTTCCTTTAACATGGTTTCCATTAATTTCCCCACTACTGACGTAAGACTAACTGGCCTATAGTTCCCAGATTCCTCCCTACTACCCTTCTTGTGAATGGGCACAACATTTGCTAATTTCCAGTCTTCTGGGACGACTCCCGTTAGCAAGGATTGGTTAAATAAATCTGTTAACGGTTTTGCTATTACATCACTGAGCTCTTTTAATAATTTAGGGTGGATCCCATCAGGCCCCATTGACTTATTTGTCTTTACTTTAGACAGCTGCTGTAGAACCTCCTCCTCTGTAAACTGATATGTAATTGTCTCGTTAGTGTTTCCTCCTAACCGAGGTCCCTTTCCTTCCTTTTCTTCTGCAAAGACTGAACAAAAATATTCGTTGAGGCAGTCAGCGAGACTTTTATCCTCTTCTACATACCTTCCTTCCTTTGTTTTTAATCTAACTAATCCTTGTTTTACTTTTCTTTTCTCGTTTATGTTATATCGCTGATTCTGTAAATTTTGTATTTGTAAATGCGTATCACTTGTTTCCAATGATCCGGTAATTCTGTCGATACGATAATTCTGTTGTAATCGGATCCGATTCGTCCGCGGGTCGCGCATGCGCGCGCGCGGATATCGTAAACTTTATTGAGCCATTTTTGTAGAGAGTTTTGACAATTTTTTGACAGGCCAAAAAATATTGAATTTATTTATAATTTGTATCATGGCTGAAAGAAGAGAGTCCCATTCGGACACCTCCTCATCTGCTTCCACCCCAGAGACACCACCCAGGAAGAAGCGGGCCAGCAACATGGCATTTGAGGAGATGTTGGAGCTGGTCCGCATCTTTGATAAAAAAGATTACGACTGTCGTAAGGGCCCTTACGTCAGAAAGAATAACGCGCGCAAGGACCGTATCCTTGATAAGCTACGCACCACCATCGCGGAATTATTTGGGAAACAACGGACGAAGGACCAGCTCCGAAAACGCTGGTCCGATCTGAAGGCACGCGAGCAGGAGCAGCTGAGGCACATCCGTCGCGTCATAGCCAAACGTAAGTGTCATTGTCATGTTTTATTTTAAGGCTGCTGAATTGTTGCAGCGCAGCAATTCAGTTTGCTACAGCAGTGTCATTGAACGCTTTAGATGCAAATTTCAAAACAAAATGGCGGATTTCTGTTGTTTCTACAATATCCACAGTTTTATTCGCAGAAGCTGTGGCATCTATAAAATAACTAAAAGCAGTCAGCACAATGCGTTTTGTATGCACACAACACAAATAATAGTTTTTATTGAATAAACGTAATGTTTACTTCGATTTTTTTTTATAATTGAACAGTAATATATGTCTATGTGCAGGGGAAATAAATAAATATTTTGTGACTTTAGAACTATGAGATGGGAGTAGTGGTGGGTCAAGCTGGTAGTGCTAGTGGGTAGTGGGAGGCGTGTCGCAATACTTTCGGCAATATAGTGTATAGATATACCATTTTTTCCAGTCTGCATTATTTACGTGTTATTTTTTGGATTTGGCAGAAGACAGGAAGAAGGCAAAGGCAGCATCTGCCCCGGCGGGCACCAGTGCCCCAGTGGAGGAGGAGGGGGAGCCACGGGCGACCACCAGCGCTGGTATATACTGTTTTATTTTGCAACGACTTTTGGTCAAAAACAGAAACATTTTTTGTTTACTGTATTTTCACTTAATTTTTTTATATATAGCACAAGAGGAGCAGGAGGAGGAAGAGGAGGAGCAGGAGGAGGGCCATGATGGAGAGAGGGAGCCGGAGCCGCAGCAGGAGGCCGCGAGTCCAGGTTTTTTTTTTACTGTTGTATTTTGCATCGACTTTTGTTAAAAAATAAATCAGTTTTGTTGTTTACTGTATTTTTTATTTCTTTAATTTCTTAGATATAGCACCGGAAGAGATGCTGATGGTGGTGGTGGAGGAGTCGAAGGAGTCGGAGCCTCAGGAGGCCGCCAGCTCTGGTATATACTACTGTTATATTTTTTCAAGACTTTCAGTCAAAAATAGAAACCTGCTTTACTTACTGTATTTTCCTTCTTTCATTTATTGGATATATAGAAGGAGAAGCCAGACCGGACACTGACAGGTCCAGCGTCAGGATGGCGATCGGCGAGCTACGCCTGGCTGGCACCAAACTTGAAGCCATCCAGGAATTGCTCCAGGAATTCAGGGAGCATTTTAATAACGCCATTGACATCCTGGAGCGGCAGTAGAGACCAGCCTCCTCCTCCCCTATGTTTGTGCCCCTGTTGGGCAGTTTGCCAATGCCATGTGGCATGTTGTAAATAAATTTTATATTTTTTCTATATTTTCCTGTTTGTGTGCGTTGCTTTTCCTTACTTAATAAGTTAATATGTATTGCTTGGTTTCCACACTGTTAAAATTATATGTACATAAATTTATTGACATTTCTATGGACCCTTTGTCATAAATTTGTCAACATATTTGTGGCCATGAATGTGACTGTGCACATTCTACACTGCCTGCCTGGCCAAAAAATGTCACGAACTAAATCACACTAACACAACCTTGTTGTACTGCCTTGAGATTTGATTACCGACGTGGCATGGTTTTGTTAAGCTTAGGCGATGTCACAACAACATGGATTTTTGTCCACAGTCACATTCATTGTATAACCAAGAATTTATCAAAAAATATTGATGGCAGCACTGCGTGAAGTCTTCTCCGACACAACCCAAAGATCCTCAGTGCGGCTCACGTCTAGTTTATTTGTCCCTGTTTGCAGCTTCACGCAACACCTCCTCCCAGCTATGAGCTCTCTCTCTCCCACCGCTGCCCGCTAAGACGCTGCCCGCCAACATGGTCACGTCTTTGCAGGAAGACAACAGCGTGGGGGAACGGCAGCTGCCGACAGTCCCAAGACCTCATCACAATGACGTCAGTTCTGGAGTTAACCCCTAACTGCGACTAATGGTGGAGATAGGGGGTTCCAAAGAACCCCCTATCTCCCGATCCGCGGCAGCTATCGGTTAATGTTTGGTATCTTTGGATCGACCAGAGCAGGGCCTTTCCAACGATACCAAACATGATAATGTTAAAAATTATAAAAAAAAATAATATAAAAAAAAATAAACAGGTTTTTTGTTTTGTTTTGTTATTGCAGCAATATTGTTGCCATTTCAATTATAATGTGAACAATGATGCTGCACTAAGGATTTTTATATGGGGTGCGTTTGTTAAAAATTTTATATTTTTTTGGGTGAAGTCCCCATTCCAATTTTTTTTAACAAATGCAAATCATAAAATATAACCGCAAACAGTCGCATGTTAAAATGTGAAAAAAAAAACACTTTACACCTTGTAAAACATTGAAAATTCTAATTTTATTGCATTTTTTGCTATAATAAACAGACAGGACATGAAGCATACATATGATAATGATATATTATGAATCTGCCGAGTCTGCCGGAAAGAACGATATATAACATGTCTGGGTCATATTATAAAATAAGGCTTCAAAACGCGTTTAAACAAGAGGAGCGAAACTGTTAAAAATTAGCTCAGCAGCAGACCGCACACAGGCGTGAAGGGAAGCCGTGAAAAGGGTTAATTTTTTTTGTCTGTTTTAAATCATTTTATTTGTTGTTTTTTTTCGTTTCAGATCATTTTGATCAACTATTTTTCCGTGTTAAAACCTTTTGTTCTGGTTTTTATTTTTAAAGTCAGACCATTTGGGTCAGTTTAGCGTTTTTTAAATCGTTTTGTTCATTTTTTTTTGTTCCTTTCATACCATTTTAATATGATTAAATAAAGTTGTGAAATGTATATTCATAAGAAAAAAAAGGATCTTTATTTAATAATAAAAAAACGATAGAATCGCCAGAATTATCGTATCGACAGAATGAATTATCGGATCCGAAAAACAAACCAATAATTAATTATAAAAAAATATATAAAGTATAAAAAAAGTAAACCATAGTAGTTTACGTCAAAACGAATAGAGTTAGACACTTCGAAACGAGGAGAACAGACGTTCCGAAAAAACGAAAATTTCCGAAATCACGAAAAGTTGATACAAAAAACGAGCAGAGTGACCCGAAAACACGAAAATGGCCAATATTCCGAATAAAAATGTATACGAAAAACAAGCCGAACCAAACCGAATCAAAACAGAAATCGGCAGAAATTAGCCGATTCGAAAATTTTAAACATCCGAACGAACCGAATCGAATCGAACCGAAAAAAAAATCGGCGCACAAGTCTAGTGTCTGTTAATACACAGGACAGCTAACTCGAGTTCATTGTAAGGTATATATACATATATATTTCTCACCTGCACTTTAAATGAGAATAAAGTCATTCTGTACGAACATAACAATTAACTGATGTAAGTATGAAGAGGTTACAGGGCTGTAGTATATATTGCTGTGTATTCACATTTTTAGGCTAGGGTCAGACGAACGCATTTTTCGCGTCGTCCGTAAAAACGGGCGTTCGAACGAATGGACGTATTTTTTCACGGAATACGCGATAGCGGTCATACGATGCGCATTTGTCAGGTATATTGGAAAGGAAAAATTAAAATGGATGCCTGTAGCCATTTTGCTTTAAATAGAAAGTCTTTTATTTTTCAAATTTTCCCTAGTTTTAGAAATGAACAGAGATTTTTTTTTTAAATAGTTCACGGCAAGGTGAAATCTAAATTTTTTCTAGAAATACCAGACATGAGGGAACCTTAAAATGTCTTTGTGTGATATAATGCTGAAGCTAAGTGCTAGATGTGTCATAACTAAATTTATTGGTCTGTCTTAAGTCTTTAAAACAAAAAGATATTTTTTCTATGGGTAAAGGAATAAAAGTTAAAATCTTTGTAATGTATGTTTATATTCACGAAATATATTTTTATAATCAAGGCAGTCACCATTCCAGGACATGAGGCATTCAGAGACTTACATACAAGGCTAGCAGACCATCCCAGGACGATGCACTCAAAATTTCACATCAAATCTCTAACTCACACCAAATCTCTAACTCCCATGCATTGATTATCTGATATTGATAATTTTCACATATTCCAAAAACAATATTACATAAAGAATCTTCCAAGGCAGTAACTCAATTAATCCAGATTGGAGGTAATGTATGAAAGCTATTTTAATTCAGATTAATGTAAATATATATATATTTGGAGTATTTCTTGCAACAGATAGACTGAGATTTCTCAGATACTGTTAGATCCAGAATCTAAAATATTTCTATTCTGCAGATAGAGATATGAAGAAGAATTGGATATAAGGATTTATCCTAAAGAAACTGTTGCAAAGATTGATATACCAATATATATATTGAATTTGGAAATTATTCTGATTGAAATTAATAAGCAGGGAATTATAAAACTACAATATAAAAAGAAGAAGATTAGAAGTTTAATTCTCGATATTAGGGGAGGATTCACTAAATAAGTTGTTATTACTTATCATTCTAGAAATAGAATAAGTGATATCTCATCATTTGTTGATCCACGTAGTATAGAGATATATATATATCTCTACAAGATCTAGCTTGTTAAACATTGGTTTGCTGGGAAATATATGTTAAATTTTCGTAGAAATGTTTATTAACCATTTGTGTATAGTTACTAACTGATAAGATAAATGATATTAATCATATATGCAGTTACTAACAGGAGATACATATATTGTGAAGCTAGTTTCTATGTGCTGATGGATTTTGTGGTTTATAAATTTTTGTTTATGATATGAGATTTGAAACTTTTTTGTATACGTAATAAATATATATATTTTTATCCGATTATTGATTAGTGGATTCTTCAAAGCAAAACACAGACAATTAAAAGAATTTAGGAGAATTTCTAGGAAATATAAACGATTGATATTTGTGTCTCGTATAAGTTTCTTATTGAATAATAATCCCTGACATATTGGAGGCTAGCTGCTGAGATAAGTCCAATATATGACCTATTGGAGGCCAGCTGCTGAGATAAGTCCAATATATGACATGTTGTAGTCACGTGCAGAGATAATCCCTGACATATTGGAGGCACTGCTGAGATTGTAGTTTTTGTTTGGAATATAACTGTCAGTATTGTCTGATTAGACAGAGGTAAAATATATATATATTTTGACTCCTTGTTGTTGTATTTTGACTTGTGGTTTTACGGTTGTCTACTAAACAGTGTAAAAAAATGTCAGAATCTGAGACTCGCGAAGATGTACATATACATGCAGATCAAATAGTATTGATAGATGTTATGTCTTATCTAAAGGACAAGTTATACGTCACAGACGATTTATTTGATTGGATAAAGGAATTGCAATCAAATGTTTCTAGTTATGCTAGTTCAATCTGGTCAGATCAGTCAAATTTTCTTGAGTGTTTGCGAAATATAAGTGCAGCCAAAAATAAGAAAGACAAAGAGATTCTTGTCTTAAAAATTGTGCCTGAATGCATATACTTGATCGCAGAAATGAACAAGAGATTGAATGATGACAAAGAAACCAGAGACAGTTTAGAAAATAAAAATCGTGACTTGCATGATACCGTTAATAAATTAAAAGATGAGTCAGAACGAATGATAATGGAATTGAAAGTGTGTGTAAAAGAGAAAGATCAATTGCAAGATGAGAGTTATCAGTTGTCCCAATTAAATAAGGAACTGAATGCAAAATTGGCGAGAATGAAACGCGAACATGAGAAATTCGCTGATGAGTTACGTCAGGTTGAAGCTGATGCTCAAAGGGTTAAAACTCCTTCCTTAGAGAAGTTCCCTTTGAAAGCTGGGAGCTATAAATTAAAGCCTGACAGCTCTGTTTTTCTGCAAAGCCAGAGAGAAGATAGTGATAGCGAAAGTGAAACTAAATCTCATGATAAAAAAGAGCGAAGCCTCTTACACAGGAGTATTTCAAATCACATCGCTCTAACCAGCCATAGCTTATTAAGAAATCTCATAAAGTGCAGGAATTAACGAGAATTGTCCATTTCGCTAAAAAAAAACTCAGTAGGGATCTGGGATCAAAAGGGCTTTCCAAAGATGGTAAACCATTTAGAGGTGTTTGAAGAAGCATTATCAGTTTTAGGTGTCACTTCAGATGCTCACAAAATTGAGTTTATCCCATGGGGCTTTGAAGGCAAACATAGGTATTTTTTTCAGTCTTTGAAAGAATCTGGTATATGTAACTGGAGTAAAATAGTCTCCGAGATCAAATCTGAATTTGGGCCTCACCGCACCAGCCTAGCTGCGAAAAGAGCAATTTTAACTCTAAAATGCAGACCTAATCAAAGCCTCCGTGAATTTCTTTCAGTCCTTAAAAATGCGTACAGCTTAGCTGAAAGAAACCCAGATCTTGAAAACCCTGAAGTTATCCAATTATTTTATGACGCATTGCCAAATAAAATAAAGGTTATTTTGGCAAGAGATTATGACCCGAGAAATGGTTTGGATTGGGTACTAAAAGAAAGTATGACCCTATTTACTGTATTTGAATATAGTGAAGAAACTCAGGGGAAAAGAGTGAAAAACTCACCTGAGGAAATAACGGAAACACACGTTAAAAAGGGTGATATTAAATTTGAGTCCCAGAAAAAGAGTTATGCGTCAAATTTTGCGCGACTCCATACCTAAAAGGGAGAAATCTAAGCCAGATCAGGAAAGAGGGTTTGCCAGAGAAAATTCAGGAAGTAAATTTCAATCTAGGAAGCAATGGGTACCTAGAAGTCAGTGGGTTAAATCAAGGGAAAATGTGCCTAGACAGGAAGCGACCAGAGGTAAAACTGAATCTGAGGAGTCTGAGAATGTGCAAGCTTCGTCCCCAAGGACGAATAGAAAGCGGAGATATGCAGGGTTATTCAGAGAGCGTGAAAAGCAGGAGAATGGCTGGAGAATGACTGGAGAATGAAACATTCTAGGTCAAAATAGCCAAACCAGAAAAATTCTCCCTTTCATCTCACTTTCCAAATCGGCTATTTTGACCTAGACTTTTTCATTCTCCAGCCATTCTCCAGTCATTCTCCTGCTTTTCACGCTCTCTGAATAACCCTGATAATGTACGCCAACGTATTGGCCAAATGCAGGAAAATTTCCGTGTGCTGACAGAAAAACTGGATCAGATCACTCAGTTGATGACTGGAAATAACCCTGGTCAGGTTGTAAGCGATGCAACACCTGCAGCCCCGCCCAACCAGTGACTAGATGATGCTTCTGATGAAGTAACCAGTGTCCATGACAATTTACCAGAAAGTGATGATGAAATGATTAATACAAATGTTTGTATGGTTGATGATTGTCAGGCCCTGACCCCCGGACGCCCCCTTTTTGTATATTCTCCTGCATGTCCCCTGCAGATTCCAAGACTCTTGTATGAACAATGCACCTTCCTGATTATGACATTCTGGCCCTGGATCCACACCTGCTCTTCATCCTCCCTGATTAGCCCTGCATATAAGGGAGTCCCACCCTCAACCCTGGACTTCGACATTGAAGTTGAATTCGCTGACTGCATACCTGTTTGACAAATCTCCCTGATATCTCTTGCCAATCTCCTGACTTCGCTGCCAAAGACTCCAAGGACCCTCTGTTATATCACCTGGACTTTCATCGCTTCTATATACCGGTACCCTCCCATCCTGCTCTCCTTCTGCCCGCCATCTAGGACCCCCGTGTACCAGACCCCTTGCTGAACCCTGACCACGCTATTGTCTAAACCTTGCCTGATATTACGTTCTCGTGTTTGTTGCACAATAAACACCCTTGTTATCTTGAATCTGCCTATATCACTGCATATTGGGCTCACAACCCCATCCTGCTACACCAACCACAGTCAAAACCTGACAAAGATTTAAACCCTTTCCTGCCAAGAGAAGGAAAATGTATTTTATCTCCCCAGACAAAGTGCGAGCAAGCCGAGAAGGACAGCACAGCTGCCAAGAGCATGCCTGAGAGAGGAAATTCTGCCGGTAAAATCTGTACAAAACCTAATTTCATATCTCACTCTAAATTTCTCTGTAAATTGCATAACATTGAAGACCGATATTATGTGAATGTAGAATTACAAGATAATTTATCACATATTACATCCTTGCTAGACACTGGAAGCCAGGTTACATTAATATCAGCTAATTATTTTGATCAGGTTCAAGAACTGTCCACCAGGAAGCCTAGATTAGATAAATCTTATGCTAATCTAGTGAGTGTGAGTGGCACATCTCTGAAAGTTTTGGGCACAGCTAAATTGAATTTTAAATTGGGGAATAAAGTAATTCGGCATCCAACGCTTATCGTGGATCTGCCCCAAAATCGCCTAATTATTGGAATGGACCTTCTCAAAAGGTTAAATCCAATCATTGATTTTATCAATGAGGTTATTTGGTCCCAAGTAAATGTTCCAATCAGCTACGATAGATCCCAATCCCATCACGCTCAGCGTAACTGCCACGTGATTGAGGAAAGGCCGGATTCTATTGAAGTCCACTTCAGAAATAGCCAGACACCTGATATCTCTTTCTTAAGGCCAAAGCCCCTGACTCCACGAGAGCAGGAGGATAACACCATATGTGTTACCCCTGAGAGAATTCGAGATATATGTCTGGAAAATTACGTCCTAATTATTCACCTCCACAAGAGGGAGATAGAACCAAATGGGTATAGTGACCATTCTCAGTTCTTAACTGTAATAGAGAAGATAAATGAAGAGGTATTTTTCCCTATAAGTGTAAATAGTTTAGCTAGAGAAAAAATGGCTAAGCTAGATTTGTGCCAAGAAAATAGCTATATTAGCAGGGAGCTGCTGAATAAAACAGCTAACTTTAAAGTGATTAGATACCCAAATCCTCAAGATGAGTGGATAACAGTTCTAGATAATGATGGAGACAGTCATAATGTTGTTGGAAAATGTATGTTATCTATTTCTATTGGGAATAAAACTGCCACACATTTATTTTTGGTCCTAAATGAACCCGGTTATCAGATCTATGTAGGTAACGATATAATTCATCGTTTTGCTATGCAAGTGGATATGATTAATTCCCACATATGGACCAGACTAAAAGAGAACCCCTGTGAATTCCAGGACGAAGATAAAGCTCTTAAATCATGCCAGACACTGCCATACGCAGTAAACTTGCAGGTACCATATGAGGTTTGTATTCCACCAGGCTCTGTAAATTACCCATTACCTTTACAGGTAATGGAGGGTCAGAAGTTGAGAAATTCTGAGGCACTAGTCTGTCTTTCCAATCGGATACATGGGTTAGGAATTTCAGCAAATCCTACACCCATGGTGAAAATACACCAATCTAGAACCCAAATTATTATAAATAATAATTCTTCACAGGAAATCCATTTGCCTAAAGACACTACAATAGGTCTAGCACTGGATTCAGATTATTATACATTCGGGTTCCAGAACGCTGTTATCGGGTTAATACCTGAACGTTACCTCACAGAGGAACAAATGATTGAACAATCATTTAATTCGTGGCCTGAAGGATTATTCACAATACATTCTGTTTATCCTTTCAGTTCTGAAGAAGGAATCTGCAAGGTAGAGGAATCATCCTTAACCTTTGATCATCCCCTGACTACACAGGAAGCAGAGGAGTATACTCACTTTGCTGGAGAAGTAAGTAAGTCAAATCATGACCTCTCTGAAAGGCTTCAAGAGGCCTATGAGATTGGTCAACCTGAAATCTTTCCAGGATTTCAGGAAATGGTTCAGCAACAAATATCTTTCGCTGACAGATGTTCTAATGATACGGAGCGCCAGCAGTTAAGAGAAGTCCTAATGGAATTTCAAGATATTTTTGCTAAGGATTCATATGATTGTGGAGTCACCGACTTACATATAGCTAGGGTCCAAACTGATCCTAACGCTCCTCCTGTATATGTCAGACAATATCGGCTTCCCTTAGCGTGTTACGACTCGCTGGCGGAGATATTAAGGAATTTAAAAGAAAGGGGAATTATAAGGACGGTGCACAGCTCTTGCAATAATCCTATCCTCGGTATCCTTACACTGAATGGTCAATGGCATTTATGTGCTGATTTGAGACAGCTAAATAAACGTGTGTACAGATCCGGCTGGCCCGTACCATATATTGATCAATGTCTAGTCCAAATGCAAGGTTATAAGATTTTTACCGCGCTGGATTGTGCCCAAGGATACTGGACAATTCAGGTAAGTCCTGAGGACCAATATAAATTGGCCTTCACCTTCGGTCAACAACAATTTACGTGGACCAGAATGCCCTTCGGCTATATAAACTCAGGTCATGAGTTCGCTGTCTTTTTACATAAAGCCATGCCAGATGAAGCCGAGAGGGGGAATTTGACGTATGTGGATGATATTTTACTGAAAAGTATTTCGTTTGAGAAGCATATTCAAGAAATTAGACATGTTCTTAACCAGTTGAGAGAGGCAGGGTTTAAAATCTCATTGCAGAAAGCTCAATGGTGTCGCACCAGGGTCAATTTCCTGGGACATGAGGTTACATCCGAAGGCCTAAATCCTCAGTGGAAGAAGGTGGAAGCAGTGATGAAGTCCAGAACTCCCACTAACATCAGTGAACTAAAATCATGTTTGGGTATGATGAATTACTCACGTAAGTTTATCGAAAATTATGCAGAGATTTGTAAACCTCTATTAACATTGCTTAAGAAAGATGTAAAGTGGATATGGGGGGAGACTCAAGAACAAGCCATGACTAAGCTTAAAATAAAACTCACCCAGGCTCCATGCCTAGCCTATCCAGAGGGGGGTAAACCTTTCTATCTGGAGACTGGCTTTACTGATTTGAGCATGAGCGCCGTTTTATGTCAAAAGCAAGATGATCAGAGTAAAATTATTGCATATGCCTGTAAATCTCTATCTCCAGTGGAGATTAAATTTAGTGACTGTGAAAAAGCATTACTAGCCACAGTCTGGGCAATACAGAATTTTCGGAGTTATATGCAAGGAGAGAGGATAATAATTGAAACTGCACACCAGCCCTTACAATATCTACACAGTAATCGAATAAGGGACGGGAATCTATCCAATAGCAGAATAACTGCATGGACGTTATCCTTACAAGGATGGCCGTTGGAGGTACGGTATAGACAGGATCAAAAGAATCCAGTAGCTCAAGGACTTGCAGAACTCCATGATTGTGCAGATCCCTCCTCTGAAAAAGAATTCCCAGGAGATGATTTCTTACAAGAACAAGCATCATCACCTTACAAGGCCTATGACGAAGAATACTGTTCCCTACTTCCACGTGTATATATAGATGGTTGTGCTTACCACGCCATCGTGGGAGAAGAGAGTAAACTGGTAGCTGGCATTGGTATTGCAGGGACAAAAGAATATCCCAATATATCAGTAGGATATAACATCGGTGCTAAAAGCAGCCAAGTCGCTGAATTAGCCGCAGTTTACAAAGCCGTTCAAATGGCTATAGACTATGATGTTAAAAAATTTCACAGATAGTCACAGATTCTAATTATGTCCGTAACAGTTTTGTTGAATATTTACCTGGTTGGAAAAGAAATGATATGCCAGGTCCAATAACAAACCTGTTAAACATGGCGATCTATTTGGAGAAATAGACATGATGGTGACTGAAAATGGTTTAACCGTTTATTGGAAAAAGACAAAAGGTCACTCCAAAATTTCAGGTATGGATAAAGAAGGCAATGACTTAGCTGACAAATTGGCTAAACAGGGTGCAGTCAGTGATGAAATCATAAATATCGATCACTTACTAAGTGAAACATATGTAGATGTACTTACCCGTCAGCAGACTAAATCTAAGGTCGAGAGTAATATAGCACAGTGGTGTCAAGATTCTCCCAATGAAGATCTAATTAAGAGCCAAAAGGAAGATCCCGTAATTGGAATCTTTTACAAATATATTGAAAATCCTAGTGATAATCCTTTAGCTGAAGAGAGTCCAGACCAGACTGAGGATCTTCGTATTTTAATGAGATCCAAGGCCCAATTCAGTATTAAGGATGGTCTATTGATCAGAATATCTAAGCATGGGATACAACAATGGGTAGTTCCTACTGCCTTTAGAGGTTTAATGCTGCAACATGCCCACGATGCACCCACTGCGGGACATCGAGGTGAAAAGATCACCTATGAGTTATTGCGGGATTATGCTTATTGGCCCCATATGTTACAAGACGTCCAAATATATTGCCATGGATGTCTAGTATGTGCCCAACTTCAACCTCACGGCCCTACTCATCGCGCACCTCTCCAGAGGAAAGGTTTCTCATTGCCATGGTCCGATATTCTAATCGACTTTATTGGTCCTGTCACAAGATCAACTAGGGGAAACAAATATATGTTAACAGTTACCTGTCTATTTAGTAAATGGATAGAGTGTTTACCAGCTTCTAATAATACTGCTGAAACAAGTGCAATTCTTCTTATTAACCATATATTTTCCAGGTTTGGTCTACGTCAAAGGTTGGAGTCTGACCGTGGTAGCCATTTTACAAGTGATGTAATGACAAGAATGTGGAAAATGTTAGGTGTCAAGCGTAAGTTGCATATTGCGTATCGTGCCGCATCTAGCGGAAGTGTCGAACGCTATAACCAGTCATTTGTAAATGTCCTAAAGAAATTTGTAAAAGAATCAGGAAAGGACTGGGATGTAAAGTTGCCCTTAGTGCTCATGGCTATTAGAGCCACGCCAAGTACCGCGACTAAGATGTCACCATTTGAGTTAATGACTGGAAGGAAGATGGTGTTACCACAACATCTATTGTATCACTCTTCAGATCAGAATTTAATAAATGCTGCTACCAAACATCAGTATATAGAAAACCTACGTTATCATTTACAGCAAGTATTTGCTTTTGCACAATGGAACCTAGAGAAGGCCGCTGTATCTAATAAGACTTATTATGATCTTACAACTACCAAAAAGGAGTACGAGATTGACGATAAGGTGTATCTGTATAATTTTAGTAGAGATCGAGTAAAAGAGAGAAAATTTCTTCCATCCTGGAAAGGACCATACTCGATAATTGATAAACTGTCTCCTGTGGCGTATAAAATAGAGATACCCAAAGGAAAGGAGAGTATTGAAAAATGGGTTCACATTAATCAATTGCGTGTTTGTCATCCTAGATCTCACCTCAGGATGTGTGAAAATGGACCAGCAGAAGACACTTAACTGGTATTATGTGAAGTGATTGTTTTGATTAACATGTGATTCTTCTTCCCAGTAGACATGTGCATTTATTTTAGTACTAAAACGATTTAGTCCGAATTTTGGGATAATTTAGTTTTCGTATGACTCAAGAGAAACGAAACTGCTCAGTACAAAAAAACGAAAGAAACTAAAATAAAATGCACTACATTTTAGTTTCAGTCCTTTTTGTGATATTACGTTGATGAGTGAAGGAGACCAGCAATGAAGAGCGCAACATCGCAACATTCGAAGTTCTGCACCCTCCACATGCCAATGCAGTAGGATGTTCTATACAGAGAGGGGCATTAATTAATGCAGGAGGATGTTCTATACATTATACAGAGAGGGGTATTAATGCAGGAGGATGTTATATACATTATACAGAGGAAGGTATAAATTGAGGAGGATGTTCTATACAGAGAGGGACAATAATTAATTCAGGAGGATGTTCTATATATTATACAGAGAGGGGTATTAATTAATGCAGGTGGATGTTGTATACCAGGCCTCAAAATTTCCACTCGCCTGCTCGCATTTGGCGAGTGGAAATTACATGAGGGCGAGTGGGAATGTAGAGGCAGGGCAGGATAAGGGGTTAGGTGGGGCAACTAGTGGCGAGTAACTCTTAAGGCCTGGCTAGTAGCTTGGGACTTGAAATTTTGAGCCCTGTTGTATACATTATACAGAGAGGGGTATTAATTAATGCAGGAGGATGTTCTAAACATTATACAGAGAAGAGACTTTTTTTAGCCCTTTAAATCCAGTGGCTGTGAGCGGTGAGATCGGCAGCTTGTTATATTATCTCTCAGTACAATGTATCAGGCTCAGCTGTTACATTAACTGACTGTAACAGCGCTCAGAGTTTCAGTAAAACAAGGAAATAATATTGTTCTAACCTCTTATATATAAAAATATTATTTACTAGTATTACTGAAACTCTGAGCGCTGTGATGAGCAGCAGTCAGTTACTGTAACAGCTTTGCCTGACACGGTGCAGTATTACAATGTTGGTGCTAACTTAACCAGAGCTGTTGTAAACTGAAAACCTCCATGGCTCTGGGAAGTTTACAACAGCTCTGGTTAAGTTAGCACCAGCTATGTAATATGGCCCACATTGTGCTGAGAGTGAGAGATACTGTAACAAGCAGCGATCTCAGCCCTCTGAGGAGCCACTACAATAGTAATTGTATCCACTGGTTTTCGGATGAACGAAATTAGTTTTCATACTAAAGAACTGAAAACGAATTTCTTTAGCAACTAAATAAATTGCATTTTAGGACTAATCCATTAGTTCAAAACGAAATTTTGTGCTGTGCACATGTCTACTTCCCAGCATTCAGATGTTTAACTCAAGCTAGTAGATAGACTAGATCCGTACGGTTAATTAAATTTAATCAGAGATCAGAATATCTATAGGGAATTTGAGTGAAATCGCTAGTCTATGAATGGTTATTTATACTCTTTCTTTCAACAGAAATTGAGAAAAGTGGTTAATCCGAACTGCGACGCTAATCCGCAAAGATGAGTCGGACCACCAAGGAGATTGCGATTATCTGGAAATTCTATGGTTTTCCGCACAATTCCAAGCAGATCCAATGCTAAAGTCCCATGCGAATCAAGCTCATGCAACCCTGAAAGACATGCCGGATGAAGCCAGGAAATCGTTGATTGCTATGTACAAGAACCACCGAAGGAAAAGATTTGCCGCATATTTTATTGCAACCGCTGTTTTATACAGAAAGAGACGCAAATGTTTTCCGGAAGGATCCGGTACAAAACCAGAAAGTGTTAATACCCTACATCAGTGATTCTCGTGAAAGTTTCTAAAGAATCAAAAGTTGTTATCGGAGAAGTTACTCTTTATAAATGAAGTCTGGTATGACGAGATACAAATCGTTGACGTATTCCAAGGGTAAGAGATACCTATGAATCCAGATTTGAAATTTCTGCTAGAGAACAAGCCTGACCATACTATTGAACTTCTAATAAATAAAGATAATCTAACGATTTATGCTCCAATGTATTCACAGCTTGATCATCAATTGCTATCTGCTTATAACGGGCCAAAAATTACAGAGATTGTGATTTGTATAGTAATTATGTTTCTAACTGTCTGGATGATTGTACTAACAAAGAAAGTACGTACATTGAAGTTTAAAAACACTGCATCGTCAATTATTAAATGGATGAAAGAAGAAAAACGTGTTGCGAAAGGTGGAAACCTAGCCTAATTGGTAAAAGGTGGAAATATTGCATGCTTCCTTCTTACAAGGAACAGATGAAACCAAAGGGGGGTTATGTCAGGTATATTGGAAAGGAAAAATTAAAATGGATGCCTGTAGCCATTTTGTTTTAAATAGAAAGTCTTTTCTTTTTTAAATTTTCCCTAGCTTTAGAAATGAACAGAGATTTTTTTTTAAATAGTTCATGGCTAGGTGAAATCTAAATTTTTTCTAGAAATACCAGACATGAGGGAACCTTAAAATGTCTTTGTGTGATATAATGCTGAAGCTAAGTGCTAGATGTGTCATAACTAAATCTATTGGTCTGTCTTAAGTCTTTAAAACAAAAAGATATTTTTTCTATGGGTAAAGGAATAAAAGTTAAAATCTTTGTAATGTATGTTTATATTCACGAAATATATTTTTATAATCAAGGCAGTCACCATTCCAGGACATGAGGCATTCAGAGACTTACATACAAGGCTAGCAGACCATCCCAGGACGATGCACTCAAAATTTCACACCAAATCTCTAACTCACACCAAATCTCTAACTCCCATGCATTGATTATCTGATATTGATAATTTTCACATATTCCAAAAACAATATTACATAAAGAATATTCCAAGGCAGTAACTCAATTAATCCAGATTGGAGGTAATGTATGAAAGCTATTTTAATTCAGATTAATGTAAATATATATATATTTGGAGTATTTCTTGCAACAGATAGACTGAGATTTCTCAGATACTGTTAGATCCAGAATCTAAAATATTTCTATTCTGCAGATAGAGATATGAAGAAGAATTAGATATAAGGATTTATCCTAAAGAATCTTGTTATTACTTATCATTCTAAAAATAGAATAAGTGATAGCTCATCTTTTGTTGATCCACGTAGTATAGAGAGATATATATATCTCTACAAGATCTAGCTTGTTAAACATTGGTTTGCTGGGAAATATATGTTAAATTTTCATAAAGCAGAAATGTTTATTAACCATTTGTGTATAGTTACTAACTGATAAGATAAATGATATTAATCATATATGCAGTTACTAACAAGAGATACATATATTGTGAAGCTAGTTTCTATGTGCTGATGGATTTTGTGGTTTATAAATTTTTGTTTATGATATGAGATTTGAAACTTTTTTGTATACGTAATAAATATATATATTTTTATCCGATTATTGATTAGTGTATTCTTCAAAGCAAAACACAGACAATTAAAAGAATTTAGGAGAATTTCTAGGAAATATAAACGATTGATATTTGTGTCTCGTATAAGTTTCTTATTGAATAATAATCCCTGACATATTGGAGGCTAGCTGCTGAGATAAATCCAATTTATGACCTATTGGAGGCCAGCTGCTGAGATAAATCCAATATATGACATGTTGTAGTCACATGCAGAGATAATCCCTGACACATTTTCGTCCGTGATTTTGTACGGATCATCAATAAAACCCTTTTTGCGTCTGGACGTTATGTTGGCCGGACATTAGCAGCGTCTGACGTCTCCTAATCACGCACACATGCCGCTAGCGGACGCAGCGGACTCTGAACATCAGTACTAGCGGTATCACGTTCTCAAAAAAATGTGTTTGTTTGCCACTTGCGTTGCGCAGCCGCACTTTGGTGTGGCCGTACTTAGTATATTGCCCGTCATTTGCTATTACTATGGCCGTGATAAAGTGTGGCTGCACGCGCGTTCGCACTGCGTTCGTCTGACCCTAGCCTTATAGAAGACATCTCTTTTCCTGCCTCTACAAGTATGAATAGCAAATCCCTGTCAACGTTTACTGGAATCATTTAATAGGCCATGTGAGACAGAGATATATGAGCAAATCCCATGCAGCTTGGAAGGCAAGAGATCGCAGATCAGCTTTGCTTCTACTTGTGGCTTTGACATCTGAGCTACCGAACAGTTGGATTATCCAGTAAGAAAAAAAAAAGATACGAGGGTAGAACAGAGACATGTTACAAGGAAAACAGTTAATACACATCTAGTATGACATTGAAAGTAGTGAGTCTTGGTATTCATATTCAGTTCTTCAGGATGGGGTCATAGACCTGACAGTCTTTAATCTGGAACTGCAGCTCGTTATCATTGGGGATATCCTTTCATGTGGCAAGGAAGACTTGTAGTTCCATTTTTCCATCTTCAACAAACAGCACATACAGTGGTATAAGGCAGCTGAAGTAGAATACATCAATGTTGTTTTTTACAGCCACCTGAAGGTTGTTAAGTGGTTCCATTTTCACCACAGGCCCAAGGGTATTAAGAGGGAGAGAAATATCAATTCTTTGATTTGACATGAGGGGAGTATGGATTGCCAGAGGGGCACTGGGTATGACTCCGAAGCAGTTCTTGTTAAACTGGATGGCAAAGTCAGTCATGTGCTGCAGGGCTTTGTTAATGAAATTCATGTCCATATACTGCAACTTTAAGTTGCATGTATATGTATACAACAGTAGAAGTCAACGCACATACAATATCTGTGGCACACTATCAGCACTCATAAATCAACCACTTGAAATCTAGTTGGGTGATCGTTTTTACAATTTCCTCCTGTGTGGTGTATTTACACGCATTTTAGAGCCACTTAGAGTACATACATAGCTTTCTGCTGCCATCTAGCGGCCATGGAAAGAATGGTCTTTAACAGCTTTATGGGAGAATAAGAAAACAGTCTGCCCACCGATTTCACAGCGCAACGTCAATGCGCTCCACGATTTTGCGCGTCGGATTTGCGCACGCAAAATCTTGACGGATGAAAAATGAGCTCGGATCATAATACCGCATTAATTTTCGCGAGATAATACATTTTTAGGTGCGCAAAAAAAATTGCGCTGCGCAAACACATTTGCGCAGAGATCGTAATAGGGCCCTGAGTGTGCTCAAGTGCCCGCAGCCTAAGAAGTTATTGGTATATATTAGTACATGGTTGTGCCATCTTGATTTATTGTGGATTGGATACACATGGATAGGACCTTGGGGAGTCCTACTTGCAGATGAGCACACTTTTTGTGACTATTTTATGAAAACAGTGTGCTTTAAGAGAAAGATACTGACACATCACCAGGGCCAGACTGGGAATAAAAATCAGCCTTAGATTTTTTTTTTAGACCAGCCCTATAGCGCTAAGTTAAGTGACTTTAACGCATGCCCCATATTCCAATCTGATCGCTAACGGGCTAAAAAAACAACCCTTAGCGCATTAGTGATTGTGCTTGCTTCTGTGAGCTTATTGTACTTTGCGCTTCCCATGTTAAGGATAAGGAGCGCAAAGTCCTAACTCTAATTACTGCACTGATGAGGTAACGGAAAAGTTAACCACCGCTAGAAGCTGGTGCTAACTGATACCATTTCTGCTGAATCATTTATCACCAGCTAAAAACAAACCCCAAAAATCAGAGACTCACCTCTCATCCCGCGGCGTTAACAGTGGGCCGATCAGCTTCTTCTGGCCGCAGGGAGCAGAGTGAGACTGGGGACAAAAAGTCCCCAGTCTTACTCCATGAATCAAGTTGCGGACCTGCAAGACCTCACGCGAGGCGAGATCCTGCAGGTCACGCGGCCGGGCAGCAAAAGCCTCCATGGAGTTCTATGGACTACAAGAGGAGGTACTTGCAGTGACGCTTAGTGCTGCATTACGGGGCAGACTATGAATCAGCACCTGACCTGTAATATGGAGCTTAAATAGGGACACTAAGGGGAAACCTGCAGGTGTACATTAATTATCTTAGCGTCCCCATTTTAGCACAGGGCAAGGAAAAGTATCCACAAGCTCTTATGGTGAAAGAACACAGGAAAAATAAAAGAAGCAGAAATAAAATCCTGGTATATAACATAGAGGAGACATCTATACTAGAAAACAGTAAGGGCTGGCGTGTCCGTCGCCAAAAAACCCTATTGCGCATGCGCGCAACCTGCGGCGGTTGGCTGCGCCCGCATCCAACGGCCGCGGCACGCGCACAGCCGGCGTGCACGAGGGACAAAACAAATCCGATCCATTGGAGAGGCGCACAGCGCCTCTCCAATGGATCGGATTTGTTTTGTGTATCTCCTCCGTGCCCGGCCTGCCTCTCCTCCATGTCCAGCCCGCATCTCCTCCGTGCCCGGCCCGCATTTCCTCCATGCCCGGTCTGCATCTCCTCCGTGCCCAGTCTGCCAGCCATATTACCAGTCTGCCATGCACAATACCAGTATGCCATGCACATTACCAGTCTGCCATGCACAATACCAGTCTGCCATGCACATTACCAGTCTGCCAGATATATTACCAGTTCGCCAGCCATATTACCAGTCTGCCATGCACAATACCAGTCTGCCATGCACATTACCAGTCTGCCATGCACAATACCAGTCTGCCATGCACATTACCAGTCTGCCATGCACAATACCAGTCTGCCATGCACATTACCAGTCTGCCATTCACAATACCAGTCTACCATGCATAATACCAGTCTACCATGCACAATACCAGTCTACCATGCACAATACCAGTCTGCCAGGCATATTACCAGTCTGCCATGCATACCAGTCTGCCATGCACAATACCAGTCTGCCAGCCATATTACCAATTCGCCAGCCATATTACCAGTCTGCCATGCACAATACCAGTCTGCCAGCCATATTACCAGTCTGCCATGCACTAAACCAGTCTGCCAGTCATATTACCAGTCTCCCATACACAAAACCAGTCTGCCAGCCATATTACCAGTCTGCCATGCACAATACCAGTCTGCCAGACATATAACCGGTTCGCCAGACATATTACCAGTCTGCCATGCACAAAACCAGTCCGCCAGCCATATTACCAGTCTGCCATGCACAAAACCAGTCTGCCAGCCATATTACCAGTCTGCCATGCACAATACCAGTCTGCCAGCCATATTACCAGTTCGCCAGCCATATTACCAGTCTGCCACGCACAATACCAGTCTGCCAGCCATATTACCAGTTCGCCAGCCATATTACCAGTTCGCCAGACATATTACCAGTCTGCCACGCACAATACCAGTCTGCCAGCCATATTACCAGTCTGCCATGCACAATACCTGTCTGCCAGACATATTACCAGTTCGCCAGCCATATTACCAGTTCGCCAGCCATATTACCAATCTGCCATGCACAATGCCAGTCTGCCAGCCATGCCAGTCTGCCATTCATAATACCAGTGTCTCACAATACCAGTGTGCCTAAATACCAGCCTGCCATGCCATGCATACCATGTGCCATTAAATATACGCATAATGTATATGCTACAAAAAAATGCCCGCCCAAGCCCAACACAATCTAAGGGGCCCCATGAGTTTACAATCTAAGGGGCCCCATGAGTTTACAATCTAAGGGGCCCCATGAGTTTACAATCTAAGGAGCCCCACGAGTTTACAATCTAAGGAGCCCCACGAGTTTACAATCTACGGGGTTCCACGAGTTTACAATCTAAGGGGTCCCACGAGTTTACAATCTGAGGGTCCGGTTCCCGTGAGTTTACAATCTAAGAGGGAAGAGGAACCTGCTCTAATATATAAATGCCTTTGTAATGCACTGTCAGCTGTGCGCACACCCATCACAGCTGCTCAGTCGGTCCTCCTGGTGCGGATGGAATGGCGATGGACGCGTTACAAACGTATTTATATAGAGAGATACTCTTGGATAGGACATTGAAAAAAACTATGTGGACGTGAATTCTGAGCTGGCGACAACAACAATAGACTGCCCTCTGGGCAGGCTTTCCACCTAGTTCCATAATAATAAAATAATAATTACAGCCAGTGGCGGAACTACCAGGGTCGCAGGGGTCGCAATTGCGACTGGGCCCTGGCATTCCGCCACATTAGGGGGTCCAGTGCTCAGGCAGGCATTTGCGCCCGCAGCCATGTGTGTTCCAGCGGCGCACTCTCTTTAAACGCTGCGGCGGCGCTACAGCGTGCCTGCCTTGCTTCCCACATTCTACTGGAGCAGGCGCACATTGCATTGGCGCCAGAGGCGGACTGAGCCATCGGGCACTCAGGCACTGCCCAAGGGCCCGGAAGGGGGGGCGGATTGGCCCTGCAGTCCAATGGGTCTCCCATTTACTCGGCAGCATGTGGGATCAAACTCCCACACACACTGCGCCAAGGAAGAGAAGGAGGAGGAAGAGGATGAGAGCCCAGCAGCTCACATGGGGACATGCTGGCTTCGCCTCTTCCTCCTCCACAGACAGCCACGCGATGCAGAGCCTGCCTGGGGAGAGGACGAAGACCTGTCAGGAGTAGAAAAGGATTCTAACCTCTGTAAGTAAATAACAGTGTGTATGTGTGTGTCTAATTTAAAAAAAGAGGACACCTGCCTGCCTAATAAAAAAAGAGGACACCTGCCTGCCTAATAAAAAAAGGGGACACCTGCCTGCCTGCCTAATAAAAAATGGGGACACCTGCCTGCCTAAGAAAAAAAGGGCTGTGTCAGGGGGGTCCGAGATCCTGCAGGAGTCAGAGGGACAAGGGCATATGAGCACACCGTTGGCACCAGGGCCTCCGCACTCCGCAACTGGTAGCATCCAGCGGCTCCATCTACTTACCCTTCTTCCCCATCATAGTCGATGGAGCAAACCATATGGCAGGCCACAACCAAAATGTCCGCCAGTAATTGGGTCGAGAACCCAAGCAGAACACCTGGGGGGTCAGAGGTGTCACCCGTCAGTGAGAGAGCACTGCCAGTCATCTCTGGCATCAAACCCGGCTGCAGGCAGAGTGGGAAATGACAATAAAACTGTTTAATCGGCTGGCAGTCTCAGGAGCCTCTGTGCCACACCTCCGCTTACTTCAACCCCACCTGCTTTCTAGATTAACTTCTTATATGCTGAAACTGAGTGAAGGTTTAGTTATCACAGGAGAGCTTTGATCCCCTTCCTGCTGCCGCCACCATGGTGTACACACACACTGGAATCACTGTGAGGGGTTACTCCACGGACCGGGGATCGATAATCAAACCCAAAATAGTAGCATCTTTTTAGACACATTATCGCGCCCATTGGTGGAGAATAGGGATGCACCGATACCACTTTTTTAAGACGGAGTATGAGTACCGATACTTTTGTTCAAGTACTCACCGATACCGAGTACCGATACTTTTATCTTATGTCATGTGACCGCTTTCCAATAAGAACAGACCTCATATAAAGCCCCCAGGTCTCATGGATATGCCCCCCAGCTCATGGATTTGCCCCCCAGCTCATGGATAATGCCCCCCAGCTCATGGATATGCCCCAGCTCATGGATAATGCCCCCCAGCTCATGGATACTGCCCCCAGCTCATAGATATGCCCCCCAGCTCATGGATATGCCCCAGCTCATGGATACTGCCCCCCCAGCTCATGGATACTGCCCCCCACCTCATGGATAATGCCCCCCAGCTCATGGATAATGCCCCCCAGCTCATGGATACTGCCCCCCAGCTCATGGATAATGCCCCCCAGCTCATGGATACTGCCCCCAGCTCATGGATATGCCCCAGCTCATGGATATGCCCCAGCTCATGGATATTGCCCCAGCTCATGGATATTTGCCCCAGAAATGCCCCCAGCTCATGGATATAGTGCCCCAGCTCATGGATATGCCCCAGCTCATGGATATTGCCCCAGCTCATGGATATGCCCCAGCTCATGGATACTGCCCCCCAGCTCATGGATACTGCCCCCAGCTCATGGATACTGCCCCCCAGCTCATGGATATGCCCCAGCTCATGGATATTGCCCCAGAAATGCCCCCAGCTCATGGATATTGCCCCAGCTCATGGATATTGCCCCAACTTGTGGATATTGCCCCCAGCTCATGGATATTGCCCCAGCTCGTGGATATTGCCCCAGCTCATGGATATTGCCCCAGCTCGTGGATAATGCCCCCCAGCTTGTGGATATGCCCCCCAGCTCGTGGATATGCCCCCCAGCTCGTGGAAATGCCCCAGCACATGGATTTTCCCCCAGCTCATGGATAATGCCCCCCAGCTCACCTGGAGCTCTCCGCTCATACTTACCTACCTTTAGCGATGCCGGGAAAGTCTTTGTACGCGCGCGCTCCTTGGAAGGTCCCCAGCTGTGACCACGTGGGACCATGTGATCGCGGCTGGGGTCCTTCCAACGAGCGCACGCGCGGAAACTTTCCCGGCGTCACTAAAGGAAGGTAAGTATGAGCGGAGAGCAGCCGCAGGGCCTGTCCGAATGCTCTATCGGCATTCGGACAGGCACTGCAGCTGCTCACTTTGTTTATACTTACCTTCCTTTAGTGATGCCAGGAAAGTTTCCGCGCGTGCGCTCGTTGGAAGGACCCCAGCCGCGATCACATGGTCCCACGTGGTCGCGGCTGGGGACCTTCCAAGGAGCGCGCGCGTGCAAAGACTTTCCCGGCGTCGCTGAAGGAAGGTAAGTATAAACAAAGTTAGGAGAGCAGCTGCCGGGCCTGTCCGAATGCCGATAGAGCATTCGGACAGCCGCCCCAGCCCCTCGGATGCCGGCAAGCCGGCTCAATGCCGGCTTCTGGTATCGGAAAAAATTATCGGGGGTACTGCACGAGTACCAAGTACTCCTGCAGTACCCGGTATCGGCACTGATATCGATACTAGTATCAGTATCAGTGCAACCCTAGTGGAGAACCTTCCTTCCTATTTGCAGGATACTAGAGCCCTTCTAAAGATACTGTCAACTTTTGAACCAAGCACTGACTATATCCTCTGTCGTCTTGTTGCAATGGACACGGCGGTGCCACCTTTCTATGCCAACTTATACTTGGGGGTGTGGGAAAGAGACTTGGTGTTTAGCGAAATTAATTCAGTATATTTATTTATTTATAAAGGATTTTACCAGGAAGGATACAATGAAGGATTCTCTAGTTTTCAAGTATGTCCTGGGTTCAAGAACATTGAGTTGTTACAGAAATACAATGTAGTAAAATGCAAGATATTAACACAAAACAAATATACAGATTAACAGAAAATAAATAGGTAGGAAATATAGTCACTATGTTACATGTTTACAGGTGCATTCGTATTGAGGTATGTTAATAGGGAGCTCTTAAGGGACTTTAGACTGGGGGAAGATTTGATGGTGTCTGGGAGGTTATTCCATAATTGCGGTGCTCTGTAGGAAAATGAGGATCGAGACACTTTCTTTTTGTATTGTGGTATTGCAAGTAAGATGCTGTTCCTGGATCGGAGGTTATAGGATGAGGGAACTGCTGAGGGAAGCAGCCTATTCAGGTAGGGTGGTAGCTTCCCAGAAAAGATCTTAAACACCAGGTTGGAAAGGTGAAGGGTGCGTCTAGCGATGGCCAGTATAGGTCTTTTAACACATACTATTTTGGAAGAGTTATATCGATGATATATTCATCATATAGGGAGACACAAAAGAACAATTTGAACAATTTGTGCCAACCCTGAATATCAATAGATTGAACTTGTGGTTCACTACGGAATTTCAACCAGAGAAATTGAATTTTCTGTATATAACTATTTTGAAGGATGACATGAGAAAAACACTTACTGCGACAATATTCACCAAACCAACTGCGACGAACAATCTAATCCACTTTGATAGCATTCACCCAGCTCACCAAAAATGTAATATTCCCATTGGCCAATATATGCGCCTTAGGAGAAACTGCCCATCACTAGAGGACTTTATAGATAAAGCTAAAATACTTAGAGCAAAAATTAAAGCGAGGGGCTATCCCCAATCGCTGTCTGAAATATGCATACCAAAGAGTCCTAAGGACCGAGAGAAGTATTCTAATGGAAACTAAGATTAGGACTGAAGATCGAAAGATACGACTGATTGCCAACCATGACTGCCAGCATGTGGAAATTAGGAAGATCATGAAGAAATATTGGACCATCTTGACTGATGATGTAGATTTAGCGGAGGTACTCTCTCCAGGACCAAGCGATACGAATAAGAGAGGCAGAACCTTGAAAGATAAACTCATACATAGCTTTCTCAGTCCTACGGAACAACCACATAGCACTTGGTTAAAACCCACCCTAAAGGGTACACATCCCTGCAGTGGTTTATAGCCTGAAAATTCATTAATAGAAACTCAAAGACATGTATGGATTCTGCAGGTAAAAATGTCTTTAAAATTGAACAACTATTTAATTGCAGGACAAAGGGCTTAGTGTATTTGAGGCGCATTATGGAGCACACCAATACTTCCAAGAGAGGGCTAGAAACTTCAGCGGCCCGTCAAATTAGTCTCCACCACAGAGGAGATTTAAGCGCCGTGAAATTCATGGGCTCGGAAAAAGTATGTTTGGGCCCAAGAGGTGGAAATCTGGATAGGCAACTTCTGAAAAAAGAATGCCTCTGGATCCATCACCTTCAGACACGTGATCCAAGAGGACTCAATGAGGGGTTCTCTTTTTCCCCCTTCCTGTATAAATAAATTAATTACTAGTTTATACGGAAAAATTATTTCTTAGCCTACGTGTGTACATACATGTTTGATGCACATAGCGAAATCCCTGTAAATAGAGTGAAAAGGATGAACTATTGGGTGTACAGTGGATGTTTAAAGAATCCTATTTACTTAGTGCTCTGGTAAAAGTGATGTTTATTCACTTGGAATTAGGATGAACTAGCAATAATTTGGATATTTATACTTATTATGGACAGAAAATAAGGAGTAATAGATAGCTTGGGTGTCCAAGCATAATGAATTTCTGCAGAAGATGGAGACAAACTTCTGGGTTACTGTTTAAACACTGAGCAGGTCTGGATGCAGGCGTCGAAAAAGTACAAGCACAGAGGTGAGGTATGGTGTATCCCTGTGGCAAAAGTATTAGATCACTCTCTATTGGACACCGTGAAAAGGAACAAAGAAAAATAATATGAATACTCTGACATGAGCATGGACCCTCGAGTGGCCCTGCTAATACGGACGGCTGACAGCATTCGGGTGAATATGGCTGATAAACAAACAAAGAATGCAGGGGATTAATGAATAAGACCAGTGTCTACAAATGGCATAACCCGACAATAGTGAACAAAAACAAAAGAATGGTAGACACCAACTACCCAATGTCAGTTTTATTAGGTGTACATAACAAACCACATAAATCACGTCCGCATTAAACACATTAATAATGAAATGATGAAAATCACGAATTAACACCACCCAAATTGGGATAAATTGACTCACAATGAATTCGTCCTGGTGTTCTAAGCGCTCAAAGCAGAGATGCCTAGTATTACACTGTAGGTTATCCAAGCAGTTCAATTGCAATTAGTTATGTGCTGCATTCTCATTGGAGTTGGATGTGTCAAGATGCCTTTAGGCACATTGACGTATAAGTGGAGTATAAATGGAATCTCTACTAAAAAATGCACATAAGACTAATATTCCCTTGTAATATGCATACCTATATTAAAGGACCAAAGGTCTCAGTACTAACAGGCACTTAAGTTGAAAAAAGTCGAGTAATACGTTCTCATTAATCAGTCAAAATGCCTGTGAACACATTTGCATATGGGTTATTGTTCCACTAGATAGTACATATGAAATAATCTTTCATTAAATTATGCATACTTCTATTGTAATGATCATAATCAGAGGTATCAGTGTTATGGCGATCCCAACATTTATCTTATTGGTGTCAAAAATACATTCCTTGGTCTCCCAAGGATCACGACAAAACGGAACACCAACTACAATGAAAATCAAATACTTATCACCATGCGGCATAGAAGCCCCTATGTATACTTATAATGCAGAAACAAGGTGTCACTACTGCCAGGCAATTAGATTGCAAATAACCGAGTGCTGCGTTCACCTTAATGTGTCAGAATGTCTATGGATATCTTTGCATATCGATTGGTATTCCACTAGATATTAGACATGAACTAGTATATCGTTAAATTGTGCATACGTCTACTGGAATGACCAGCGGTATCAGTCATAGAACAATCCCAGCATTGAACTTATTAGTGCTTAAAATATATACATTGGTGTCTCAAAATTGCAACTCACAAGGTGCTGATTGCAATGCAAATCAAGTATCGCCATGCAGCATAAAAGCCTGCAACAAGGATAGCTACATCTGCATTGATAGGGGCAAAACGACGAGAACCAAAGTAAGTCAAACAAGAATCATTACATAAAGCTGTTGAAAACCCTCACTTCTCAGCATGTTTCCCCGACTTAGGCTAGGGTCAGACGAACGCATTTTTCACGTTGTCCGTGAAAAAGTGCGTTCGAACGAATGGACGTATTTTTTCAAGGAATACGCGATAGCGGTCATACGATGCGCATTTTCGTCCGTGATTTTGTACGGATCATCAATAAAACCCTTTTGCGTCTGGACGTTATGTTGGCCGGACGTGTGCAGCGTCTGACGTCTCCCAATCACGCAAACACGCCGCTATGCGGACGCAGCGCACTCTGTACGTCAGTAGTAGCGGTTTGACGTTCTCGAAAAAATGCGTTCGTTTGCCACTTGCGTTGCACGGACGAACTTTCGTGCGGCCGTTCGTCGTATGTTCCCCGGCATTGGACGTCATTTGCTGCTAGCACGGTCGTGATTTCGTGCGGCTAAACGCACGTTAAAACTGCTTTCGTCTGACCTTAGCCTTAGAACCGCGGCTTTTTCAAGAGTGAATATGGCTATATGATTGACAATCCTAGCTAACCAATGGAAGCAACAGAGGATATCCCTTATTGGATGTTAAAGTGGGGGGATCTGTATTATGGCGCCCCTTAGTGGTCTCAAGAATTCTCCCTTTAAAACATATAAAACATAATTAAACATAGCGAAAAAAATAGCAAAGTACAGTATATATATATATATATATAGATTAAAATGATGATTAAACACTTAGTAAGAAAGATTTATTAAGATTATAATGACACAGTCTCTTCATCTGTTGCCCCCTCATAATGACACCAGCCGCCTGTTTGTTTAGTGTCTGATTTAAGACATCCCTACTTGTGAGAGCACCTTTTTCTTTCAGGGTTATTCAAAGAGAATCGAAAAATCACCGCACGTTCGGTGACTTTTTGTTCTCTTCAATTCGGTGCTATTTGGCGACCCCATTTCGGCGACCCTGCGGTGTATTCAGCAAGCACCACAGGGCTGTCGTAGTGCAGGGAAAAGCCGCCGCAAACTCGATGAACACTCACCGCAAAACCCGGTGAAGGCACTCCAAAACCCGCAAAAACATCTGGATTAACCCCACCGACCACGCCAGAGAAACCCGAGCAGCCGCCGACCACAGCACAGAGCAGCCGCCACCGCAGACGAATGGAGTGAAAAAAACAAAACCGTACGTTTGAATGTTTGAAAAGTGAAACGCTGTTTGCAAAGAAACTGCAGAATGAAACTGTCTGAAATTTACATATAAGGTCCAATGAATGATAATAAAAAGGGCTGTTACAGAAAAATGGAAAAACGATTAAAAAACCCCCCCGGAAAAATAATTTTCGCTAAAAAATCCCAAAAAATGCCTAAAAGATCCTAAAAAATCTATACTTAGAGACTTTTTACTGCAGAATATTATAATCAACGGTTTATTAGATATTGAGTTAAAACAGGAATATTTTTAACATTGAAGCCTATGGGATTCGCCTGAATAAATCTGCCACATGAAACCACCGAACAGCAGGGCAATTCGGAAAACTTTTCCCTGCTGGTTTTTGTTCTCTGAATAGACGAAGCATTGTTTCTCTATGGGGATTTCACTGCCCTCGAACAGGCAACGAACAGGCACCTTATGTGCAGGCAATTCGCCAACATTTGGCGAACTGCCTGCGCTCTGAATAGCCGAATGGCCAGGAAAGGTAACCGTACGCTGAATTTCAGTGTTCAGTTACCTTTCGGCCACAATTCGGATCTCTTTGAATAACCCTGTTTATTTTTATTCATTTCTCAAGAGATAAATTGGCATTGCACTATTTTGTGTTATACTCTGTTTTATTTGAGGCACATGTCTGCTGAACACAGCATTTATAAGACGCTCCCTCTTTATATCTGACTATATGCTTTGAGGGAAGCGCTGACTAGAGATGTGCGTTTCGATTCGGACCGATTAGTTTTTTTCTCACGAATCGGTCCTATTCGGTGCTTCGGATTCGGACGATTTTCTGAATCAGATCGGATCCGTAACACGCCCGATACGAAATAATTTCCGATACGAAACTAAATAATTTCATTATTTCGTATGAACGTGAAATTTGTAAAATCACAAGTCTTTTTCGTTCCATTCGTAATTTCGGTTCCATTTAGGTAATTTCGGACATCGTATTTTTCGGTTCCATTGCTGATTCCGTAATTTCGTATCGTTTCGATCAATTCGATAGTTACTCGATATCCAGTTGATAGTTCATTTCAAATTCGATAGTTGCAGCATATGAATCCTCACACTGCTGGGCAGCACTCTACAGTACAATTAACCCTTTCGCTGCTGAGGCTTTTCACACCTCTGTGCAGAGATCATTTTTACCGCTTTCGCTCACCATGTTTAACCGCGTTTTGAAGCCATATTTTGATATACGACCCAGATATATTATATATCGTTCATTCTGGCAGACTTGGCAGATTCATAATATGTCATTATTATATGTATACGTCATGTCCTGTTTGTATATTATAACAAAAAAAGCAATAAAATTCGAATTTTCAATAATTTACTATGTGTAAAGTGTTTTTTTTCACATTTTAACATGCGAGCATTTGCGGTTAAATTTTCTATGAGGTGCGCTTGTTAAAAAAATTTGAAATGGGGACTCGTTACTTTTTTTGGGGGAAAATGTCGCTATTTTTAACAACCGCACCGCATACAAAAATCGTTAGTGCAGCATCATTGTTCACATTATAATTGAAATGGGAACAATATTGCTGCATTGACAAAACAACAAAAAAATTGTTTATTTTTTTTAGAATTTTTTTAAAATATTTTTTATTTTTATTTTTAATTTTTTAAAAAACTTTTTTCATGGTCATGTTTGGTATCGTTGGAAAGGCCATGCTCTGGCCGATCCAATGATAACCAACATTAATCCCTAGCTCCCACGGATCGGGAGATAGGGGGTTCATTGTAACCCCCTATCTCCACCATTGCTAGCAGCTAGCATCTATGCACGATGACGCCAGTCCTCAGGGGGAGTTCCCAGAGGCTTGGCCGACATCCAAGATGTCGGCCAGCTCTGGGAGAGGATCACGATCCGGCGCTTTTCAGCGCCGAATCGTGATTCGGCTCCCCAGGAGTTAATGACAGCCACCGTTTGGAAGGGCAGGCTGTGCCCTTCCAAACGGTGCCTGCCTTAACTCTGTTTCCCCCCGCAATCGGGAGGGAGAGAGGTCCGAAGGACCTCCCCCCTACCTTTCAGGCGCCTAGTGGCGTAGCGTGGGGGGGGGGCTGGGGGGGCGGTGGCCCCGGGCGCAGTTTTCTTAGGGTCGCATAATTTCAAAAGAAATTTGCGCGCCTAAAACTTGAGGCCCGGATTGACCCGCCGGGCCCTCGGGTCAGGCGCAGGTCACGTGGTCCGGCTAATCAGGTGGTACTGAGTCTCTGTACCACCTGACTGGCCGGACCGCGTGACCTGCGCACGCACACAGCCGCCTCCCCTTCAACACGGACGGACTCACACGCTGTTCAGGACCGGGCAGGCACTCCCACTGCCCGGCATCTGGGCCCCCTCAACCCCTGCTGGATCCGGAGCTGGGGCAATATCCAGGTGAGAGCTGGGGCAAATCCATGTGTGAGCTGGGGCAAATCCATGTGTGAGCTGGGGCAATATCCATGTGAGAGCTGGGGCATATCCATGTGTGAGCTGGGGCATATCCCTGTGTGAGCCTGGTGCATATCCATGTGTGAACTGGGGCATATCCATGTGTGTGCTGGGGCAATATCCATGTGTGAGCCTGGTGCATATCCATGTGTGAGCTGGGGCAAATCCATGTGTGAGCTGGGGCAATATCCATGTGTGAGCTGGGGCATATCCATGTGTGAGCTGGGGCATATCCATGTGTGAGCTGGGGCAAATCCATGTGTGAGCTGGTGCATATCCATGTGTGAGCTGGGGCATATCCATGTGTGAGCTGGGGCAAATCCATGTGTGAGCTGGGGCATATCCATGAGCTGGGGCAAATCCATGTGTGAGCTGGGGCAATATCCATGTGTGAGCTGGGGCAAATCCATGTGTGAGCTGGGCCAATATCCATGTGTGAGCTGGTGCATATCCATGTGTGAGCTGGGGCATATCCATGTGTGAGCCTGGTGCATATCCATGTGTGAACTGGGGCATATCCATGTGTGAGCTGGGGCAAATCCATGTGTGAGCTGGGGCATATCCATGAGCTGGAGCAAATCCATGTGTGAGCTGGGGCAAATCCATGAGCTGGGGCAAATCCATGTGTGAACTGGGGCATATCCATGTGTGAGCTGGGGCATATCCATGAGCTGGGGCAATATCCATGTGTGAGCTGGGGCATATCCATGTGTGAGCTGGGGCATATCCATGTGTGAGCTGGGGCAATATCCATGTGTGAGCTGGGGCATATCCATGGGTGAGCTGGGGCAATATCCATGTGTGAGCTGGGGCATATCCATGTGTGAGCTGGGGCAAATCCATGTGTGACCTGGGGCATATCCATGTGTGAGCTGGGGCATATTCATGAGCTGGGGCAAATCCATGTGTGAGCTGGGGCATATCCATGTGTGAGCTGGGGCATATCCATGAGCTGGGGCATATCCATGTGTGAGCTGGGGCAAATCCATGTGTGAGCTAGGGCATATCCATGTGTGAGCTGGGGCATATCCATGAGCTGGGGCATATCCATGTGTGAGCTGGGGCAATATCGATAATGTGTCCACAAGTTGGGGGGGTGCACAATTCTTGGCTGGCCCCGGGCGCTGACAACCCACACTACACCACTGCAGGCGCCTCCTCCGCATACGCGGGGGGGGGCCTGAATTAGATGTCATCGCGCCGCGGCGGGGTCCCGGAGTGCTGGGCTGACATTCAAGATGTCAGCCCGCACCGGGGGGCACAGCAAACGGCCGGAATCCGGCCGATTGCTGCCTCCTGTGCATGGATGTACTCAGCGCGTCCATAGCACAGGAGAACCACTTGGCTGAGCGCTGAGCGCGTCCATAGCAGCCAAGTGGTTAATGCAGCATATGAATCCGCACACTGCAGGGCAGCACTCTACAGTATAATTAATGCAGCATATGAATCCACACACATGCGGGGCAGCACTCTACAGTATAATTAATACAGCATATGAATCTGCACACTGCGGGCCAGCACTCTACAGTATAATTAACGCAGCATATGAATCCGCACACTGCTGGGCAGCACTTCTCTTCTCTGCAGTATAATTAATGTAGCATAGGTTTTTCAATTTAACCTTTTTAAAAATGCAATAAAATTAGAATTTTCAATAATTTACAAGGTGTAAAGTGTTTTTTTTTCACATTTTAACATGCGAGCGTTTGCGGTTATATTTTCTATGAGTTGCGCTTGTTAAAAAAATTAGAAATGGGGGCTTGTTACATTTGTGTGGGGAAAATTACACGATTTTTAACAAACGTACCCCTTGGAAACTCATTAGTGCAGCATCATTGTTCACATTATAATTGAAATGGGAACAATATTGCTGCAGTAAAAAAAAAAAAAAAACCTGTTTATTTTGCTTTTTATTTTTTATTTTTTAATATTTTTTTATTTTTATTTTTTACTTATTTTTTTCTTAACAGTTAACATGGTCATGTTTGGTAGCGTTGGAAAGGCCATGCTCTGGCTGCCACGGATCAGGAGATAGGGGGTTCATTGGAACCCCCTATCTCCACCATTGGTGGCAGCTAGGGGTTAACTCCAGAACTTACTCTATCCGAGGTCCTGATGTGCTATCCAAGTGCTATCCAAGTGTTTGCTATCCAAGGTCCTGATCTGTAGAAAATAGACGGCTGATGTAAATAACGGAAGACTTACTCTATCCGAGGTCCCGATGTTTGACTTTGCATAGATTTTGACGACAAAAAAATTTCACTTCGGGACCTCGGATAAAGTAAGTTTTCCGTTATTCACATCAGTGGACTATTTTCTACAGATCAGGACTCTGGATAGTAACAACCTGTTACTATCCAGGGTCCTGATCTGTAGAAAATAGACGGCTGATGTGAATAACGGATGGAGGACTTACTCTATCCGAGGTCCCGATGTGAAACATCAGGACTTTGGATAGATTTCGACTATTTATTGTTTTTCACTTCGGGACCTCGGATAAAGTCCGGGATCTCCCCCTGACGACTGGCGTCATCGTGCATAGCGCGATGACATCAGTTCTGGAGTTAACCCCTAGCTGCCACCAATGGTGGAGATGGGGGTTCCAATGAACCCCCTATCTCCCGATCCGTGGTAGCTAGGGATTAATGTTTGGTATCGTTAGATCGGCCAGAGCATGGCCTTTTTAACAATACCAAACAGGACCATGCTAAAAGTTAAGAAAAAAAATAAATAAAAAAAAATGAAAATATTAAAAAATAAATAAATAATAATAATAAAAAAACTATTTTTGTTTTGTTTTTCTAATGCAGCAATATTTGTTCCTGTTTCAATTATAATGTGAACAATGATGCTGCACTAACGATTTTTGTATGGGGTGCGTTTATTAAAAATAATGTGATTTTCCCCTAAAATAAATGTAACGAGTCCCCATTTCTAATTTGTTTAACAAGCGCAACCCACAGAAAATATAACCGTAAACGCTCGCATGTAAAAATGTGAAAAAAAAAACACTTTACACGTTGTAAATCATGGGTTAAATATTAAGCTGTGTCACGGATTTTGTACTTGAGTCAAATTAGGCTAGGGTCAGACGAGCCTGATTTCTACGGACTGTGCGTCCTTGCACATGGACGTACGTCAGTACGGAAGACGCAGTAGTGGCCACACAGTCCGTTTATTCACTGACGTATATTTTGACGGATGTAGGAGAGAAAATAAATTAAAAATCAAAACCATTTTGTCCGTGAAAAATGCTGGACGTATAAATGTTCCACGTTCCATCCTTTGTGCGGCTGTTCTAGGGGTTGTACGTTCTTGCCTGCCTTGCGTCCGTGGGCCGCGGCCGTTGTGCGTCCGCAGTTCAGTGCGGACATACTTCATGTGTCAGGCTCCAATGGGCTTTCTGTCATGTTATCACGGACGTATATTTAGGCGCAATCACGGACGTGAACACTACGCTCGTCTGACACCAGCCTTAAACAGTGAAATTAAATTAATTTGTTTCATAAAGGCTTTGCTGACTATTACTTGTATTGTAAATTAAGATCAATTTGATAGTTGATATCAATTCGAAATTTGATTTCAAATTCAATAGTTGATATCAAATTCAATAGTGCGGGAAATGTTTTACCCCATAGGCTTAAATGTTAAAAATATTCCAGTTTTAATTCAATATCTAATAAACCATTGCTTATAAAATTCTGCAATAAAGAGTCTCTTTGATTTTTTTAGGATATTTTAACCCCTTCCCTGCATTTCACTGCTGTATGCTGTGCTCATTTTTACCGCTTTCGCTCATCATGTTTAAACGCGATTTGAAGCCACATTTTATTATACGACCCAGGCATATTTTATATCGTTCTCCCGATCCGTGGCAGCTATGGGTTAATATTTGGTATCGTTGGATCAGCCTTTCCAATGCTATCAAATATGACCATGTTAAATGTTAAGAAAAAAAATAAAAAATGTAAATAAACAGGTTTTTTTTTGTTTTGTTAATGCAGCAATATTGTTCCCATTTCAGTTATAATGTGAACAATGATGCTGCACTAACGATTTTTGTATGGGGAGCATTTGTTAAAAATCGTGTAATTTTCCCCCCAAAAAATGTAACAATTTAACCACTTCGATGCTGAGGACGCGCTCAGCGCGTCCTCAGCATTCCCGCTGGTATGCGGAGGACGCGCTGAGCGCGTCCTCCCATTGGGGTCAGCGTTCGGCCGGGTTCCGGCCGATCGCTGGCCCCCCCGGTGCGGGCTGACATCCTCGATGTCAGCCGCGCATCCGGGACCGCAGCCGCCGGAATTAGGTGTCATCGCGGCAGCGCGATGACACCTAATTCAGGCGCCCCCCCCGCATGTGCGGAGGAGGCGCCTGAAAGGGAGGGGGGGAGGTCCTTCGGACCTCTCTCCCTCCCGATCGGCGGCTCTGCGGGGGTTAACCCAGGCATCATTTGGAAGGGCACAGCCTGCCCTTCCAAATGGTGCCTGGCATTAACCCCTGGGGAGCTGGATCGCGAATCGGCGCTGAAAAGCGCCGGTTCACGATCCTTTCCCGGAGCTGGCCGACATCTTGGATGTCGGCCAAGCCTCCGGGAACTCCCCCTGAGGACTGGCGTCATCGTGCGTAGCACGATGACGCCAGTCCTGGACTTAACCCCTAACTGCCACCAACTGTGGAGATAGGGAGTTCCAATGAACTCCCTATCTCCCGATCCGTGGCAGTTAGGGGTTAATGTTTGGTATGAGCATGGCCGTTCCAACGATACCAAACACTACTGTGAAAAATGTTGTAAACAAAAAAAAAAATGAAAAATAAAAATAAATTTTTTTAAAAAAAATTATGAAAAAATAAATAAACACTTTTGTTTTCTTTTTTTTGTTTTGTTAATGCAGCAATATTGTTCCCATTTCAATTATAATGTGAACAATGATGCTGCACTAACGATTTTTGTATGCGGTGCGTTTGTTAAAAATAGTGTAATTTTCCCCAAAAAAAAATGTAACGAGACCCCATCTCTAATTTTTTTAACAAGCGCACCCCATACAAAATATAACCGCAATTGCTCGCATTTTAAAATGTGAAAAAAAACACTTTACACATTGTAAATTATTGAAAATACATATTTTATTGCATTATTTGTTATAATATACAGACATGACATAACGTATACATATAATAATGACATATTATGAATCTACCGAGTCTGACGGAAAGAACGATATATAATATGTCTGGGTCATATACTAAAATAAGCCTTCAAAACACGTTTAAACATGATGAGCAAAACCGGTAAAAATGACCTCAGCACAGGGGCGGGAAAAGCCTCAGCAGCGAAAGGGTTAACAAGCGCAACTCATAGAAAATATAACCACAAACGCTCGCATGTTAAAATCTGAAAAAAAAAAACCACTTTACACCTTGTAAATTGAATTATTGAAAATCCTAATTTTATTGCATTTGTTGTTATAATATACAGACAGGACATGATGTATACATATATAATGATATATTATGAATCTGTAGAGTCTGCTGGAAAGAACGATGTATAATATTTCTGGGTCATCTAATAAAATAAGGCTTCAAAACGTGTTTAAACATTATGAGTGAAACCGGTAAAAATGAGCTCAGCACACAGGTGTGAAATGGCTCAGCAGCAAAAGAGTTAAATTGAAAAAACTATGCAGCATTAATTATACTGCAGAGAAGAGAAGTGCTGCCCTGCAGTGTGCGGATTCATATGCTGCATTAATTATAGTGTAGAGACGCTTCCCAGAAGTGTGTGGATTCCTATGCTGCATTAACTATACCGCAGAGAGGCGCTTCCCAGCAGTGTGTGGATTCATATGCTCTATTAAATATACCGCAGGGAGGCGCTTCCCAGCAGTGTGTGGATTCATATGCTGCATTAATTATACCGCAGAGAGGCGCTTCCCAGCAGTGTGCGGATTCAAATGCTGCATTAAATATAGTGTAGAGGCGCTTCCCAGCAGTGTGTGGATTCATATGCTGCATTAATTATACCACAGAGAGGCGCTTCCCAGCAGTGTGTGGATTCATATGCTGCATTAATTATACCACAGAGAGGCGCTTCCCAGCAGTGTGTGGATTCATATGTTGCATTAATTATACCGCAGAGAGGCGCTTCCCAGCAGTGTGTGGATTCATATGCTGCATTAGTTTTATATCAAGGCAGGAGGCTTCATATTTTGCATTCTCTTTTCTTTACTAAATCATCAGCAGCAAGGAAAGTTTACATAGCAACAGCAGGTAACCAATAAACAATAAGAGTGTAGTAAGTCCTTAGCCACGCCCTCTTTTCTTGCTGCTGGCCTCCAGGTGAGTCGTTTTCAAACCAGCTCCTGGACGCCAGGATATATTTCTGCTATTTTATCACTATGTTATTTAGAACAATCTTCCCCTGGTGGCGTGGACGATTTCCGGGGACCCTGCATGCTGCCGGGACTATCAGATGCAGCTCGCTTGTTACTATGGGACTCCTGGGCTCCCGGCACGAGAAAGAGTTATCGTTACGCTTGGAGAACTTGGTGTGGCTGGTGTTTGCAACAACAGGCTGATCCCGCTACTGCCCCTCTACAGTTGATCCTCAATTTTTTGGCGAACCTTTCCACGTTGGGAAAGTCCTATCGTACCATTAACCTGTTCCGCTCTGCTATCTCGGCGGCTCACGTCCCCCTGGGTGGCGTTCCTGTGGGTAGGGACCCTTCCGTCTGTCGTCTCCTCCGTGGCATTAGACTCACTCGCCCGCCGGCTCCTAAATATGTGGTGTTCTGGGATGTGGCGCTGATGCTCGACTTCCTGTGTAACTGGCCGGATAACGACTCACTAACCCTCCGTCAGCTCTCGGCAAAATTAACGGTTCTTTTATGTTTGCTTTCCTTTCGACGTGTCTCTGATGTTAGGGCATTCGATGCGCACGCCGTGGCTTTCTCCCCTGAGGGTGTCGTCTTCACGCTTACCAGGCGTACTAAAACTCTGTCCCGCGAGGTTTTCTACCCTTACTTTCTCTCTGATCCTCTACTGTGTGTGGCTCGTTGTGTTACTACTTACCTCTCTCGTTTGCGTCCTTTGCGCTTTTCTCTCACTGGCCAACTTTTGGTCTCTTATGTCTCTCCTTACAAACCTGTCTCCTCTCCTACCCTCTCTAGATGGGTTCGCTGGCTGCTCTCCCTAGCGGGCGTTGCTCCCCATTTTGGCGCTCACTCCGTGCGGGGCGCGGCGGCTTCCTCTGTTGCGGACGCTGGGGGCTCTCTGGCTGATATTCTACAGGTGGCTGATTGGTCTAGGGCGGCTACTTTTCGTACCTTCTATTTCCGTCCTCGTTCTCATGCATCTGGGGCTTTACTGCAGCTTTAAAACTGCAAAATATGAAGCCTCCTGCCTTGATATAAAATTTTGGATTATTCCAGTCTTGGTGTCAGAATAATCTTAATTTTAATAAAGACAGGAGGCGAATATTTTTCCCACCCGCCCAGGCCCGGGTTGGCTTACATTGTACTATATATTTTCTGCTACATCCAAAAAACAAACAAAAAAAACACAAACAAATTAAATAAATTTCTCAAGTGGAATAAATGTATAATCGTTTGTCTGGGTGTTCTGTATGATTTATGCGTCTCCACTTCGCCTTGTTGCATTTGTCTAATCTATTTTTCTCCCCTTAGTAGGGTTTGCATGTTTTGTTAGCCTGACCTCGAACTACTGTCTCGATGTTGGCTTACCATTTGCTAGTTCTTCATTTTAATGATTTGTTAGTTGGCTGTTGATTGTCAGGCCTCCTTTGCATGGTGCTTTCACGTATCCTCTGCTTTCTCCTCAGTTTGACTTGCTCCTGTGGTCTCCCTTCATCTCGGATGGCCGTTGGCTTCCAGTTTTGTTTCTACAAGTCTCCTGGACTTCTGCCTAGTTGGATCTTCTCCGCTTCGTTTTTCCGTTTTCCTTCCACCTTCCTGGATTTCTGGTTTTTCTCAGTCACGTCTCTCCTGCTCGTCCAGCTTACAAGAAAAGAGGGCGTGGCTAAGGATTTACTACACTCTTATTGTTTATTGGTTACTGCTGTTGCTATGTAAACTTTCCTTGCTGCTGATGATTTAGTAAAGAAAAGAGAATGCAAAATATTCGCCTCCTGTCTTTATTAAAATTAAGATTATTCTGACACCAAGGCTGGAATAATCCACAATTATACCGCAGAGAGGCGCTTCCCAGCAGTGTGTGGATTGATATGCTGCATTAATTATACCGCAGAGAGGCGCTTCCCAGCAGTGTGTGGATTCATATGCTGCATTAATTATACCACAGAGAGGCGCTTCCCAGCAGTGTGTGAATTTTAGTGTAGAGGCCCTTCCCAGCAGTGTGCGGATTCGTATGCTGCATTAATTATACCGCAGAGAGGCGCTTCCCAGCAGTGTGTGGATTGATATGCTGCATTAATTATACCGCAGAGAGGCACTTCCCAGCAGTGTGTGGATTCATATGCTGCATTAATTATACCGCAGAGAGGCGCTTCCCAGCAGTGTGTGGATTCATATGCTCTATTAAATATACCGCAGGGAGGCGCTTCCAGCAGTGTGTGGACTCATATGCTGCATTAATATACCGCAGAGAGGCTCTTCCCAGCAGTGTGTGGATTCATATGCTGCATTAATTATACCGCAGAGAGGCGCTTCCCAGCAGTGTGTGAATTCATATGCTGCATTAATTATAGTGTAGAGGCGCTTCCCAGCAGTGTGTGGATTCATATGCTGCATTAATTATACCACAGAGAGGCGCTTCCCAGCAGTGTGCGTATTCATATGCTGCATTAATTATACCGCAGAGAGGCCGTCCCAGCAGTGTGTGGATTCATATGCTGCATTAATTATACCGCAGATTGGCGCTTCCCAGCAGTGTGTGGATTCATATGCTGCATTAATTATACCGCAGAATGGCGCTTCCCAGCAGTGTGTGGATTCATATGCTGCATTAATTATACCGCAGAATGGCGCTTCCCAGCAGTGTGTGGATTCATATGCTGCATTAATTATACCACAGAGAGGCGCTTCCCAGCAGCGTGTGAATTTTAGTGTAGAGGCGCTTCCCAGCAGTGTGCGGATTCATATGCTGCATTAATTATACCGCAGAGAGGCGCTTCCCAGCAGTGTGTGGATTCATATGCTGCATTAATTATACCACAGAGAGGCGCTTCCCAGCAGCGTGTGAATTTTAGTGTAGAGGCGCTTCCCAGCAGTGTGCAGATTCATATGCTGCATTAATTATACCGCAGAGAGGCGCTTCCCAGCAGTGTGTGGATTAATATGCTGCATTAATTATACCGCAGAGAGGCGCTTCCCAGCAGTGTGTGGATTGATATGCTGCATTAATTATACCGCAGAGAGGCTCTTCCCAGCAGTGTGTGGATTCATATGCTGCATTAATTATACCGCAGAGAGGCGCTTCCCAGCAGTGTGCGGATTCATATGCTGCATTAATTATACCGCAGAGAGGCTCTTCCCAGCAGTGTGCGGATTCATATGTTGCATTAATTATACCGCAGAGAGGCGCTTCCCAGCAGTGTGCGGATTTAGGCTGGGGTCAGACCAGCGCACTTTTAACATGCGTTCTGGCGCACATAATTACGGCCGCACTAGCAGCAGATGACGGGCAATGACGGCCAATATACGATGTACGGCCGCACAAAAGTCCGGCCGTGCAACGCAAGTGGAATTTGAACGCATTTTTCTGAGAACGCTGAACCGCTAGTACTGACGTACTGAGTGCGCAGCTGCGGCATAGCAGCGTGTTTGCGTGATTAGGAGATGTCAGACTCTGCTAATGTCCAGCCTACATAACGTCCAGACGCAAAAAGAGTTTTATTGACGATCCGTACAAAATCACGCCCGCAAATGCGCGTCGTCTGACCGTTTTTGCGCATTCCGTGAAAAAATACGTCAATGCGTTCGGACGCACTTTTTCACGTTCGCGGGGAAAAATGCTTTCGTCTGACCCTAGACTTATATGCTGCATTAATTATTAATTTTTTTTTCGTTTTAAATCATTTTGTTTTGTGTTTTTTTTTCGTTTCAGATAATTTTGTTCAGCTTTTTTCCGTTTTAAAACCTTTTGTTCTGGTTTTTATTTTTAACCCTTTTGCTGCTGAGGCTTTTCCCGCCTCTGTGCTGAGGTCATTTTTACCGGTTTTGCTCATCATGTTTAAACGTGTTTTTAAGGCTTATTTTATATCGTTCTTTCCGTCAGACTCAGTAGATTCATAATATGTCATTATTATATGTATACGTCATGACCTGTCTGTATATTATAACAAAAAATGCAATAAAATATGTATTTTCAATAATTTACAACGTGTAAAGTGTTTTTTTTCACATTTTAACATGCGAGCAATTGCGGTTATATTTTGTATGGGGTGCGCTTGTTAAAAAAATTAGAGATGGGGTCTCGTTACATTTTTTTTGGGGGAAAATTACGTGATTTTTAACAAACACACCGCATACAAAAATCGTTAGTGCAGCATCATTGTTCACATTATAATTGCAATGGGAACAATATTGCTACACTAACAAACCAAAAAAAGAAAAAAAATTTTTTATTTTTTTTTTATAATTTTTTTTTAAAATATATTTTTATTTTTAATTTTTTTTTTTATTTTTTTTTAAAAACTTTTTTCACATTCAAGTTTGGTATTGTTGGAACGGCCATGCTCTGGCCGATCCAACCATACCAAACATTAACCCCTAACTGCCACGGATCGGGAGATAGGGAGTTCATTGGAACTCCCGAACTCCACCGTTGGTGGCAGTTAGGGGTTAACTCTAGGACTGGCGTCATCGTGCTACGCACGATGACGCCAGTCCTCAGGGGGAGTTCCCGGAGGCTTGGCCGACATCCAAGATGTCGGCCAGCTCCGGGAAAGGATCGCGAACCGGCGCTTTTCAGCGCCGATTCGCGATCCAGCTCCCCAGGGGTTAATGCCAGGCACCATTTGGAAGGGCAGGCTGTGCCCTTCCAAATGATGCCTGGGTTAACCCCCGCAGAGCCGCCGATCGGGAGGGAGAGAGGTCCGAAGGACCTCCCCCCCTACCTTTCAGGCGCCTCCTCCGCACATGCGGGGGGGGCGCCTGAATTAGGTGTCATCGCGCTGCCGCGATGACACCTAATTCCGGCGGCTGCGGTCCCGGATGCGCGGCTGACATCGAGGATGTCAGCCCGCACCGGGGGGGCCAGCGATCGGCCGGAACCCGGCCGAACGCTGACCCCAATGGGAGGACGCGCTGAGCGCGTCCTCCGCACAGCAGCGGTAATGCGGAGGACGCGCTGAGCGCGTCCTCCGCATTGAAAGGGTTAAAGTCAGACCATTTGGGTCAGTATTTTTGTGGTTTTTTAATCGTTTTGTTCATTTTTGTTCCTTTCATACCATTTTAATATGATTAAATAAAGTTGTGCAATGCATATTCGTAGGAAAAAAAGGATCTTTATTTAATAAAAAACGGTAGAATCGGCAGAATTACCGTATCGACAGAAATATCGGATCATCCGAAATACCATTAGTTTAAGTCAAAACGAATAGACACTTTGAAACGAAGAGAACAGGCGATCCGAAAACCCCGAAAATTTCCAATATCACGAATAAAAGTCGATAAGAAAAACGAGCCGAAACAAAACGAGCCGAAACGAAAATCGTCTGAAACGATCCGAAAATTTTAAAAACCCAAATGAGCCGAACCGAAACAAAACGGAAAAAAAACGGTGCACATCCCTAGCGCTGACTCCCAAACCACACCACCAGGACTTCTGATTGAATGTTAGCCAACCAATGAACCCTCCTCTCCTCTTTATATCCAGAGCTGCAATCAAGGAGATGCTCAATCACTTTCTGTTGGTTACTACGCTGATGAAGCTGACGCTCGGTCGGCGAAATGCGTCCATCGGTACCCACCATGATGATGCTTTTATGCCGGCTGTTGTTTTAAATGTAGCCAAAACTGCTCATCCGTGGTCCTTGGGTTGTATATGTGATGCAATAATATAGGCTTTTAAATGGAGACACTGATTTAAGAACTGTATGGGATCTATCGGTAATCAACTCCGGAAAGAGTGATATACTTTAGAAGGCAGTGACTTATCAAATGTTCTGAAAAGAATTGCTGCCGATTACAAGGAGCAGAGACTAGCACAAAAGTCTGCTGTTCTATTGCAGGAGTATCCCTGTAAATTGAGGGGGCATCTGCACTATATTGCTTGTACTAACTCACCATTAATTACAGAGTCAAACCTACAGCCTGCTCTGTAGTGACTAATCTGAGCAGCACCCCGGGAGAGGATTCTAATAAGGTGCTGTTAAGCAGCTGTGTAACAGCCCATAACAAAGGAGCAGAGGCTACAATCACTTAAGAAATGAAATACGACTGTGCTCATGATTTTTGAATACCCTATCCAGATCGATCTCTTTACATCATGAAGGTGATAACCTATTTCTAAATACAGTTACATTCAGAATTTTTATTCTTATAAGACATGTGAATCCGTTTGTAGAGCTGATTGTTACAATCTAGTTATAAATGGGACAATATGCATATGTGTGCCTTAGTTAGCATGTGTGACTGATTAATGAGATATAGAGATGTGCACCGCTAAAAATTTTGTTTTGTTTTGGGGTTTTTTCCAGGGTTTTTTTTTCGTTTCGGGTTGTTTCGGACCGTTTTCGTTTCGATTTTTTGGGTCGATTTGAGATTTCGGGTCGATATGAAATTTCGGGTCAAATTTCGAATTGATATAAAAAAAATTGATTTTGCTTTTTTGTTTTTTAAAAATGCTTAAAAGATCCTAAAAAATCTAAAAATAAAGAGATTCTTTACTGCAGAATATTATAAGTAACGGTTTATTAGATATTGATTTAAACCGGGAATATTTTTAACATTGAAGCCTATGGGATAAAACATTTCCCACACTATCGAATTTGATATCAACTATCAAATTTTAAATCAAATTTCGAATTGATATCAACTATCAATTTGATCTTAATTTACAATACAAGTAATAGTCAGCAAAGCCTTTATGAAATAAATTAATTTCATTTCACTGTTTAATTTGACTCAAGTACAAAATCTGTGACAGAGCTTAATATTTGTCTTTTAACAGCAAAATCGAATTATCCGCTTCGCTGCGGAGGATGCGCTTAGCGCGTCCAGCCGCATGTAGCGTTGGCTGCGGAGGACGCGCTGACGCGTCCTCCCTTTGCAGCCAGCAATAGGCCGGATTCCGGCCGATCAATGTGCCCCCGGTGCGGGCTGACATCCTTGATGTTAGCCCAGCATCCGGGTCCACCGTGGGCACTAATAGATGTTATCGCGGTGGCGCGATGACATCTATTACAGATGCCGCCCCCCACGAGTGCGGGGAAGGTGCCTGAAAGGGAGGGGGAGAGGTCCTTTGGACCTCTCTCCCTCCTCTTCCATTCTGGGCAGCAATCAAAGTCAGGCACCATTTGGAAGGGCACAGCCTGCCCTTCCAAACAGTGGCTGGCTTTACCCCTTGGGGACCGGATCGCTATTCGGTGCAAAAAAGCACCAGATAGCGATCCTCTCCCGGAACTGGCCAACATCTTGGATGTCGGCCAAGCTTCCGAGATCTCCCCCTGATGACTGGCGTCATCGTGCATAGCGCGATGACGTCACTTCTGGAGTTAACCCCTAGCTGCCACCAATGGTGGAGATAGGGGGGTTCCAATGAACCCCCTATCTCCCGATCCGTGGTAGCTAGGGGTTAATGTTTGGTATTGTTAGATCGGCCAGAGCATGGCCTTTTTAACAATACCAAACATGACCATGCTAAAAGTTAAGAAAAATATTAAATAAATAAAAATGAAAATATTAAAAAAGAAATAAATAATAATAATAAAAAACAATTTTTGTTTTGTTTTTCTAATGCAGCAATATTTGTTCCTGTTTCAATTATAATGTAAACAATGATGCTGCACTAACGATTTTTGTATGGGGTGCGTTTATTAAAAATCACGTGATTTTCCCCTAAAAAAAATGTAACGAGTCCCCATTTCTAATTTGTTTAACAAGCGCAACCCATAGAAAATATAACCGCAAACGCTCGCATGTTAAAATGTTAAAAAAAACACTTTACACGTTGTAAATCATGGGTTAAATATTACGCTGTGTCATGGATTTTGTACTTGAGTCAAATTAAACAGTGAAATGAAATTAATTTGTTTCATAAAGTCCTTTGCTGACTATTACTTGTATTGTAAATTAAGATCAATTTGATAGTTGATATCAATTTGAAATTTGATTTCAAATTCGATAGTTGATATCAAATTCGACAGTGCAGGAAATGTTTTACCCCATAGGCTTTTTTTCTCACGAATCGGTCGGATTCGGTGCTTCGGATTCGGACGATTTTCCGAATCGGATCCGATCTGAAATACGCCCGATACGAAATAATTTCCGATACCAAACTAAATAATTTCATTATTTCGTATAAACGTGAAATTTGTAAAATCACAAGTGATTTTCGTTCCATTCGTAATTTTGGTTCCATTTCGGTAATTTCGGACATCGTATTTTTTGGTTCCATTACTGATTCCGTAATTTCATATTGTTTCGATCAATTCGATAGTTACTCGATATCCAGTTGATAGTTCATTTCAAATTCGATAGTTACTCGATATCCATTTGATAGTTCATTTCAAATTCGATAGTTGCAGCATATGAATCCTCACACTGCTGGGCAGCACTCTACAGTATAATTAATGCTAGACATGTGCACAGCACAAAATTTCGTTTTGAACTAATGGATTAGTCCTAAAATGCAATTTATTTAGTTGCTAAAGAAATTCGTTTTCAGTTCTTTAGTATGAAAACTAATTTCATTCATCCGAAAACCGAAAAATACAATTACTATTGTAGTGGCACCTCAGAGGGCTGAGATCACTGCTTGTTACAGTATCTCTCACTCTCAGCACAATGTGTCAGGCAAAGCTGTTACAGTAACTGACTGCTGCGCATCACAGCGCTCAGAGTTTCAGTAAAACTAGTAAATAATATTTTTATATATAAGAGGTTAGAACAATATTATTTCCTTGTTTTACTGAAACTCTGAGCACTGTGATGAGCAGCAGTCAGTTACTGTAACAGCTGAGCCTGATACATTGTACTGAGAGATAATGTAACAAGCAGCCGATCTCAGCGATCACAGACACTGGATTTAAAGGGCTAAAAAAAATGCTCCTCTCTGTATATTGTATAGAACATCCTCCTGCATTAATTAATTGCTTAGAACATTCTCCAGCATTGCTGGTCTCCTTCACTCATCAATGTAATATTACAAAAAGGACTGAAACTAAAATGTAGTGCATTTTATTTTAGTTTCTTTCGTTTTTTGTACTGAGCTGTTTCGTATCTCTTGAGTCATACGAAAACTAAATTATCCCAAAATTTGGACTAAATCGTGCATACATGTCTAATTAATGCAGCATATGAATCCACACACTGCGGGGCAGCACTCTACAGTATAATTAATACAGCATATGAATCTGCACACTGCGGGCCAGCACTCTACAGTATAATTAATGCAGCATATGAATCCGTACACTGCTGGGCAGCACTTCTCTTTTTTGCAGTATAATTAATGTAGCAATTGTTTTTTCAATTTAACCTTTTTAAAAATGCAATAAAATTAGAATTCTACAAGGTGTAAAGTGTTTTTTTTCACATTGTAACATGTGAGCGTTTGCGGTTATATTTTCTATGAGTTGCGCTTGTTAAAAAATTAGAAATGGGGGACTTGTTACATTTTTTGGAGGAAAATTACATGATTTTTAACACACGTACCCCATAGAAAAATCGTTAGTGCAGCATCATTGTTCACATTATAATTGAAATGGGAACAATATTGCTGCATTAACAAAAAAAAACCTGTTTATTTTTATTTATTTTTTTTATTTACATTTTTATTTTTTATTTATTTTTTCTTAAGAGTTAACATGGTCATGTTTGGTAGCGTTGGAAAGGCCATGCTCTGGCTGCCATGGATCAGGAGATAGGGGGTTCATTGGAACCCCCTATCTCCACCATTGGTGGCAGCTAGGGGTTAACTCCAGAACTTACTCTATCCGAGGTCCTGATGTGCTATCCAAGTGCTATCCAAGTGGTTGCTATCCAAGGTCCTGATCTGTAGAAAATAGACGGCTGATGTAAATAACGGAGACTTACTCTATCCAAGGTCCCGATGTTTGACTTTGCATAGATTTTGACGACAAAAAAAATTCATTTCGGGACCTCGGATAAAGTAAGTCTTCCGTTATTCACATCAGCGGACTATTTTCTACAGATCAGGACTCTGGATAGTAACAACCTGTTACTATCCAGGGTCCTGATCTGTAGAAAATAGACGGCTGATGTGAATAACGGATGGAGGACTTACTCTATCCGAGGTCCCGATGTGAAACATCAGCACTTTGGATAGAATTCGACTATTTTTTTTTCTCACTTCGGGACCTCGGATAAAGTCCGGGATCTCCCCCTGACAACTGGCGTCATCGTGCATAGCACGATGACATCAGTTCTGGAGTTAACCCCTAACTGCCACAAAATGGTGGAGATGGGGGTTCCACTGAACCCCCTATCTCCCGATCCGTGGTAGCTAGGGGTTAATGTTTGGTATCGTTAGATCGGACAGAGCAGGGCCTTTTTAACAATACCAAACATGACCATGCTAAAAGTTAAGAAAAAAAATAGAATAAATAAAAATGAAAATATTAAAATAATAATAATAATAAAAAAAAAATTGTTTTCTTTTTCTAATGCAGCAATATTTGTTCCTGTTTCAATTATAATGTGAACAATGATGCTGCACTAACGATTTTTGTATGGGGTGCGTTTATTAAAAATCACGTGATTTTCCCCTAAAAAAAAATTAACGAGTCCCCATTTCTAATTTGTTTAACAAGCGCAACCCATAGAAAATATAACCGCAAACATGTGAAGAAAACACTTTAAACGTTGTAAATCATGGGTTAAATATTAAGCTGTGTCACGGATTTTGTAGTTGAGTCAAATTAAACAGTGAAATCAAATTAATTTATTTCATAAAGGCTTTGCTGACTATTACTTGTATTGTAAATTAAGATCAAATTGATAGTTGATATCAATTCGAAATTTGATTTCAAATTCGATAGTTGATATCAAATTCGATAGTGTGGGAAATGTTTTATCCCATAGGCTTCAATGTTAAAAATATTCCCGTTTTAATTCAATATCTAATAAACCGTTACTTATAATATTCTGCAGTAAAGAATCTCTTTATTTTTAGATTTTTTAGGATCTTTTGAGCATTTTTAATAAACAAAAAAGCAAAATCAATTTTTTTTATATCAATTCGAAATTTGACCCGAAATTTCATATCGACCCGAAATCTCAAATCGACCTAAAAAATCAAAACGAAAACGGTCCGAAACAACCCGAAATGAAAAAAAAACCCTGGACAAAACCCCAAAACAAAACAAAATTTTTAGCGGTGCACATCTCTATATCTCATTAATCAGTCACACATGCTAACTTAGGCTAGGGTCAGACTAACGCATTTTTCGCGTTGTCCGTGAAAAAGTGCGTTCGAACGAATGGACGTATTTTTTCACAGAATACGCGATAACAGTCATACGATGCGCATTTTCGTCCGTGATTTTGTACGGATCATCAATAAAACCCTTTTTGCGTCTGGACGTTATGTTGGCCGGACGTGTGCAGCGTCTGACGTTTCCCAATCACGCAAACACGCCGCTATGCGGACGCAGCGCACTCTGTACGTCAGTACTAGCGGTTTGACGTTCTCGAAAAAATGCGTTCGTTTGCCACTTGCGCTGTGTCATGGATTTTGTACTTGAGTCAAATTAAACAGTGAAATGAAATTAATTTGTTTCATAAAGTCCTTTGCTGACTATTACTTGTAAATTAAGATCAATTTGATAGTTGATATCAATTCGAAATTTGATTTCAAATTCGATAGTTGATATCAAATTCGATAGTGCGGGAAATGTTTTACCCCATAGGCTTAAATGTTAAAAATATTCCCGTTGTAATTCAATATCTAATAAACCGTTGCTTATAAAATTCTGCAATAAAGAGTCTCTTAGATTTTTTTAGGATCTTTTAACCCCTTCACTGCATTTCACCGTTGTGTGACTGGTTGACTCAGGACAAGGTTTTGCAGAAATTAAACAATGTGAATGTGAATAAAGCCCCAGGGCCAGATGGAATTCACCCACGAGTACTGAGAGAGCTATGTGTTGAAATATGTAAACCTCTGTTCTTAGTCTTTCAAGATTCTTTTCTTTCAGGAATAGTACCAGAGGATTGGAGAAAAGCTGACGTGGTCCCTATATTTAAGAAAGGTTTAAAATTTGTGCCTGGGAATTATAGACCTGTGAGCTTAACATCTGTGGCTGGGAAAGTATTTGAGGGGTTACTAAGGGATAATATTCAGGAATTTATTGGGAGGTATAATGTAATTGGCAAAAATCAGCATGGTTTCATGAAACACAGATCATGTCAGACTAACCTAATTACGTTCTATGAGGAAGTAAGTAGAAGTATAGATCAGGGGGTCGCAGTGGATGTGATTTACTTAGATTTTGCCAAAGCTTTCGACACAGTTCCACACAAAAGGTTACTATTTAAATTGAGAAAAAAATGGTCTAGATGAAAATACTTGTTCTTGGATAGAAAACTGGATAAAAGATAAGGTACAGAGAGTGGTCATAAATGGTACATTTTCAAGATGGACACCAGTGGTAAGTGGTGTCCCTCAGGGGTCTGTTATAGGACCAATACTATTCAATTTATTTATAAATGACCTTGAGATAGGCATTGAAAGTCATGTATCAGTGTTTGCAGATGACACAAAACTAGGAAAAGTAATGCAATGTGAGCAGGATGCTACTTCGCTGCAGAGGGATGTAGATAAATTGGGGGACTGGGCACTTAAATGGCAGATGAGATTTAATCTAGATAAATGCAAAGTTATGCACTTTGGAGTGAAGAACACGCAAGTAATTTATACCCTAAATGGTACGGAGTTAGGGAAATCCAAGCAGGAGAAGGATTTGGGAATAATCATAGACTTCAAACTAAGTAACAATGTGCAATGTCAAACAGCAGCCGCCAAGGCCAGCAAAGTATTGGCATGCATTAAAAGGGGAGTTCACTCACGGATGAAAACATAATTTTGCCTCTGTATAAATCAATGGTCAGGCCGCACCTTGAATATGCCGTGCAATTTTGGGCACCTGTCTTAAAAAAGATATTATAGCGTTAGAAAAAGTGCAGAGACGGGCAACTAAATTAATAAGGGGAATGGAAGGGTTAAGTTATGAGGAAAGACTAACAAGCTTAAACCTGTTTAGTTTAGAGAAACGGCGCCTTAGAGGGGATCTGATAGCCTTATATAAATATATACAGGGCCATTATCAACCATTGTCTGATAACCTATTCATTAACAGGACTATACATAGGACAAGGGGTCATCCATTTAGACTGGAAGAAAGAAAATTTAGCTTAAAGCATAGGAAGGGTTATTTTACGGTGAGAACAATAAAGCTGTGGAATTCTCTGCCTGTTGAGGTGGTTGGGTCAGAGTCTGTACAGACTTTTAAAAAACGACTGGATGACTTCCTGCAGACACAGAATATTAAGGGTTATAATATTTAATATGTGGGTAAAAGCTTCTTGATCCAAGGAGAAATCTGACTGCCATTCTGGGGTCAAGAAGGAATTTTTTCCCGGTATGTTGCATATTTCAGACTGGGTTTTTTGCCTTCTTTTGGATCAACAGCAGTAGGTTATGTGGGAGAGGCTGAACCCGATGGACGCATGTCTTTTTTCAGCCTATATAACTATGTAACTATGTGTGCTGAGCTAATTTTTACCGCTTTCGCTCATTATGTTTAAATGCGATTTGAAGCCACATTTTATTATACGACCCAGGCATATTATATATCGTTCTTTCCGGCAGACTCGGCAGATTCATAATATATCATTTTTATATGTATTCGTCATGTCCTGCCTGTATATTATAACAAAAAATGCATCTGCAGCGTGTATAGTGTTTTTTTTCACCTTTTATCACATTATTCTTCTTATTATTATTTTTTATTTATAAAGCGCCAGCATATTCCGCAGAATAAATCACATGAACATTTGTGGTTATATTTTCTATGAGGTGCGCTTGTACAAAAATTAGAAATGGGGACTTGCTACATTTTTGGGGGGGAATTACGTGATTTTTAGCAAACGCACCCCATAGAAAAAAATCATTAGTGCAGCATCATTGTTCACATTATAATTGAAATGTGAACAATATTGCTGCATTAATAAAAACAACGTACAACAAAAACCATATTTTTTTTATTTAACTTTATACCTGGTTCGAACGGCCATGCTCAGGGCTTTCGAATGACACCCTCCATGACCCCCTAGCTGCCACGGTTCTGGAAATATCGGGGTTCAAAGTAACCCCCTATCTCCACCAGGGGATTTCCTTGGGAAATTCCCAGGCAGCTAGGGGTTCCCCAGCTATCTGACATCATCACGCTATGTGCGATGATGTCGGGCAGCGAGGGGGGACCCGGGGTGGAGCCACCATCCAAGATGGCAGCCCCCACCGGAGCTAGGCCGCACTTCGGCGCCGCAAGGCACTGAAGTGCGACCCGGTGTCTAAGGGGTTAAAAGCCAGGCACCGCTTAATAGGGGAGACTCTCTCCGAACAGATCCCCCCTCCCTTCCAGGCGATCTCCGGCATTGCCGGGGGGTCGCCTGGAAATGACATCATCGCGCATGGCGCGAGGACGTCATTTACGTCGGGAGGGGCTTAACTTCAGCGTCTGAGGACGCTGAAGTCAGACCGCCGTGGGACCCCGGACAGAGAGGTGAGTATCTCCGCCGGGGCTCCCGCAAAGCGAATGACGTGTGGGGCACGACGTCCGCAAATAGTGGGCGTCAATGAGGACGTGTCCCACATGTCATCCGCAGCGAAAGGGTTAAGCATTTTTTTAAAAAGATCAATTTTTTTTATATATCAATTTGAAATTTGACCCAAAATTTTGAATCAATCCGAAATTTCAAATCGATCCGAAATTTCGAATTGTCTGAAATCTCAAATCGAATTACTCTAAATTTCGAAGCGATCCGAAACTTTTGTGTGGTTGACATTTCGGAATCGGGATGCCCTCCGAAGCACGAAAATGGTAAATTTCATAGGAAAAATGAATCTGTACGAAACAAATTGCACATCCCTAATGAAGGCCTGAAGCACCTAAGGCGTAGGGCCCTTAAGTTACCTCTGATGCCAGGACGCAGGGAGGATTTTTCTAGAAGGATTGAGTGGGAGTGGTGTGGGAGGAGTCGCCAGGAGGGTACGTAAGGCGCATGTGGAGAGGCTCTGCGCGCCTTTTTCTCCTGAGGTAGAGCGGTTAAAATCTGTGCTGCGTCAGAGAACGGTGTTTTTTTCGGCTTTTTGCCTTAAAAAATTGTTTTGGTGAATGGCGGAAGGCGGTGAACTGGAGTCGCTATTGGAGGAAGTGCGGGAGGTGGCTCGGCATCGTGGTGTGGAGTGGGCCAGAAGAAGCCTGTCAGAGGTGTTGGCGGCAGAAGCGGAAGGGGGATCTCGGCCTGCCAGGATTTCGAGGCCTCCGGAGCGGCGGCCGAGAGGTTGAGATTGGAGGCTGTGAGAGGTCGTGGACGGTTGGTTCAACGGATGTTGGCTGGTGGTGACGCAGTTGGGAAGGAGGCTGGCGTGAGCGCTTCCAGACGTGTGGAAGGCCGGTATCGGGGGCTAAGGATCCTTCCGGTCGGAGGGGTGGTGTGGTGAGCTCTACCTGGAGAGAAGGAGTGCGGAGGTCGAGGAGTTCTTCGGGGAGAAGGAGAGTTTGGTGGTCCACCAGGGGTCCCAGAGGAGGAGCAAGGGCTGTCTCAGGGACTGATGTTTCGGTGGTAAGACAGTTGGTGGATAGGGATGTGGACGGTGGTGTGGCACAGGGTGTTGGTGTGCGGGATGAGGTCACTCAGGAGCTCGAAGTAAATTGGTGTTCAGTTGGTGGAGATGATGGGGCTCCGGATGTTGGTGTGAGGGAGCGAGTAAATGATTTTGGTACTTCGGGTTCTGGGGCTCATCGCACGAATGTTTTTTCATCCACAGTTCCAATGGTTCGGGAGAGGCGTCCACAGCCGGTTGGTGGTTTCCAGGCTGCTGGAGTTGGTGCAGGAGAAACATAGAAACATAGAAAAATGTCGGCAGATAAGAACCTTTCGGCCCATCTAGTCTGCCCAATTACATGGATACTTTACCTGGATTTATCTTTTGTTTAGGATAGCCTTATGCCTATCCCATGCCTGCTTAAATTCAATTACTGTTTTGGCCTCTACCACTTCAACTGGTTCGGAAACGGTGGTACTGGAGGTTCCAGGAAGTTCGGGTGGACCTCGTGTGGCGGTAACGGAAATGGTGGTGATGTGAGTTCTTTCATGTCTTTTTTACAGGGGGCCTTTGAGGCTTGGTCGGTTTAGACAAGGGGTGTGAAAGGGTGTGGATTTGGCTCAAGCATGGAAGGATGCAGGTGGGCCAGTTGTGAGAGCTGGTGGAGCTCTTGGCGGTGAAGTTATGGCTTCAAATGGGCCGAGTGGCGATGTGGGTTCACTCGGTGAGTCCGCAGGGGTGGCGGATGTGGCAAGGAGGAATGCTTACGTGTCATTTTCTGGGCCTTTGGGGTTTCATTTGAAACAGGAGGTTAAAGAAAGCATATGGCAGGGGGAGTATGTGGAACTTTTTTCCCTGCTTCCGTTGGATGAGGTGGCTGGGGTAAAAGATGATTCGTCTAAGGACGGTTTAAAGGAAGAGGAGGAAAGGAAAAAGAGGTTTCGGAGGATTCCTAAGTAATTCGGGAATTGGCTCCGGGCTTTCTGTATTTTGGCAAGTGTGGTTGGGGAAAAGAGCCCACAGCACTGTTTGGGTCTTTTTTGTTATGTGGATGGGATTTGGGAGGCTTATCGATCTTATGGTGGTTGGGCGTGGTGGAAATACGATGAGCAGTTTAGGCAATGTTTGGCGGCTCACCCAGGCATGGGGTGGGATCAATTGGACATTACGCTGTAGTTGCGTTTGATGGGGGCATAAAAGGCGTTGCCCTGTCCAGGGGGAGCCGTTGGGGGAGGGGTCAGTTCCCCACCGGCAGGTGTTAAAAAGGGATCGTGCTGGCAGTTTAATGAGGGTCAGTGCAAGTTTGGTGCGGGGTGCAGGTTCAAGCACGAATGTTCAAATTGTGGAGGATTGCATTCATTGTCCAGATGTTTTAAGAGGGCAAGACAAGGAGGTCTGCCTTTTGGAGGGTCTGGAGAGGGGAGCTTCCCCAGTGAAACTCGACGCGATGTTACCGTGGCTAAGGCTTTACGGAAGACATAGAGATGCAGAGTTTTTACAAGACGGTTTTGGTGTTGGTTTTCAGATTCCTTTTGTGGTAAGGCCAGGGGGTGGCAAGTTAAGAAATTTGAAGTCGGCTAGAGTGTATCCGGAGGTAGTTCGGGAGAAGGTGTTTAAAGAGCTTGGGGCTGGTAGGATGGCAGGTCCATTCTCGTCTCCTCCGGTGCAGGATTTGAGGATATCCCCTTAGGGGGTTGTGCCGAAGCGGAAGGCAGGAGAGTTTTGTTTGATTCATCATTTATCCTTTCCAGGGGGGGGATCAGTGAATGATGATATTGGTGAGGAGTTGGCCTCGGTGTCATACGTGTCATTTGATTCCGCGGTCAGTTTGGTCCGAGATGCAGGACGGGGGCTTTAATGGCTAAGGTGGATATTGAGTCGGCTTTTCGACTATTACCTATTCATCTTCTGGAATTTTGGTTTGAAGGCGAATTTTATGTGGATTTATATTTGCCTATGGGTTGTTCTATTTCCTGTTCCTTTTTTGAGTGTTTCAGTACATTTTTGGAATGGGTGGGCCGTGAAGTGGTAGGGTCGGATAAACTGACTCATTATCTGTGTGTGGGAAGGGAAAGGACAGGAGAGTGTCTGCACATTCTTCGGTCTTTTCAGTGGGTGGCACACCGATTTGGTGTTCCTTTGGCTTCTGATAAAATGGAAGTTTAAAATTCCGAGCCTAGCTGCCAAAGGCCCTCCTGACAAGGGGTGCCCACCTCTTCTGCCAACGGAGCCAGGGAACGAAACTTGCTTTGTCTCGTTTTCAGTGGGACAAGTTTCGTTCCCTGGCTCCTTTGGCAGAGGAGGTGGGCACCCCTTGTCCGGAGGGCCTTTGGCAGCTAGGCTCGGAATTTTTGGAAGATGGGTGAGCGGTTCTTTGTCTGAATCCTCTTCGAAGGCCTACGCGCGAGTATGGAGGGATTGGGACACTTTGGCTGAGCGGTTCAGGTACAGTGGTTCAGGTACAGCGGTTCAGTGGGTGGATTGGATGAGGAGAGTCTGCTCAGGGCATACATCATTCGGTTATTTGAGTCAAGGGCATCTCCTGGAGTGGTTCAGCAGTCTTTAGCCGCCTTGGCTTTCCTTTTTCAGGTATCGGGGAAAAGAGATGTCACTAAGGATTTTGTGATCAGATGTGCAGTTCGGGGTTATGTGAAGGGGAGATGAAGGGTGGACGCTCGGCGTCCAGTTTCGAGACAATTATTGGAGGGTCTATGGGATTTCGTTGGGAGTTTTTGTTCTTCACCTTATGAGGTTCTACTTATGAGGGCGGCTTTTTGTTTAGGGTTTTTTGGGGCATTTCGAGTGGGTGAGCTGGTGTGTAATTCTAGGAGAGGAGGTGGTGGTTTGGGAGCTGATGCGGTTTGGTTGGGAGTTAATGATATGGTTATTTGGGTTGCTAACTCCAAGACGGATCAGTTGGATAGGGGGCGTAGAGTTGGTTTATTCAGTGTGGATAACTGTGTGGTTTGTCCAGTGAAGAACGTTAAAAAATTTTTGGAGGTACGGGTGGAGTCTGGTGTGGCCTTTTTATGTCACGCGGACGCGGTCGGCTTATCAAGGTATCAGTTTGTTTCCATTTTTAAGAAGGGTTTGTTGAGTTTAGGGAGAAATCCGAAGGAATTTGGTTCTCACTCTTTTCGTTTTGGGGCAGCAATGGAAGCTTCAAGGTTGGGTTTGTCGGCAACGGAAATTCAAGAATTGGGAAGATGGAACTCAAGGGCTTTTAAGTCTTTCGTTCGTCCTGGTTTGGTGTCATGAATTTTGTAAACACTTGTTAAGGATGGGAGGTAATGTGGAGAACAGTTTGCTGTATGATCTGTTATGTTATGTTTTTTCAATTTAAAAAAAAATAAAGAGAATAAAAAGAGAAATTTTGAAATATGAAAAATATCAAACTTATACATGGAATATGAATTATACCTTTTATATGGAATATATATTTATTCTATTTTATCTTTGTAAATTTGTTGGTTGTTTGGGGAGGAGTGTGGGGGTTTGGAGTATTTGGAGGCGAGGAGTATGGTGTTTGTTTATGTTATGTTTTTCTTTACAAGTATGGTCATGGTTTATTTGGTGGGATGTGTGGTGGTTTGGTGGGGAGTTTTTTCTTTTAAAGTATTTTGTGTGGTGGAGATGTTGGTAATTTGTTTTTGTTTTTGCAGATCCTCCAAGAGTGGTGTGGATCATTGGAGACTCGCTGATTTTTTTGGGCGTGAAGAAGGGCGTTGGTGCGATCCTATGGAGTACAGATGGGTCTGCTTGGGTCGGCAACACGGGTACGGTGGATCGGAATCCGTGGACTCCTATGGGAGGATTTTAAGCCGACGGTTTTGGGTGCCCTTAGGCACGGTGAAGTTCCCCATGTGCTGGTGGTTCACATGGGAGGGAACGATTTGGGTGTGGTCCCTCTTTGTATGCTGCTGGAGCAGATGCAGGAAGATCTGCGGCAGTTGAGGGTGTGGTCGCCATGGACAGTGGTGGTGTGGTCCAAGGTGATGCCAAGGATGGTGTGGGAGCAAGCTGAGAATGAGGAGGCGGTGCGGCTTTGCCGGATCAAGCTGAATCGCTGCATGGGAAGGTTTGTGAGGCGGATGGATGGTGTGTTGGTGTGACATCTACCTTTTGAAGAGGAGGAGGCGGAGTGTTATTTTATGGTGGATGGCGTTCACCTGACGGATGTGGGTAAGGATCTGTTCATCCTGGGACTCAAGGAAGGGATTGAACAAGCCCTGTTTTTTCTTGGTGGGGGAGCTCTCCCATAAGGGGGTTATGTGAGGAGCTCATGGCGGGGGCTTGTAGGCAGTGCTGGCTAGGGGTTCCTTTTTAGTTAGGATAACTTTGGTCAGATGGTTGGGAAGTTTTTTGGTGGTTGGTTGGTTTGGTGGTGTGTGGTGGTTGTGGGGATTCCTCTTTCAGCACTGGATTATTTTTGAAATTTTGTTATGGGAATGGTTATGTCATGGTGGTGGGTTATTGTGTGGAGTTTTTAGCTGTGGCCTATATATAATAAATATATATATTATTCCACAGTTATGTGTTTGCGTATTTTTGTGTATTTTTTGTCTCCCTGCGCCCGAACCGGTCATCAGTAAGCGAGTTATGAAGGCCTGAAGCACCTAAGGGCCCTTAAGTTACCTCTGATGCCAGGACGCAGGGAGGATTTTTCTAGAAGGTTTTGCAGCGCGTGAGGAGATTGAGCGGGAGTGATGTGGGAGGAGTCGCCAGGAGGGTACTTAAGGCTCGTGTGGAGAGGCTCTGCGCGCCTTTTTTCTCCTGAGGTCGAGCGTTTATAATCCCCACCCACCCACCCTGTTTTATTTAATTCCAGGTCAGGTTGGTTTTTTCGTTAGTATAGTATTTTTGATGGGCTCCTTTGTCATGGTGGCAGTGCTGGCTAGGGGTTCCTTTTTAGTTAGGATAACTTTGGTCAGAAGGTTGGGAATTGGGAAGTTTTTTGGTGGTTGGTTGGTTTGGTAGTGTGTGGTGGTTTTGGGGAGTCCTCTTTCAGCACTGGATTATTGTTTTCATTTTGTTATGGGAATGGTTATGTCATGGTGGTGGGTTATTGTGTGGAGTTTTTAGCTGTGGCCTATATATAATAAATATATATATTATTCCACAGTTATGTGTTTGCGTATTTTTGTGTATTTTTTGTCTCCCTGCGTCCGAACCGGTCATCAGTAGGCGATTTAAGAGATTAACATAATCTAATTACTGGCCACTACAAGGAGCTAAAATTACCGTTAATTTCTCCCTCCGCTTTCTCGCAACTAATGGGCACAAGCAACATTGTATCACACCTTTGGGTAATCATCAGGGATATGAAGAAATCCTTGTAAGAGATGATAGGTATTCATGGTAAAACACTGCACACGTTAACTGTGAGGTCACCTCTAAGGCTAGGGTCAGACGAACGCATTTTTCGTGTTGTCAGTGAAAAAGTGCGTTCGAACGAATGGACGTATTTTTTCACGGAACACGCGATAGCGGTCATACGATGCGCCTTTTCGTCCGTGATTTTGTACGGATCATCAATAAAACACTTTTTGTGTCTGGACGTTATGTTGGCCGGACATGAGCAGCGTCTGATGTCTCCCAATCACGCACACACGCCTCTAGCGGACGCAGCGCACTCTGTACATCCGTACTAGCGGTTTGACTTTCTAGAAAAAATGCGTTCGTTTGCCACTTGCGTTGCGCGGACGAACTTTCGTGCGGCCGTACTTCGTGTGTTCCCCGGCATTGGACGTCATTTGCTGCTAGCACGGCCGTGATTTCGTGCGACTAAACGCACGTTAAAACTGCTTTCGTCTGACCCTAGCATAACTTGAAAAGATGAGGTCTTACACATGCTGTTATCCATTTGCCATTGATCTAAGAGTGAGGGACAGCCTTTGGGAGACTGATTAAGTTCCTAGTTCCGCTATACTCACGGAAAGGTCATAAACCGATATTTTATATGATATTATGGGACCTTAATGGTACACAAAGTCTAACCCCGCTATTGGAATATAGTATATAAAAAATCTCAGGCACCACAAGAGATTTGAGTAACCATGTTTGCCTATATATGTTGCACTAAAAAATTATTTAAATAATGATTGATATTTGCACTAGGATACCAGGGACAAAGATGTTTGATCCTATGGCTTTTCAATCGGGCAATGGCTCTGCCCTCAAAATACAGGGTGGTTTTATATTTACCCAGACAATTGGGAATCCATCTGCTTTTCATTTTGGCTCCAGTCAGGCGAGCATAGCGTTCACGACCGTGATGGCGCACAAAAGTACATCCGTGATAACCAAGGGCCCAGCCGCGCACTCTCAAACCGATACAGTGTGTCTGCCTCAGTCCCACATTCTAAACATGAGCAGGCACACTGCATAATTTGGCACCGCCCCCTCACATGACACGCATAGCCAGGGCATGCAGCAGCAGAAAAGCCTGGAGGACAAACCCCAAAGCTTAGGGTGTGGCCAGTGGCGTAACTAGAAACCTGAGGGCCCCGGTGCAAGAATCCATGAAGGGCCCCCCAACCCCCCAAAAAAAGATCCATATTTTTACCTTTTTTTTTCTGCAATATAAAAAAGATAGTATTGCCCCCAGCTCACATGGATATATATATTGCCCCCAGCTCACATGGACACATATTGCCCCCAGCTCACATGGACATATATTGCCCCCAGACCACACATGGATATATTGCCCCCAGGCCACACATGGATATATTGCCCCAGCTCACACATGGATATTTTTGCCCCCAGCTCATGGAAATACTGCCCCAACACATGGATATACTGCCCCAGCACATGGATATACTGCCCCAGCACATGGATATGCCCCAGCTCATGGATATGCCCCAGCTCATGGATATACTGCCACAGCACATGGATATGCCCAGCTCATGGATATACTGCCCCAGCTCTGCCCCAGCTCATGGATATACTGCCCCAGCTCTGCCCCAGCTCATGGATATACTTCCCCAGCTCTGACCCAGCTCATGGATATACTGCCCCAGCTCTGCCCCAGCTCATGGCTATACTGCCCCAGCTCTGCCCCAGCTCTGCCCCAGCTCATGGATATACTGCCCCAGCTCTGCCCCAGCTCATGGATATACTGCCCCAGCTCTGCCCCAGCTCATGGATATACTGCCCCAGCTCTGCCCCCCCCCCAGCTCATGGATATACTGCCCCAGCTCTGCCCCCCAGCTCCTCATGGATATACTGCCCCAGCTCTGCCCCCCAGCTCATGGATATACTGCCCCAGCTCTGCCCCCCAGCTCATGGATATACTGCCCCAGCTCTGCCCCCCAGCTCATGGATATACTGCCCCAGCTCTGCCCCCCAGCTCATGGATATACTGCCCCAGCTCTGCCCCCCAGCTCATGGATATACTGCCCCAGCTCTGCCCCCAGCTCATGGATATACTGCCCCAGCTCTGCCCCCCAGCTCATGGATATACTGCCCCAGCTCTGCATATACTGCCCCAGCTCATGGATATACTGCCCCAGCTCATGGATATACTGCCCCCAGCCCAGCTCTTACCTGCTCTGCTGGCCCCAGGCCCAGGGCAGGCTCCGTCGGCGTCTTCTCCTCCGGCGTCTTCTCCTCCTTGGATGCAGCTTGGCCGCTCGCCGGAAACCACCTGATCAGCGCGAGGTCTCGTGCGCTGGTCAGGTGGTTTCTCTCCCACGTGAGCGGCCAAGCTGCATGTCAGTGGCCGCTCGCGTAGGGAGAGGGACGGCCAGCGCGCAGCTCCCAGATTCCGGCGCTGATTGCCGGAATCTGGCGGCGGCGCTGGGCCCCCCTCCAGTGGCGGAATGCCAGGGCCCAGTCACAACTGCGACTGCTGCGACCCTGGTACTTCCGCCACTGGGTGTGGCCCTGCAGCAGTGTCAGCCTGCGTGCTTCCACTGTAGTTGGAAGGAGGACTGGGCAGAGAGGCCGAGAGAAGATTTTTAAAAGGTTTGAATAAACTAAGGGAGGGGAGGGTGTGTGTGTGTGTAATGTGCTGCTGGTGGGGGTGTAATTTTCTGCTCGGGGGGTAATGTTCTGCTGGGGGCTGTAATGTTTTGCTGGGAGGAGTAATGTTCTGCTGGGGGGTGTAATGTTTTGCTGGGAGGGGTAATGTTTTGCTGGGGGTGTAATGTTTTCCTGGGGGTTGTAATGTTCTGCTGGGGGGGTGTGTGTAATGTTCTGCTGGGGGGTGTAATGTTTTGCTGGGGGGTGTAATGTTCTGCTGGGGAGGTGTGTGTGTAATGTTCTGCTGGGTGTGTGTGTGTGTAATGTTCTGCTGGGGTGTGTGTGTAACGTGCTGCTGGGGTGTGTGTGTGTAATGTTCTCCTGTGTGTGTGTGTGTAATGTTCTGCTGGGGGTTTGAGTAAACTGATATTGGTACATTACTGTGAGGATTATTGCTGTGGAGCTCTGTGATACGCTCAAACACACTGCACATTACTGTGAGTTTTATTGTTGTGGAGCTCTGTGATACGCTCATACACACCACACATTGCTGTGAGTTTTATTGCTGTGGAGCTCTGTGATATGCGCATACACACCGCACATTACTGTGAGTTTTATTGCTGTGGAGCACTGTGATACAGTAATGGGCAGTGTGTATGAGTGAGAGTTTTATTGCTGTGGAGCTCAGTGATACTTTCATACACACAAACTGAACATTACTGTGAGGTTTATTGCTGTGGAGCTCTGTCATACGCTCATACACAGCGCACAATACTGTGAGTTTTATTACTGTGGAGCTCTGTCATACGCTATATGAAATTAATTTAAGGGGGTAGGGAGTGAAAGTAATTAACGGGGAAAAATTAATTAAGAGGGAGTGAATTGAATTAGAGGGCGAGGACCCTGCTGCCAGTCTGCTTTTGGAGACCTGGAGTCGGACAGTGGACCACAGCAACAGAATGAGAGTGGTAGGTAGCAGGATCACAGGGAAACACTGGGAGTGGAAGGCAGCTTGAAATATGTGGGTATATTGACACAGCAAGACCAGGGGGCACCACCAGGCCACATTGCAAATTTGTGCAGTGCCTGGTGCCCCTCCTATGCCACATTGCCAAAGGAGGGGACCACACACTCTGTAGATTGGCCCTGTGGCACAGGAGGGCCACCAGGCACAGCATAGATTGGCAATGCGTGAGGACACCAAACACTCCCGATTGGCATGGCACGGATTAGGTGGAGGGGGGCACCAAAACGGAACTTCGCCTGAGTAAACAAAAATGCTTGCACCGGCCCTGACTGCATTTATACGTCCACCATTTTTGACGGACAAAATGGTTTTGCATTTTAATTTATTTTCTCTCCTACATCCATCAAAAATAACGTCAGTGAAAAAACGGACCGTGTGGCCACTACTGCGTCTTCCGTACTAACGTACGTCCATACTGCACGGACGCTCAGTCCGTAGAAATCACGTTCGTCTGACCCTAGCCTTAGTACGAATTTGCTGATTTATTAATCCGTTCTAAGCAATTTAGGATGGGCATCGGCTGGGATTTACCACCCATGGTGGTCCACGAACTTATGTTCAATTAATAAATGTTCCATGGGTGCACACCCTAATGTTATGGGCTTTGCATGCCAGTGATGGTAGTAAGAATAGTCACCACTCACTCGCACATACATAGTACAAATACCTAGCTAGTTTCTCGGCAGTTCGAGCTGCCTACTATACCCAAACTACTAGAAGGAGTAAGGTGAATCGTACCACGTAAGCGTCAAACCAAAATACTAAAAATTACTATAAACATCAGCTCAGGAACACAAGGGACACCAAATCACGACATATAGCAGTTAAAAAGCAAGCCACGCATGCCTTATCAGGGCATATTTACCCTAGGAGTTCCCTATCATTTTTAGGGTCTGTACCTGTGGCACGTAGAGATGTGCACGCATTTTTATTTTCGTTTCGGTTCGTTTCGGATCGTTCGGTTTTTAAATTTTTTCATTTCAGATCATTTTGGATAGTTTCGGCTCATTTCTTTTGTTTTTTCGTATTGACTTTCATTTCGTGATATCGAAAATTTTCGGTCTTTCGGATCGTCTGTTCTCATCGTTTCAAAGGGTCTATTTCCTTTTGACTTACACAAATGGTATTTCGGATGCTCCAATATTTCGGTCGATACGGTAATTCTGCCGATTCGATCCTACGGACGTATCATTTTTTATGAAAGATCCTTTTTTTCCTTATGAATATGCATTGCACAACTTTATTTAATCATATTAAAATGGTATGAAAGGAAAAAAAATGAACAAAACGATTTACCTCTACAGAATAATGCATCATATGAATCCACACACTGCCGGGCAGCACCTCTACAGTATAATTACTGCAGCATATGAATCAGCACACTGCCGGGCAGCACCTCTACAGTATAATAATGCAGCATATGAATTCACACACTGCCAGGCAGCACTTCTACAGTATAATAATGCAGCATATGAATCCGCACAGAGCAGGGCAGCAACTCTACAGTATAATAATGCATCATATAATTCCGCACACTGCCGGGCAGCACCTGTACAGAACAATGCAGCATATGAATCCGCACACTGCTGGGCAGCACCTCTACAGTATGATAATGCAGCATATGAATCCGCACACTGCCGGGCAGCACCTCTACAGTATAATAATGCAGCATATGAATCCGCACACTGCCGGGCAGCACCACTACAGAATAATGCAGCATATGAATCCGCACACTGCCGGGCAGCTCCTCTACAGTATAATAATGCAGCATATGAGTCCGCACACTGCCGGGCAGCACCTCTACAGTTTAATAATGCAGCATATAATTCCACACACTGCCGGGCAGCACCTCTACAGAATAATAATGCAGCATATTAATCTGCACACTGCCAGGCAGCACCTATGCCAGTGGTGTATTTTGGCCTAGGCCAACCAGGCCTAGGCCTAGGGCGGCACTTTCCAGGGGGCGGCGGCCCGCACTGGTGTCCCCACCCCTAAATTTTTTTTTTTTTTTTTTACTTTTGCAAAGTATTGTGCCAGGAAGGATACATTGAGATTTCACTAATTTTCAAGTATGTCCTGGGTAGGCAAGGCCTAGGCTTTCACTTTCCAGGGGACAGCAAAAAACCTCACCACTAAGTGGGTTACTCACAGAGCACCAAAATGACGCCAACATTTTGGTGTTCTGTAGTTCCCTGCACTTCGGGGAATAAAATTTCCCCACCCTGCAGTGAATTCACCATTCACCGCAGGGTCCCCAAAGTGCATGGAGTCGGCCGCTGAATGCTGCCACCGCAAACCCGTGGCCTGCTGTTTTCAAAAGAACTACTGAACGAAAATGTCTGGAATTTACATATAAGATCATATGATTGATAATAAAAAGTTCTGTTACAGAAAAAAGAAAAAACACTATTAAAAAAAGGGGGGGAAATTTTGCTGAAAAATTACTAAAAGGTACTAAAAAAAAATCAATAAAGACTTTTTACTGCAGATTAAAATAATAAATGGTTTATTAGATATTGCATAAAAATGGGAATATTTTTAACATTGAAACCTATGGGGTTCGCCTGAATAAACCTGCTGATTGAAACCACCAAACATCAGGGCATTTCAGTGTCATTTCTCTGCTGTTTGGTGTTCTCTGAATAGATTAACCATTACTTCTCTATGGGGATTTGCATTGCCTTCAAACAGCACCGTACTTGCTGGCAGTTCGCCAAACTTGTGTGTGAGCATATCACAGAGCAGTGGTGTACTTAGGGGAGTGGCGGAGGGCGGGCCGCCCCAGGTACCAGTAATTATTTGGGTGTCATTAGGGGGTACTAGGAGGTGCCACTGTCACTGTGTGTCAGCTTTGAGCTGTGTTCTCAAACAACGAGCAGCGGAGCAGGGCGTTTGCATACGGAATAAAATCGAATAGAATATATATCCCCCTCTCCTCCCTCCATAGCTCCTCCCCTGCCCCGCAGCAGTTCTAGGAGAGGGGAGGGGGATGTGATTTGTGTGCACAGAGAGAAGATGACAGTAAACGGCAGGTAAAGGGGGGGTTATCAGCAGAATATGAAGCCCTGTCTGCTTACTGCTGTTTAAAGTGGACCTTTCCTTAACCAGCACTGCAGTGATAGAAATTTGTCATTGAGCTGCCTGGCTCCTGGTGAGGCTGCGTGCGTGCAGGTCACGCGGTCCGGCCAGTCAGGTGGTACTGAGTCTCAGTACCACCTGACTGGCTGAACCACGTGACACGCATGCAGCTGGCCCGCCCTTTCGTTAACACGGACTCTCACTCTATTCTGGACTGAACACCCACCGGGAAGGGAATCAAAGCCACAGTGCACCCTCTGGCAGTGGCACCCCACTGCTGACAAGATGGCTCCATTCACAGACACAGCCACGATCCTAACGTGGCCTGGAGGGACCTCTTGCTGAGTCCGTACACAGTCCCTGCTGACTCTGCACACAGCCCTACCGTGGACGGAGGCCGGTAAATATAGAATAAATAATTGCTGTGTGCTCATATTCACTCAGTTTGCTGGGAGTCTTATTGCAGTGGATTCTGATGCACTCATACACACCGCACATTGCATTGCTGGGAGTTTTATTGCTGTGGATTCTGATATGCTGACACACACCACACATTGCATTGCTGTGAGTTTTATTGCTGTGAATTCTGATACACTGACACACACACCCAGCAATGCAATGTGCGGAGTTTTATTGCTGTGGATTCTGATACACTCATACACACTGCACATTGCATTGCTGGGAGTTTTATTGCTGTGGATTCTGTGATACACACTGCATATTACTGTGAGATTTATTGCCCTGGAGCTCTGGGATACGCTCATACACACTGCACATTACTGTGAGTTTTATTGCTGTGCAGTTCTGATTTGCTCATACACAGTGCCCATTTCTGTGGGTTTTATTGCTGTGCAGCTCTGTGATACACTCATATGCAGTGCACGTTTCTGTGGATTTTATTGTTCAACCAATTAGAGCGGCTGTGATCTAGTATACTTGACATGCGTGGCTGTTCTTTGTAAAAATGTTTGAATTTAAACATTTCATAATTTTATTTATCTCAATAGATACATTTGAGATGGTAAACAAAATATACAAGTAGGCACTTGGTATCCACTTTTAATATAAAGATAGGAAAAGGCGGAGCTCTAAGAGGAAAAGGTGGAGCTTAAAGAGGAAGGGTGGGGTTTAACCAGGAAGAGGTGTGCCCTTGACAGGAAGGGGTGCCTCAAATTTAAATTAGGGGGTGCCCGAGTTTAGTCAGGCCTAGAGCAGCACAAAACCTAAATACACCACTGACCTGTGCAGTATAATTAATGCAGCATATGAATCCGCACACTGCCGGGCAGCACCTCTACAGCATAACTAATGCAACATATAATTCTGAAGACTGTCGGGCAGCACCTCTATGAAAAGTATTTTAAAATGATAGGTAGTTTTTTAATTCACTGTATACTAGACATGTGCACAGCACAAAATTTCGTTTTGAACTAATGGATTAGTCCTAAAATGCAATTTATTTAGTTACTGAAGAAATTCGTTTTCAGTTCTTTAGTATGAAAACTAAATTCATTCATCCGAAAACCAATGGATACAATTACTATTGTAGTGGCTCCTCAGAGGGCTGAGATCACTGCTTGTTACAGTATCTCTCACTCTCAGCACAATGTGGGCCATATTACATAGTTGGTGCTAACATAACAAGAGTTGTTGTAAACTTCCCAGAGCCATTATAGCCAATGGAGGTTTTCAGTTTACAACAGCTCTGGTTAAGTTAACACCAACATTGGAATACTACCCCGTGTCAGGCAAAGCTGTTACAGTAACTGACTGCTGCTCATCACAGCGCTCAGAGTTTCAGTAAAACTAGTAAATAATATTTTCATATATAAGAGGTTAGAACAATATTATTTCCTTGTTTTAATGAAACTCTGAGCACTGTTATAGTCAGTTACTGTAACAACTGAGCCGGATACATTGTACGGAGAGATAATGTAACAAGCAGCCGATCTCAGCGCTCACAGCCACTGGATTTAAAGGGCTGAAAAAAAAAGGATCCTCTCTGTTTAATGTTTAGAACATCCTCCTGCATTAATTAATACCCCTCTCTGTATAATGTATACAACATCCACCTGCATTATTAATACCCCTCTCTGTATAATATATAGACATCCTCCTGAATTAATTAATGTCCCTCTCTGTATAGAACATCCTCCTCAATTTATACCTTTCTCTGTATAATGTATATAACACCCTCCTGCATTAATACCCCTCTCTGTATAATGTATAGAACATCCTCCTGCATTAATTAATGCCCCTCTCTGTATAGAACATCTTACTGCATTGGCATGTGGAGGGTGCAGATCTTTGGATGTTGCGATGTTGCGTTCTTCATTGCTGGTCTCCTTCACTCAATGTAATATCACAAAAAGGACTGAAACTAAAATGTAGTGCATTTTATTTTAGTTTCTTTCGTTTTTTGTACTGAGCAGTTTCGTTTCTCTTGAGTCATACTAAAACTAAATTATCCCAAAATTCTGACTAAATCGTTTTAGTACTAAAACGAATGCACATGTCTACTGTATACACATATTTCTATATTCTTGTAATATTTGATATATATAAATATATAGGGCCTGACTGTACAGTAAATACATAATTTTTGTCCATCGTGATAATGTTGAGTCAGGTATTTCTTGGCTTCCTGAATTTAGCACGATGTGGGCAGATTTTCTATTCAGCCTTACTTCCTCTTGAAACTAGCCAAAGAGGGCTAGCCGAGAGGGAAGGGATGGATACAGATGTTAATTGTTAATACATCCTATGGAACATACTAGGCAAAAGCAGGATATGTTTGTGACGTCTATGTAACTATGTAACTTCCTGGGCAGAAATAGAAATGCCATTTCCTGCAAGTCTAGATAACTGCCCAAAGTAGAAAAAACATGTTTTTATCTTGTCAGAGAATGTTTGATAGATATGATATGGGCTGTAACGTTTTTATAACTGTCTGATGTGTTAAATGATTATTGGCTTGTAATCAATGAATTTGTGACACTCCCACTCTAACAAAACTGACCATCCTGTTTGAAACCTGACAGAATAGAGAACATCCAAGACACAACCTTGTCTATTGGTCTTTATTCTCACTCGAGTTGTTTCCTGCATGCTCGCTGGTTCAGATTACAAAAGCAACTGATCTCCTGCATCACCAAACTTGGCCAGTCCTGTGATGCTTTTGCAGAAAACATTTCAATTTGGTATCAGAAGTGCAGATTTGAACTAATCAACTTGTCTGGGTGAGTATGGGTTTAAATATTTATTTTATTAATATTTATTGAACCTATTATTCATCGTAGATAACTTGCTTGTTCAAATTTTCGAACTCGCATTATTTGATTTGATAGTGCAAGAGCTTCTTTTGAATGATATGAATGATTTGAGTGATGGTGAAAAATAGGATTTTTTACAATCGGTCTAGGTAAATTTTATAGTGATCCTTTCTCTTTATTCCCTGCAATCGTTTGAGTCCCCGAAGTGAGACTTGCATGAATTTTGTGTTGTAAAGAGTATTATATTGTAAAGATTAATACCTTTAAGTTTGCTGCCCCTGGGAATTGTGTCCCTATTTACCTGACCACTTATTATTTCCTATTTGTGCGTGTTTTTTCCCTGATAGTGTAGTTAAAAAGATTTTTAAATAGAATGGAGATTGTTGTTTTGTGCTTTGGCTCAGTGAGAATAAAGGAAACTGTGCATTTTTGCGACCCTTTCCATTTTACCCTTTTAATTGCGCTGGCCCTTCTCCTTCCCTCCTCCATCGTGCCTTTTCTTTTTGCAATATGGGTGCCAAAAAATCCTCCCATATAGACCCAAAAACAACGGGCAAACTAGATAAGCACTTCAATAAGAAGTTAATGCCCCAAAATGGCCCTGCTGAAACACCCGCCGATTTTGTACAATGTGTTGCTGGTGGATATTTCACCACGCCCTTTATAGATTGTCTTGCTGGTTGGACTACAGCCATGAATACTTTTGATCCATTTCCAAATTCAGGAAGCTTCTCTTCCTATCATATGTCCATGATAACAGGCTTATGCCTTGGTGACCAAAAAGCCTTCCCATATTTCCAACCTGACCCAAATTGGGACAGGAAATATATGAAAAAATGTGGAAAAGTGTGGATTTACTTGTCCTCTTAATATAACCCCATTTCTAAAACTCCTAAAGATGTATCTTGGTCCATAGATAGTCCCCCACCTTACAATTCCTCTCCTTCTGCCCTTTCACAACCTATGCCCAAACCCTCTTCCCTTTATCCCAGTCTTGACCCCAGGGCCGGATTAACGTAGGGGCGGATGGAGCGGCAGCTCCAGGCCCCCACCTTAAAATAGGCCCACAGCCAAGAGGATGTGCTGCTGGCCGGCGTTCTGACAAATTTGTCAGAATCACCAGCTAACAAGCTCCGGCCGCTTCTGTTTGCGTGTTGAGGGGGGGGGGGTAGGGGGTGGTACCACACTGTCACTGGGCTGCCCAGTGCCCATAATGTAAGCGGAGTGATCCTGGCTGTGAACACAGTATGTGTTGCAGCAGCGGCCGTACGCCGGAAATCACAGCAAGTCATATCCGGCGGCTAAATCCCAGTCACTCCTCAGCTCCTCCACGATGCGGCTGCGTGCAGACAGCTGTGAAGATCATCACTGTCACGTGAGTGCAAGGAGATGAGAGGAGAGAGAAGGCGGCTGGGCTCAGGAAGTAATGAAAGGGGGAGGGGGCGTCAACAGTTTGCCTCCATAGATCACCGGGGTCGCATAGTTTGATGGCTACTGTGATGGTCACAGTCTCTTTCTGGCTACTGCCCTGTCTGTAGCCTAAGGGGGGGGGGTCTCTGATGTAGCAGGAGCAGAGGGGGATCTTGGGGTGATGTGCTGGGAGCAAGAAGCAGCGTTTGGAAGGTTCTCCTATTACCCTGCTAAGACTGTTACGTTTCATTATGACAGTCTGAGCCCACAGGAGAGAATCTTGCCGAGGGACTGGAGGAGGAAGGGTGAGAGCTGGGGGAAGGCAGCTAGAAGCAGCACAGGGCACTTAGCATGTCTGTCTGCTTGCTCTGTCCACCAATAGCCCTGAAATGGACTTCTAAAATCAAGGTAGCAGCTCACCATGAAACTCCTTTCTTTCATGTTTTATGCCTGCCCCCCTCCCCCATTCAGCATAACAGCAAACCCTGCCCTGCTGGGACAATGTTGCCAGTGAAGGGGACATCAACAGCATTCTGTAGCAGCACAGTAATCCTGGACTTTGTGAATGCTGGAGGTTACAAACACACACACACACTGTTGCGTGTATGTGCATATGTGATTCCGTAGGTGTGCCTGAGCTGTGTGTGACAGATTGATATACATATATTAAAAAAATCACATGTACGTGGTGATACCTTTTTTTTTTAATTGGTCCAATTAAAAGACAAGCTTTCGAGAGTATTCCTCTCTTCCTCAGGTCTGGATGCTTTACTGACCAAAATCCCAGAAAAACGTCCAGACCTGAAGAGAGATACTCTGGAAAGCTTGTCTTTTAAATGTACCGTTAGTGCCATAAAAAAAGGGTATCACTACGTACTGCTATACTCGTGATTTTGGCATCTGGACTAACATGGCCTACCTAATCTAATATATAACACACAGCTCAGACACATACACACATATACACAGCCCATATGTGATATTTATAAAGTATTTTACCAGGAAGGATACATTGAGATTTCTCTCATTTTCAAGTATGTCTTGGATATATATAGATATATATATTGCCTCAGGGGTATATATATATGTGCTGTGTGTGTCAAAGAAGGCCAGTGTTTGTGGATCTTTCAAACAATGGTGACAAATTTAGGTGTTTCACAATAGGATAATCCAAAAAGCTACAGGGGAAGCTTCACATTGAAGCTTCTCCTGCCACAGTTTAGATTTCCCTGTTGTGAAACACCAAACTTTGTCGCTATTGTTTGCAAATATTTGTGATCTTTCAATAACTGTGTGTGTGTTACATATCTGTGTATAGGTTTTCATTATACATGGGGTGACTGACCACTGCCGGGTGAGGAGACTGACCCTGCTAGAGCCAGGCTCCCCCAGGAAGGCCTCTGTCCCCTGGGGAAAGTCCATTCACCCAGTCATGGCACTTCTGACCAGACAATGAGCTCTGCTGACAGAGAGCTATGAGAGAGTACATATGAGATTTGTATGTGATCCGGTCTGTGAGATCCACAGTTTATGACATATCATGTCTGTGTGATCAAGTTTGTAGAAAGCCAATCTTAGTGAGCTGTCACTGCTCACAGTGAACCATACAAATTAGGCAATATAGGCTGCCACCTAAGGCTTCTCGGTCACACATTACTGTGAGTTTTATTGTTGTGAAATCTGTGATACACTCATACGCACAGCACATTACTGTGAGCTTTAGACTAGGGTCAAACGAATGCATTGTTCGCACCGACCGTCAAAAAGTGCGTCCGAACGCATTGACGTATTTTTTCACGGAGTACGCGATAGCGGTCATACGATGCGCATTTTTGTGCATGATTTTTTACGGATCGTCAATAAAACACTTTTTGCGTCTGGACGTTATGTTGGCCGGACATTAGCAGCGTCTGACGTCTCCTGATCACGCAAACATGCCGCTATGCCGCCGCTGCGCACTCTGTACGTCAGTACTAGCGGTTCTGTGTTCTCGAAAAAAATGTGTTCATTTTCCACTTGGGTTGCGCGGCCGGACGTTCGTGCGGCCGTACTTTGTATATTGGCTGTCATTATCTATAAAAAGGCCCACCGAAATCCTCAGCACCAGGCCCATGATAGTCTTAATCCGGCCCTGCTTGACCCTAAGAGTTTGGCAGCTGTGGTTACAACTATTGAAACTACTACTAATCCCTTGCCTTCCTCCGAAGCCCTATCACAAAATGTAGGTGTCTTAGGTGCTATCGTAGGAGTTCCCCATGATACAACAGAGTCTGACACAGAACAAGAAGAAACCCTTGAATCCAGCACATATGATTGGCAAAATAAAACCCCTATGTCTAAATTCAGTACATCTTCATTTGCATCCACTTCCAAACCCAACCGTGTAGGATACTCTCACCAAATGCAATCTTTTATTGGCCAATTTGAACCCCAACTTCAGAACATACTTACTAGGACCCAATCTGGCAAAACTATCAAACCCCCTGCTAGATATCAGATGCCCTATTTAATTGCAGGACATAATGTCGTTATTATGCCCCCTGATATAGGAACCTTAAATTCTATAATTAAGGGTTCTCCTAGTCCCCAAATTTCCCTGAATACGTTAAAATTGGAAACCTGAGAGGTGGTAAACAAAGAAACTTTCATAGTGCATACTAAAAAGTACAATTTGAAATTGTACTTTTTAGTATGCACTATGAAAGTTTCTTTGTTTACCACCTCTCAGGTTCCCAAATTTAACGTATTCAGTTTGTAACCAAGACGTTTTGGGAGAGACGCCCGGGATACCGTGAGGTTGTACAAATTTTTACCTTTTGGTCGCACCACCATTTTTTCTGCCCCAGAATTTCCCTGACAGCTACAACACAATATCTTAAACGGGCGACACGAGGGATGCAATTAACTCAGGAAGATTACAAGTTGATCATTAACGGTGTTACGCTGATGACACTATTTTTGATTAGACTCATGTTCTCTCACTCCAACCCCCCCATGCTCCTCTAATGGATGCCCCATTACACCCCAAAATTTGCCTTTACAAACATCGGTCCAGATTGATGATATGTGGACAGAAGTTTGTGATGAATGGACTCGTAATTATGGAGCTCGACGTTCTATGGTCGCAGCCATTGCATGCAAACAAAATGCCAAAGAATCTGTCACCGAATTCGTCCACCGGTTCCATAAGAACTGGAAGGAGGATGCCGGCATGACATTAGATGGAGATATGGGTCTCCTCTACACCCAAACTCTCATGGGTAATCTCAGAGATGATACCCAGAGAAATGCCAAACAGGTGATTGCTAACTGGCCAACTGTTGTTCCTATTGATCTTAATAATAGGCTCTTTGTTAAAGATTCTGCTGGTTGCTTTGACCTGCAGCATTCTAAATATATGTTAGCTGCTTTTAACAGTCCTTCAGTTCCCTCAGGTAATACTGGTCCTCGCCCTAAACAGACTTATTATAGTCCTCAACACCCCACACGTACCCCAGGTACTTGTTTCATTTGTGGTGATCCAACTCACTGGGGTAATGAATGCCCTCAAAATCCCAGGAACATTGGCAATACTGCTATGAACCCCCAGCCACGTTCTCCGACAAGCAATGCTGTTACCTCTCCTAACAATGCCTGTGATCCACCTCGTCATAAGATTGATTGGCAAAACCAGCCAAATGCATGATGTCGCCCAGAGGCATGCTCCATCTCATGTGTTCAGGTTTCAGAAACAGTTGACCATTTTCCCCTAGTGATCCTTAACCCTTTCGCTGCTGAGGCATTTCACGCCTCTGTGCTGAGCTCATTTTTACCTGTTTCGCTCATCATGTTTAAACGCGTTTTGAAGCCTTATTTTAGTATATGACCCAGACATATTATATAGCGTTCTTTCCGGCAGACTCGGCAGATTCATAATATATCATTATTATATGTATACGTCATGCCCTGTCTGTATAATATAACAAAAAATGCAATAAAATTTGAATTTTCAATAATTTACAAAGTGTAAAGTTTTTTTTTTCACATTTTAACATGCGAGCAATTGCGGTTATATTTTGTATGGGGTGCGCTTGTTAAAAAAATTTGAAACGGGGTCTCGTTACATTTTTTTTGGGGGAAAATTATGAGATTTTTAACAAACGCACCCCAAACAAAATTCGCTAGTGCAGCATCATTGTTCACATTATAATTGAAATGGGAACAATATTGTTGCACTAACAAAACAAAAAAAAAACTTGTTTATTTTTTTTATAATTTTTTTTAAAATATTTTTTTATTTTTATTTTTAATTTTTAGTTTTTTTAAACAACTTTCTACATGGTCATGTTTGATATCGTTGGAAAGGCCATGGAACTCCCTATCTCCCAATCCGTGGCAGCTAGGGGTTAATGTTTGATATCATTGGATCGGCCAGAGCATGGCCTTTCCAACGATATCCACCGTGGGCACTAATAGATGTCATCGCGGTGGTGCGATGACATCTATTACAGATGCCCCCCCCCACGAGTGCGGGGAAGGTGCCTGAAAGGGAGGGGGCGAGGTCCTTTGGACCTCTCTCCCTCCTCTTCCATTCTGGGCAGCAATCAAAGTCAGGCACCGTTTGGAAGGGCACAGCCTGCCCTTCCAAACAGTGGCTGGCTTTACCCCTTGGGGACCGGATCGCTATTCGGTGCCAAAAAGCGCCAGATAGCGATCCTCTCCCGGAACTGGCCAACATCTTGGATGTCGGCCAAGCTTCCGGGATCTCCCTCTGATGACTGGCGTCATCGTGCATTGCGCGATGACGTCAGTTCTGGAGTTAACCCCTAGCTGCCAGCAATGGTGGAGATAGGGAGTTCCAATGAACCCCCTATCTCCATCACGCATAGCTACAGCACGCATTTTGAGAGATTTCAGAGGTGATAGTTGTGTGTTGTTACTGCCGGTCTGCCACGCTACTGGGGGGTCTCCTCATTTCTACCAAATATCAGGGAATTTAGGTGATGTGTGTCTTGTCACTGTGCCAGCAAGTTTTTTTTGGGGTTTACAAATTTCTTTACAACATTTGTGAATTGAGGTGATCTGTGTCTTGTCACACAGCCAGTACCACACAGTATTTTGGGGCTCACTAATTTCTTTAAAACATTTGGGAATTGTTATAATCCGTGTGTTCTCACTGGCTGCCACCCATCAAGGGGTCTCACTGATTTATAGGAGGTGTCTGAGACTTGTAATCTGTGTCTTGTCACTGGCTGCCAGCTATCAGGGTGTCTCACTGAGTTATACGAGAGTTCGTTAAATCATTATCAGAGTTCTGTATATATTAATCTATATATCACTCACCATGTCTGAAAGGACAGCAGACGCTCCCAGACACAGATAAGAGGGCAAGCAGCCCCTGTGTCGGGAGGCTGTGCCTCTGGTCGTGGTGGACATGGTGCAACTCTGTCCAACCGTAGCACTAGCCAGTCCAAGGCATCACATGTCAGAGCTGCTCCGGTGCAGAGCGCTGTTGTCTCATAGAATACACGCAGGAACTCTGTTGTCTGGGATTTCTTTAAGAAATGTGCAGTAGAGCGCAGCGTTGCTATTTGTAATCTGTCAGATGAGGCTTAAGCATGGGAAAGATACCAGACACTTGGGTACCACGTGCTTGAGGCGACATATGAAAAACTGCCACACATCCCGTTGGCGCAAAACTTTGCATAGGTCCTCCTCCTCATCTGTCTCTACCCCCACTGTATGTCCTGCCATGTCATTGCCTACAACCTCCACCGACAGGGATGATGCTACAGTAATGGATGTACCAGGTCCTTCCTCACAATGTGACATCATCCCAGCAGCTGAAGATTTACGCAGTCAGATTACGTTGCCGCAGCTGCTGCAGCGTAAGAAAAAATATAGTCCCAACCATCCCCAAGCACAGCGTTTAAATGCCAGCTTAGCGAAATTACTCGCATTGCAGCTGCTGCCTTTCCAGCTGGGGAATCTCTGCTCCCTTCCGTGAATTTGCTGAATGTGCTGTACCACAGTGGCAGGTTCCAAAACGCCATTACTTTTCACGCAAGGCCATTCCAGCACTATACCAGCACGTGGAAGACCATGTTATCCAGTCATTGGGAAAGGCAGTCAGCAGCAAGGTGCATGTGACTTTAGACACGTGGTCCAGCAAGCATGGACAGGGTCGTTACATTTCCTTCACGGCACACTGGGTAACTGATTGCAGCTGGGAGGGATCCAAGACGGGGCTCTGTGCTGGAGCTTGTTCATCCACCACGCCTCCAGAAAGCTGCTTGTATGAGGTCTGTCTCCTCCTCCTCCTCCTCCTTCGAAGTGGCAGTTAAACCGACACCTGACAGGGTCTACGCAATGGCTCAAGCAAAAAGATGCCATACTGTGCTTGAGCTGGTTTGTTTAGGGGACAGGAGCCACACCGGGCCAGAAATTCTGTCAGCTCTGCAGGGGCAGGTGCAGAGATGGTTAATACCACGCCAGCTTGAGCTGGGAATGGTAGTCTGTGATAATAGCAGCAACCTTCTCTCCGCCCTACGCCAGAGTAAATTGAGGCATGTACCATGCCTAGCACACGTCCTAAATCTGGTGGTACAGCATTTCCTAACCAGGTACCCAGGGCTGCCAGAGCTTCTCATCCAGGCCAGAAAAGTCTGCGGCCACTTCAGAAGGTCATTCCCAGCAAGCGTTCACCTGGCAGAAATTCAAAGAATTCCACCTTCCCACAAACCGTCTGATCTGTCACATGCCCACCAGGTGGAACTCGACATTAGCAATGCTGCTGCGTCTGCACAAGCAGCAGTGGGCCATCGAGTACTTGTGGGAGTATGGCACAAGGACAGGTTCAGGTCAACTTGGGTCCCCCCCCGCAGTGGCTGATGATCAAGGATGCATGCACTGTACTGTAACCATTTGAGGAGGCAACGAGGATGGTGAGCAGGGACAGTGCATGCATCAGTGACACAATTCCTTTAGTGTTCCTGCTGGAGCACACTCTGCAGGGAATTATAGATGTGGCTCTAGAGGCAGAGCAGCGGGAGGAAGAGGCCTTCCCTAGCTCTCAAGGCCCCAGTCTTTCCGCAGACAGCATTCCAGCGGGTCCTACTCAGATCAGACAGGAGGAGGATGAGGAGGCAGAATATTTAACTAGTGGGGGCATTGAAGGTGGGGATTCCTCAAGGGAGGATTTTGTGTGCCCAGAAACACAAGGGCTAGTGCGTGGCTGGGAGGAGGAAGTGCACGATACGGTCATCCTCATTGACCAGGAAGACTCGGAAGCTAATGCCACCTCCAACCTACGCTGCATGGGCTCCCTAATGATGCAAAGCCTGCTAAAGGACCCCAGGATTCGTGCTATCAAGGAGAGGGATCATTACTGGTTGGCAACCCTTCATGATCTACGATACAAGGGTAAAGTTGCAGAGCTCATCCTGCCCTCACAGAGGGAGCACAGGATGAAACAACTTAAGTACGCTCTAAAGCAACACTTGTGTAACACCTTTCCAGGCACTGGTAGATTACAAAGTGCTGACACACGTGCTGCTGAGGCTGCGGATGATCAGAGGAATAGTGGTGAAGGCCAGGGCCGCTTGACTGATGCATTTTTAAATTTTTTTAGTCCTTGACGCCCAGGGATGTCAAACGTAGGCACCCATTGCCAGCATCTTCACCATATGGTGCAGGACTACCTAGGGGCAAGGGCAGACCTGGATACCTTTCCAGCAGATGATCCACTGGCTTACTGGGTGTTGAGATTGGATCACTGGGCAGAACTTAGCCAATATGCTATGCAGCTACTAGGTTGCCCTTCATCTAGCGTGCTTTCCGAAAGGATGTTCAGTGCCGCTGGAGGTTGTCACAGACAAAGAGTGCGTCTGTCCACCGACTCTGTAGACCGGCTGACATTTATAAAAATGAATCAGTCCTGGATCAGCAGCTATCAATCCCCTGATGCTGAAGTAATGGAATAGATCGGATGTCCTCTTCTGCATTCACAAAACCTCCAGCACTGAACTCTTCCACAATACCACAAAAGGGTTACGGTGTGAAGGCACTTGCTGCCATGAAAGGCACAATATTTGGCTGCACTGACGCCTGTGCCAGATTTATATCATTTTAGTTTTTTGAACCGCAGGGTCCAACCCTGCACTCTTCCACAATACCACAGAGGGGTTACTGTATTATGATGGCACTTGCAGGCCTGGCACCAAAAGCACAATATCTGGGTGCACTGACGCCTTGACCAGAATCATCTCTTTTCAATATAGGACCACATGGTCCACCCCTGCATTCTTCCACAATACTACAGAGGGGTTACTGTATGATACTTGCTGGCCTGGCAGTCTTGCACCAAAGGCAGAATATCTGGGTGCACTGACGCCTTAACCAGATGCATATCTTTTTAATATAGGCCCACAAGGTTCACCCCTGCATTTTTCCACAATACCACAGAGGGGTTACTGTATGATAGTACTTGCAGGCCTGGCACCAAAAGCACAATATTTGGGTGCACTGCCACTGACGCCTGTATCAGATTCATATCCTCAGAGGGGTTACGGTGTGACGGCACTGTTGGACGCTAAAGGACCAATTTTGAAGCACCTATTGTTGCTTTCATCCAAAGCCTGCATAAGTTTCACAATAATTTAGCCAAAAAAATCAGTAAACTTTTTCTGCATGTACGAAAATATCTCCTCTTTTCATACAGACTGCCGCCCCAAGCAGTTGTTTATGGATAGATTAATTAAAGGAAAACCGTTTACCATCATTTGAAACGTCATTTGTTTTGTTTTTAAGTGTTTCTATACATCCTAGAAATCCGCCACTTCACGGGCAGGTTATGGGGACCTCCTAGGCACGATATTTGAAGGAATTTTTCCTTTTTATTTTTAACCCTTATTTTATGGAAAACTCACTGTTCCTTTAAAAACTTCTTTTTCTAAACTTTTTGTCCTTGTTTCCTGTCCCCCAGGGCACTACCCGGACCCCATACACCTTTTATGGCAAATATCTAGCATATATGCCCTTAGGGCACTCTAAAAACCGAATTTTCAGCCCCATTGACTTGCATGGGGTTCGCACCCGAACATATGGGAAGTTCGGGCCCGAACCGAACTCGGGTGTTCGGCTCATCCCTAATCGCAAGGTGTGAAGGGACATTCTGGTGTGGCGCTCCACTGATCCTGGTTGTAACCTTCCAAACAGTGCCTGCCTTAACCTTCTGGCCCCCGGCGATCGGGAGGGAGAAAGGTCTGAAGGACCTCCCCCCTCCCTTTCGGGCACCTCCTCCGCACTCGCGGGGAGGCCTGAATTAGATGTCATCGCACCACTGCGATGACCTCTAATGGCACCGCCAGGGTCCCAGAGTGCCGGGCTGACATCCAAGATGTCAGCCAGCACCGGGGGGCCAGCAATCGGCCGGAATCCCAGCCGATTGCTGCCTCCTGTGCATGGACACGCTCAGCAAGTCCATAGCACAGGAGGTACACTTGGCAGGACACGCGTCCTTAGCAGCCAAGTGGTTAATTTGGAGGATCATGCCATGCCATTTCTCGTGGATACTGGCGCTACCAATTCTACGTTGACAATGCTTGTGGTCAATTAAATATGCTGAGAATCCATTTTTGGGGATTACTGGAGTCCTAACAAACTTTTGTCATCCCACCCATTGCTATTTCTTCAATTTCTTCCCCTGCCTCTGTTTCATTCTTTTCATGTTCTCCCTACCTGTCCATTTTCTAGGCAGAGATTTGCTTTCTTTGCTTGCTGTGTCTATATCCTGCATGCAATCTGGAGCTTTACATGTGGATTCAACATTTTTTTCCCTTGAAGCTGCTCGCAGCACAGTCACCCCTCCATCTCCCTCCCCTCCCTCTCTCCCCCTCCCTCTTCCTCCCCCTCCTTTTCTCCACCTTACTCTGCTTTCCTTTCAGCACCTGATCTCAAATTGTGTGTACATCCGGATGTATGGGCAATTGACAAGTATGATGTGGGAGTATATTTAAAATGAAATAAAGTAGCAAAACAAGAGGACATAGTCTTAGATTAGAGGGGCAAAGGTTTAAAAGTAACATCAGGAAGCATTATTTTACTGAGAGGGTGGTGGATACATGGAACAGCCTTCCAGTTGAAGTGGTAGAGGCCAAAACAGTAATTGAATTTAAGCAGGCATGGGATAGGCATAAGGCTATCCTAAACAAAAGATAAATCCAGGTAAAGTATCCATGTAATTGGGCAGACTAGATGGGTCGAAAGGTTCTTATCTGCCGACATCTTATATGTTTCTATGTGGGTTCTATTTCATGTACACCTTATGCTAATTTGAAAGACTCTGCTTCTCCTGTCTATCACAAGCAATATAATCTGTCAACTGCTAAAATTGAAGGAATATGTGAATTCATTCACCACTTCCTTGCTACTAGCATTCTGCGTCCCATTGTACGTTCGTACAACACTTCTATAAATCCTGTGCCTAAAGGAAATGGATATCGCTTTACTCAGGATTTCAGATCTCAAAATGAAATCATAAGTCCTATTTCTCCAATTGTACTTGACCTCCCAACCCTTCTCACCTCCATACCCCCAGACTCCACACATTTTACAGTTATAGACCTAAAAAAACTGCCTTTTTTCTCTCCCAGTACATCCAGATACACAACCCCTTTTGGCCTTTACTTTTGAAGGCTCACAGTTTTTCTGGTCAGTCCTCCCTCAGGGATTTATTGAAAGTCCCGCGATTTTCTCCAGGGCCCTTTGTGAGATTTTGAGTAACAGTCCGCCGGAAGGCTCCACCTTACTACAGTATGTGGATGACCTCCTCCTTTGTAGCCCCAGCCAAGCTGCATGAATCTGCTTCCATTCCATACAATGTCTTGCATGTATTTCATAATCTTTCTACCCAGCATATTTCTTCCCAATGTTTGTCTGGTTATGAAACTACTAACTTCCACCTCCAATTTGTCTGTCAAATACTCCTGTCACTTCTGATCCTTCTGCTGTTCTTAACGCGCTTCTGCATCTACGCCATGAGGAGCCTCGCGAATTACATCAATCACTCTCACCTTACAGTCCTCTCCTCCTGTTTCCAACCCCAACCCTCCTAGATTGCGAGTTCCTACGGGAATAGGGCCCTCATCTCCTCCTGTACTGTTTTTCAAATGTTGTTCAATGTATTGTAACCCTGTCTATACTGTGCTTATTGTACAGCGCTGCGGAATATGCTGGCACTTGATAAATAAAGAATAATAATAATAATAATACATGACTGTCTTCCTCTCATTCAACTAACAACCTCTCCTAGATCTGATCTTTCTGACACTCCTCTAGAAGGTCCTGATGTTCGTCATATCTTTGTTGATGACTCCTGTTCTCGTCCCTCTGATCCCCAGTATCTGACTGGTTATGCTGTGGTTGAATTGCCTGACATTGTGCATGAATCTGCTTCCATTCCTTCAAACTCTTCGCAAGCTGCAGAACTTTTTGCTTTAACAGTAGGGATGAGCCGAACACCCCCCGAGTTCGGTTTGGGCCCGAACCCGAATTTTTCCAAATGTTTGGGTCCGAACCCCATGCAAGTCAATAAGGCTGAAAATTCGGTTTTTAGAGTGCCCTCCAAGAGGGCATATATGCTACATATTTGCCATAAAAGGTGTATGGGGTCCAGTGTGCCCTGGGGGACAGGAAACAAGGACAAAAAGTTTTAAAAAAAACGTTTTTCAAGGGACAAGTGAGTTTTCCATGAAATAAGGGTTAAAAATAAAAACGAAAAATTCCTTCAAATATCGTGCCTAGGAGGTCCCCATAACCTGCCCGTGAAGTGGCGGATTTCTAGGATGTATAGAAACACTTAAAAACAAAAACAAAGATGTTTCAAATGACGGCAAATGCTTTTCCTTTAATCTATCCATAAACAACTGCTTGGGGCGGCAGTCTGTATGAAAAGAGACATTTTCGGACACGCAGAAAAAGTTTACTGATTTTTTTTGGCTAAATTATTGTGAAACTTATGCAGACTTTGGATGAAAGTAACAATAGGTGCTTCAAAATTAGTCCTTTAGCATCCCCAACAGTGCCGTCACACCGTAACCCCTCTGAGGATATGAATCTGATACAGGCGTCAGTGGCAGTGCACCCAAATATTGTGCTTTTGGTGCCAGGCCTGCAAGTTCTATCATACAGTAACCCCTGTGTGGTATTGTGGAAGAATGCAGGGGTGAACCTTGCGGTCCTATATTAAAAAGATATGCATCTGGTAAAGGCGTCAGTGCACCCAGATATTCTGCCTTTGGTGCAAGACTGCCAGGCCAGCATGTATCATCATACAGTAACCCCTCTGTAGTATTGTAGAAGAATGCAGGGGTGGACCATGTGGTCCTATATTAAAAAGATATAATTCTGGTCAAGGCATCAGTGCACCCAGATATTGTGCCTTTCATGGCAGCTAGTGCCTTACACCGTAACCTTTTGTGGTATTGTGGAAGAGTTCAGTGCTGGAGGTTTTGTGAATGCAGATGACATCCCCGATCTATTCCGTTACGTCAGCATCAGGGGGTTGATAGCTGCTGATCCAGGACTGATACATTTTTATAAATGTCAGCCAGTCTACAGAGTCGGTGGACAGACAAACTCTTTTGTCTGTGACAAAACCTCCAGCGGCACTGAACGTCCTTTCAGAAAGCACGCTGGATGAAGGGCAACCTAGTAGCTGCATAGCATATTGGCTAAGTTCTGGCCAGTGATCCAATCTCAACACCCAGTAAGCCAGTGGATCATCTGCTGGAAAGGTATCCAGGTCTGCCCTTGCCCCTAGGTAGTCCTGCACCATATGGTGAAGACGCTGGCAATGGGTGCATACATTTGACATCCCTGGGGGTCGTGGACTAAAAAATTTTAAAAAGGCATCAGTCAAGTGGCCCGGCCTTCACCACTATTCCTCTGATCATCCGCAGCCTCAGAAGCACTTGTGTCAGCACTTGGTAACCTACCAGTGCCTGGAAAGGTGTTACACAAGTGTCGCTTTAGAGCGTCCAAGTTTTTTCATCCTGTGCTCCCTCTGTGCGGGCAGGAGGAGCTCTGCAACTTTACCCTTGTATCGTGGATCAAGAAGGGTTGCCAACCAGTAATGATCCCTCTCCTTGATAGCACGAATCCTGGGGTCCTTTAGCAGGCTTTGCATCATTAGGGAGCCCATGGAGCGTAGGTTGGAGGTGGCATTAGCTGCCGAGTCTTCCTGGTCAATGAGGATGACCGTATCGTGCACTTCCTCCCCCCAGCCACGCACAAGCCCTTCTGTTTCTGGGCACACAAAACCCTGCCTTGAGGAATCCCCACCTTCAATGCCCCCACAACTTAAATAGTCCTCCTCCTCCTCATCCTCCTCCTGTCTGATCTGAGTAGGACCCGCTGGAATGCTGTCTGCGGAAAGACTGGGGCCTTGAGACCTAGGGAAGGCCTCCTCTTCCTCCCGCTGCTCTGCCTCTAGAGCCACATCTATAATTCCCCGCATAGTGTGCTCCAGCAGGAACACTAAAGGAATTGTGTCACTGATGCATGCACTGTCCCTGCTCACCATCCTCGTTGCCTCCTCAAATGGTGACAGTACAGTGCATGCATCCTTGATCATCAGCCACTGCGGGGGGACCAATCTGACCTGAACCTGTCCTTGTGCCATACTCACACAGGTACTCGTTGATGGCCCTCTGCTGCTTGTGCAGACGCTGCAGCATTGCTAATGTCGAGTTTCACCTGGTGGGCATGTCACAGATCAGACGGTTTGTGGGAAGGTGGAATTCTCTTTGAATTTCTGCCAGGCGAACGCTTGCTGGGAATGACCGTCTGAAGTGGCTGCAGACTTTTCTGGCCTGGCTGAGAAGCTCTGCCAGCCCTGGGTACTTGGTTAGGAAACGCTGTACCACTAGATTTAGGATGTGTGCTAGGCATGGTACATGCGTCAATTTACCCTTGCGTAGGGCAGAGAGAAGGTTGCTGCCATTATCACAGACGACCATTCCCAGCTGCATGGTGTTAACCATCTCTGCGCCTGCCCCTGCAGAGCTGACAAAATTTCTGACCCCGTGTGACTCCTGTCCCCTAAACAAACCAGCTCAAGCACAGTATGGCTTTTTGCTTGAGCCATTGCGTAGACCCTGTCAGGCGTCGGTTTAACTGCCACTTAGAAGGAGGAGAAGGACCTCATACAAGCAGCTTTCTGGAGGCGTGGTGGATGAACAAGCTCCAGCACAGAGCCCCGTCTTGGATCCCTCCCAGCTGCAATCAGTTACCCAGTGTGCCGTGAAGGAAATGTAACGACCCTGTCCATGCTTGCTGGACCAAGTGTCTAAAGTCACATGCACCTTGCTGCTGACTGCCTTTCCCAATGACTCGATAACATTGTCTTCCACGTGCTGGTATAGTGCTGGAATGGCCTTGCGTGAAAAGTAATGGCGTTGGAGCAGAGTCCACCAGCTGGAAAGGCAGCAGCTGCAATGCGAGTAATTTTTCTAAGCTGGCATTTAGACGCTGTGCTTGGACGGTTGGTACTATATTTTTTTCTAACGCTGCAGCAGCTGCGGCAACGTAATCTGACTGCGTAAATCTTCAGCTGCTGGGAGGATGTCACATTGTGAGGCAGGACCTGGTACATCCATTACTGTAGCATCATCCCTGTCAGTGGAGGTTGTAGGCAATGACATGGCAGGACATACAGTGGGGGTAGAGACAGATGAGGAGGACCTACGCAAAGTTTTGCACAAACGGGATGCGTGGCGGGTGGTCATATGTCGCCTCAAGCACGTGGTACCCAAGTGTCCGGTGTTTATCGCACGCTTCAGCCTCCTCTGACATAGATTACAAATATCAACGGTGGGGTCTGCTGCACATTTCTTAAAGAACTCCCGGACAGCAGAGTTCCTGCATGTGTTCTTTGAGACAACAGCGCTCTGCACCGGAGCAACTCTGACATCTGATGCCTTGGACTGGCTAGTGCTACAGTTGGTCAGAGGATGTTGTGCCTCGTGTTTGCTGTGCTTCCTCCTCCCCCTCACTTGATTCCTCAGTTCGATCTGGCACCCAGGTGGAGTCAGTGACCTCATCAATGTCATCTTCACCCCCTATCTCCTCGTCACTGGAGCCAACTTGGCAGTATGCTGGGGCAACATGAGTGCCAGTTATTTGTCATCACTGGCACCCCCTTCCTCTAGGTTGATTATACTCCCTTCCTCAACCTCAGATTGAATCAGAGCACTGTACTTGCTGCGCATCCTCAAGCAGCATGTCACTGTCATTGTAGTCAAACAATTCAGCTGACTCCTCCGTGTGATAGCGAGGCTACGGCAGGAGTAGCTGTGGACATGGAGGCTGCATTAGATGCTTTGGCAGCTGAGGTAGACTGTAAAGCACTAGAAGCCTGGTCTGGCAGAGGACTCGGAGGATGAGGATGGCCTGGCTAGCCAATCCACCAAATCCTCTGTTGCTGCAGGTTAAGGCGGCCAGCACCAGTTAGAAAGGACAAGCGTGCCCCTGCAGAGGATGCACCACGTCCACCACGACCAGAGGCACAGCCTCCCGACACGGTCTGCTTGCCCTCTTATCTGTGTCTGGGAGCGTCTGCCCGTCCTTGTTCTTTCAGACATTGTGAGTGATATATAGATTAAATATATACAGAACTCAGATTCAACTCTGGTATAAAGATTAAAGATTTACAGAACTCTGGTATAACTCAGTGAGACACCCTGATAGCTGGCAACAGTGACAAGACACAGATTACAATTCGCAGAAACCTCCTAAAATGCAGTGAGACCCCTTGATGGGCAGCAGTGAAACCTCTTATAAATCAGTGAGACCCCTTGATGGGTGGCAGCCAGTGAACACACGGATTATAACAATTCCCAAATATTTTGTAGAAATTGGTGAGCCCCAAAATACTGCATGGTACTGGCTGTGTCAAGACACACATCACCTCAATTCACAAATGTTTTAAAGAAATTAGAAATTAGTGACCCCAAAAAAACTTGCTGGCACAGTGACAAGACACACATATCAATTCCCTGATATATTGTAGAAATGAGACCCCCCCCCCCCGTAGCGTGGCAGACCGGCAGTAACACACAACAATCTCCTCTGAAATTTCCTCTGAAATACGTGCAGAATCGGCGCGTGGAAACGTTATATAGTGTGCTGCGGGACTTAGCTCTGTGAGCCCATGATTGGGCAAATTTTGCCCAATCAGGACTCTGAGCGGTGATTGGCATACTGTTGAACCTGTCTTGCACCAGACCTGTGGTCAGGTGCAAGGCTGTAGCCAATTATGAGCTTCAGGCCAGTGGGAAAATGCATTGTGGGCCATTGTGATGCATTGTGGACTCGAACATGCGCCAAACACCCGGAAATGTTCGGAGTTCGCGATCTACCCAAACAGGCTAAGTTCGGGCCAAACTCTGAACTGTCGGAACCCAAACCGCTCATCCCTATTTAACAGCTGCATGTAAACTTTTTAAAGATCTCCCTGTCTCCATTTATACTGACTCGTGTTGTGCATGATTTTGGTGCTCTCTGGCACCGCTGTAGTTTTACTACTGCTGATGGTCATCCTATTTCTCCTTCTGATCTGATTTCTGATCTGTCTGCTATTCTATTGCCTTCCCATCTCGCTGTTGTCAAATGCAAAGGTCATGATCCTGTTGACTCTTTTGTTTCTCGTTGCAATCACTTTGCTGACGTTACGTCTAAAGCTGCTGCTCTTTCTACCATTTCTCTTGTTCCTCACCCTCCAATTGTCACCTGCTACCTCCCTTTCTGCTACCCCAGAAATGGATGCTTAAAGAACTCCAGGCAGGTGCTACTGAAGCTGATGTTTTTCATTGGGCCTCAGAAGGCCTTGTGAAGTCTAAAGAAATTCCGCCTGATGTTAGAATTTATGAGAAAGGAGGGAGAGCAGGCCTACCTGCTGCAGCAGCCCCCCCTTTTTATTTTTTATTTTCATGGTCCTGGTCACAGATCTCCCAACATTTTTCTGTTTGTAATCTTAAGGCTATGATTAATTCCCAACTTTCTCATTGCCTTATATGCACCAGAAATAATACACAGGGTCCAAAAATTAAAACACCTACCGCCATCTAATGGTCCATTCCAGGAACTCCAAATTGATTTTACACATATGCCCACTGCAAAAGGTAACCTGAAATACCTTCTGGTAATAGTTGACAAGTTTTGTAGATGGCCTGAAGCCTTCCCTACTGCAAGAGAAAATGCCAGAACTGTTGCCAAAATTCTTTGTAGAATTAATACCCAGATATGGCTGCCCCATATCTATTGATTCAGATAATGGTCCTGCCTTTACCTCCAAGTTCACACAGGAATTGGTAAAATTAATGGCCATTCAATGGAAGTTTCAGTATCCATACCATGCGGGAAGTGCTGGAATTGTCGAAAGGCAAAATAGAAATTTAAAAGACAAGCTTAGAAAAGCTACTGAGGGTACCTTCAAGAACTGGCCGGATTACCTTCCAGCCATTCTTGCAGAAATAAGAATGACCCCCCCCATTCTGTCACTGGTCTCTCCCCTCTTGAGGTTCTCATGGGAAGACTCTTTCCTACCCCATGGATTCCGAAGCAAGGTCCCCTGGTAATGTTACCAGGTGATCTGGATGAATTTAGGGAAGCATATGTTACTCAGTTGCTTAAAACATTGCATGATTTCCATAGAACGGTCTCCTGCTCTCTTCCACCTCTCTCCACAGATCCTACTCACCGTTTCGCTCCAGGAGATCGAGTGCTCGTGAAGGCCCTGCATCGTCACAAAACCATATGGAGAACCGACTGCCGTCTTTGCTGTGACCAGAACGGCCATGCTGACTGATGAATCACCTTCCTGGATCCATGCATCAAGGATAAAGAAAGCGCCATTCATCCCTGATGACTTCATTCCTGATCCACCTGTGACCTCAACCCCAGACGTGAAATCGCTGGCTCCTGTTTCTAGATGACCTCCTCCTGTGGTGTACCCCGCTGATGAATCTGGAGTGTGGGCCTCAGCATTTGTAAGCCCCTGCTAAACTGTTGGCTGGTTTCCCAGCTGAAGAATCGTTTCCCCCAATTTATTTTTCATGCCTAATAACTTTCCTATTTGACCCAAAGAATAGTACCTTTTTTTTCCCCTCATTTACACAAACTGTTTATTGTTTGAACCTTTCCTTTTTCACAAAGTAATACATACTGTATTAACTCTGATTTTACACTTGCAGTGTCTATTGCTAGAACTACTACCAAGATGTTTTGCTCTTTTTCCAAGGACTGTTCTATTTTTGTTGGTTCACTTTTAATCATCGTGATCTACTTAGTTCATGTTACTACCAGTAAGTATGATTATCGATTTGTTTTTGGGAAGATATTGTAGGTCCCCACAATATCTCCTTTGCTCGTCCCCCAGTTCTTAATGTGTTTGAAAAGAGACTTGCATCGACCTAATAACTATGCACATGCTGCTTAGGCTATATATGAACTTTCAGTTTTCAACAAGTCCTGCTGGATATGTATGGCCAAACCAACTAGTTCTAAATATGGCATACCATAGGAAGGAGTTGCTTTGAATCTTAGTCTTTTTGATGATTTGTTTACACTACCTACTTTTTCTAAAACTACTAACAATCCAGGTGCCACTTTTATACGTGTCCTTCTCCTACAGGAACATTGCAGTACTGCAGTGATACAAATGAGATTTAACATTACTGGTAAAATGCCTTTACCAGAACCTAACAGAAGAACCTCCTTGCCAGGTTATAATTGATCATATGTATGTCCCCCAATAATTCTGAGATGAATCTACAAGCCACTTTTCGTGTTTCCTTTCTTTACGGTAATAGTTCTTCTTCCTGGTTCAGCACCTCTTGGCATTCTAAGTTAGTGTCCTCCCCCTTTGTTCTAACCCAGGTATACCAGATAAATGTGTAAGTTTATGGCAATGGATGAAGCTTTCCCTGTAAGTGTTGGCACAATTAATGCAAGCTGTTTACTCGAGCTGTTTCCTGCATGATTGCTGGTTCAGATTACAAAAGCAACTGATCTCCTGCACCACCAAACTTGGCCAGTCCTGTGATGCTTCTTGCAGAATACATTTCACTCTACAGAATAGTAATGCAGCAAATGAATTTGCACACTGCCGGGCAGCACCTCTACAGAATAATAATGCATCATATGAATCCGCACACTGCCGGGCAGCACCTCTACAGTATAATCTTGCAGCATATGAATCCGCACACTGCCGGGCAGCACCTCTACAGTATAATAATGCCGCATAAAATGAATAACCAACTGAAGCGAATGACCCGAATCATCGAATCAACTCGCTTTATCGAATCGATCCGAAAATTTTATGAGGGTATGTACATCCAACTCAGGTGAACGGTGTAGGACTTACAGCAGTTTGCAGATGTGCCTCCCACTTGTTAAGGGACCAAAGGTAATGGGACAGAATAATAATCATAAATCAAACTTTCCCTTAATACTTGGTTGCAAATCCTTTGCAGTCAATGACAGCCTGAAGTCTGGAACGCATAGACATCACCAGACGCTGGGTTTCATCCCTGGTGATGCTCTGCCAGGCCTCTACTGCAACGGTCTTCAGTTCCTGCTTGTTGTTGGGGCATTTTCCCTTCAATTTTGTCTTCAGCAAGTGAAATGCATGTTCTATGGGATTCAGGTCAGGTGATTGACTTGGCCATTGCATAACAATAACATTCCACTTCTGTCCCTTCAAAGACTCTTTGGTTGCTTTTGCAGTATGCTTTGGGTCGTTGTCCATCTGCACTGTGAAGCGCCGTCCAATGAGTTCTGCAGCATTTGGCTGAATGTGAGCAGATAATATTGCCTGAAACACTTCAGAATTCATCCTGCTGCTTTTGTAAGCAGTCACATCAATAAATACAAGAGAACCAGTTCCATTGGCAGCCATACATGCCCACGCCATGACACTACCACTAGGGATGAGCCGAACACCCCTGAGTTCGGTTCGCATTCGAACTCGAACTTTCCAAATGTTCAAACTCGAACTCCTACAAGAGGGCATATATGCTAGATATTTGCCATAAAAGGTGTATGAGGGTCCAGGTAGTGCCCTGGGGGACAGGAAACAAGGACAACAAGTTTAAAAAAAAAAAGAGTTTTTAAAGGGACAGTGAGATTTCCATGAAATAAGGGTTAAAAATAAAAATGAAAAATTCCTTCAAATATCGTGCCTAGGAGGTCCCCATAACCTGCCCGTGAAGTGGCGGATTTCTAGGTTGTATAAAAACATTTAAAAACAAAAAAAATGACGTTTCAAATTACGGTAAATGCTTTTCCTTTAATCTATTCATAAACAACTGCTTGGGGCGGCAGCCTGTATGAAAAGACATTTTAGGACGTGCAGAAAAAGTATAGTGATTTTTTTTTTTTTAGCTAAATTATGGTAATTTATGCAGGCTTTGGATGAAAGTAACAATAGGTGCTTTAAAATTGGGCCTTTAGCGTCGGCAACAGTGCCGTCACACAGTAACCCCTCTGAGGATATGAATCTGGTACAGGCGTCAGTGGCAGTTCACCCAAATATTGTGCTTTTGGTGCCAGGCCAGCAAGTGCATTCATACAGTAACCCCTCTGTGGTATTGTGGAAGAATGCAGGGGTGGACCATGCAGTCAGGGCCGGTGCTAGACTATTATGCGCCCTAGGCAAGACCAGCTACTTGCACCCCTCCCAAAAAAAAATACACAACATGAAACTGCTAAATTTCTTTTTATTTAAGAATAAAGTTTGAATAGCACCAATTGTAAAGGTAAAATAAATATGAATAAACTGTATTAAACCATTTTAAATTAACTCTATTAAACAAATTTCAATTAACTATATTGAACAAATATAAATTAACGGAAAAAAAAAATAAGTTGTCACGTAAGTTTCAATTTCAGACACATCAAAATTTCACTTTGCGTGCCTTATCCTTTGCAAATTTTCATCATGCGTATATATATACTGCCCAGGTCAGCTCACATCATGCGTATATATATATATATATTGCCCAGGCCAACTCACATCATGCGTATATATATTGCCCAGGCCAGCTCACATGCGTATATATATTGCCCATGCCCAGGCCAGCTCACATCATGCGTATATATATTGCCCATGCCAGCTCACATGCGTATATATATTGCCCAGGCCAGCTCACATCATGCGTATATATATTGCCCATGCCCAGGCCAGCTCACATCATGCGTATATATATATATTGCCCAGGCCAGCTCACATCATGTGTATATATATATATATTGCCCAGGCCCAGGCCAGCCCACATCATGCGTATATATATTGCCCAGGCCAATCCCCTGGTGGAGATAAGGGGTTCATTTGAACCCTGATATCTCCAGGCAGCTAGGGGGTCATGGAGGGTGTCAATCGAAAGGCCTGAGCACGGCCTTTCGAATGATACCCAACATGACCAGGTATAAAGTAAGAAAATAAAAACAAGTATTTTTTTTGTGTGTTATTTTTATTAATGCAATATTGTTTACATTTCAATTAAAATGTGAACGATGATGCACTTATGATTTTCTTTCTATGGGGTGCGTTTGCTATAAATCACGTAATCCCCCCCCACAAAATGTAACAAGTCCCCATTTCTAATTTTTGTACAAGCGCACCCCATAGAAAACATAACCGCAAACGCTCATGTGCTAAAATGTGAAAAAAAAAAACACTTTACACACTGCAAATGATTAAAAATTCAATTTTTATTGAATTTTTTGTCATAATATACAGGCAGGACATGACATATACATATAAAAATTATATATTATCTGCGGAGTCTGCCGGAAAGAACAATATCTAATATGTCTGCGTCATTTAATAAAATGTGGCTTCAAATCGCGTTTAAACATGATGAGCAAAAGCGGTAAAAATGAGCTGAGCACACAGCACTGAAATGCAGCATATTAGAAGAAGATTTAGGAGTGAAATTAACACTTCTCAGAAGCACAGGTGTTGTTTGACACATCAGGAGACACACCACAACCTCATTGTACATACAATGTATCAAATTCATTAGACCAGACTGTTTTGTTTCCGAACACGCCAAAAAGTTCAGAGTTCGATTCGAACTCTGGCCGTTCGCGAACTTGCCAATGGCCAAAGTTCGAATCGAACTCCGAACTGATCGAACCGAACAGCTCATCCCTAACTACCACCACCATGCTTCACTGATGAGGTGGTATGCTTAGGATCCTGAGCAGTTCCTTTCCTTCTCCATACTCTTCTCTTCCCATCACTCTGGTACAAGTTGATCTTGGTCTCATCTGTCCATAGGATCTTGTTCCAGAACTGTGAAGGCTTTGTTAGGTGTTGTTCGGCAAACTCTAATCTGGCCCTCCTGTTTTTGAGGCTCACCAATGGTTTACATTTTGTGGTGAACCCTCTGTATTCACTCTGGTGAAGTCTTCTCTTGATTGTTGACTTTGACAAACATACACCTACCTCCTGGAGAGTGTTCTCGATCTGGCCCACTGTTGTGAAGGGTGTTTTCTTCACCAGGGAAAGAATTCTTCGGTCATCCACCACAATTGTTTTCTGTGGTCTCCCAGGTCTTTTGGTGTTGCTGAGCTCACCGGTGCGTTCCTTCTTTTTAAGAATGTTCCAAACCGTTGTTTTGGCCACGCCTAATGTTCTTGCTGTCTCTGGGTTTGTTTTGTTTCTTCAGCCTAATGATGGCTTGCTTCACTGATAGTGACAGCTCTTTGGAGCTCATCTTGAGAGTTGACAGCAACAGATTCCAAATGCAAATAGCACACTTGAAATGAACTCTGGGCACATTGTAATTGTATCTGCACACTGTAATTGGGGTAATGAGAGAATATTACACACCTGGCCATGGAACAGCTGAGAATGTCCCATTACCTTTGGTCCCTTAACAAGTGGGAGGCACATCTGCAAACTGCTGTAAGTCCTACACCGTTCACCTGAGTTGGATGTACATATCCTCAAATTAAAGCTCATGTAATCCTCCAATTTAAGGCACATGTAATATTTTCTCGGGGGGTGGGGGGGCAATTGCCCCGTTACCCGCCCCTGGCTGGAGAAGACTTTACACAGCGCTCCAACTGTCCCTTCATCAATACAAGATATTGGTGAGAAATTAATGCAACTCTGGATGGAAATACATGTTGGACATCATAAGCTTATCGAAATGATGCCACGGCGAGTGCGTGCCTCAAACAATGCAAAAAGGGCCCAATTAAATATTATAGTGTGACTTTTTTGGCCAGATGATGTATATTAACCCTTTGCTGTTGCCGCCGGCAAGGCGGTACCTCAACGCGGGGCAACTCTGCGTCAGCCAATGATGCGATCAGCACGCACGCATAGTAGGCGGGCAGATCTCGTCTATGGGCTGTGAGCAAGGCCGCATTAAGATCTCTATGGGCCTGGAGCTGAATATTTTGGTGGGCTTTTTTTGGAATTTAGTGAGTTAATAGCACATTTTAGGTTATTTAATAGTGCCGATACGGGTATATCTAACCAGGCAGTTACTGTGTAGTTAATTTTTCATTCAGATTTCAATCATTTAAATCGTGTAAAATAATTTTTCCCATTTTTATCATCCAAACTTTTGTGGTTATATAGGGCATTCTTGTTAAAAAAAAAAGTGAAATGGGAACCTGGTATTGCATTTTTCTGAGAAAATATACAATTTTAACCCCTTCGCTGCTATGGACGCGCTCAGCGCGTCCACCTGCAGGTAACGTTCCTTGCGGTGGATGCGCTGAGCACGTCCTCCCTTTTGGGGCCAGCGATCGGCCGGGTTCCGGCTGATCGCTGGGCCCCCCGGTGCGGGCTGAGATCCTCGATGTCAGCCCAGCACCCGGAACCGCCGCTGGCCTAATTAGGTGTCATCGCGGTGGCGCGATGACACCTAATTCAGGCGAACCCCCCCCACCCGCATGTGAGGAGGAGGCGCCTGAAAGGGAGGGGGGAGGTCCTTCGGACCTCTCTCCCTCCCGATCGCCGGCGTTGCGGGGGTTAATACAGGCACCGTTTGGAAGGGCACAGCCTGTCCTTCCTAACGGTACCTGGAATTAACCCCATGGGGGCTGGATCACGAATCGGCGTCGAAAAGTGCCAGTTCGTGATCCTTTCCCGGAGCTGGCCGACATCTTGGATGTCAGCCAAGCTTCCGGGACTGGCGTCATCGTGCATATCACCAATTGTGGAGATAGATAGGGGGTTCATTGGAACCCCCTATCTATCTCCCGATCCGTGGCAGTTAAGGGTTAATGTTTGATATTGTTGGATCGGCCAGAGCATGGCCGTTCCAACAATACCAAACATGGGTATGAAAAAAGTTTTTTAAAAAAAATTTAAAATAAAAATAAAAAAATATTTAAAAAAAATAAACAAGTTCTTTTTTTCTTTTTTGGTTCGTTAATGCAGCAATATTGTTCCCATTTCAATTATAATGTGAACAATGATGCTGCACTAACGATTTTTGTATGGGGAGCATTTGTTAACAATCGCGTAATTTTCCCCCAAAAAAAATGTAACGAGACCCCATCTCTAATTTTTTTTAACAAGCGCACCCCATACAAAATATACCCGCAATTGCTCGCATGTTAAAATGTGGGGAAAAAAAAACACTTTACACGTTGTAAATTATTGAAAATTCATATTTTATTGCATTTTTTGTTATAATATACAGACAGGTCATGACGTATACATATAATAATGACATATTATGAATCTGCCGAGTCTGATGGAAAGAACGATATATAATATGTCTGGGTCATATACTAAAATAAGCCTTCAAAACGCGTTTAAACATGATGAGCAAAATCGGTAAAAATGAGCTCAGCACAGAGGCGGGAAAAGCCTCAGCAGCGAAAGGGTTAACCAAAAATGAAATATTTCCCTTGTGCTTTGGATGGTGTTTTATGAATAACTAGTTAAGCCTGCCCGGATGGCAATCTAGTGTTGCCAGCTCAGAATTCATGTCCACATATTTGTTTTTCCAATGTCCTATCCAAGAGTATCTCCATAAAGAAATGTGTTTTGTAACGTGTCTGGCGCCATCCCATCCGCAACAGGAGGGCCAAGTGAGCAGATGTGATGGGTGCGCGCGCAGCTGACAGCGCATTACAAAGGCATTTATATATTAGAGCAGGATATATTGCCCCCAGCTCACATGGATATATTGCCCCCAGCTCATATGGATATATTGTCCCCAGCTCACATGGATATATTGCCCCCAGCTCACATGGATATATTGCCCCAGCTCACATGGATATATTGCCCCAGCTCACATGGATATATTGCCCCCAGCTCACATGGATATATTGCCCCAGGTCAGCTCACATGAATATATTGCCCCAGGCCAGCTCACATGGATATATTGCCCCCAGCACACGCATGGATATATTGCCCCAGCTCACATGGATATATTGCCCCAGCTCACATGGATAGATTGCCCCAGCTCACATGAATATATTGCACCAGGCCAGCTCACATGAATATATTGCACCAGGCCAGCTCACATGGATATATTGCCCCCAGCACACGCATGGATATATTGCCCCCAGCACACGCATGGATATATTGCCCCAGCTCACATGGATATATTGCCCCAGCTCACATGGATAGATTGCCCCAGCTCACATGAATATATTGCCCCAGGCCAGCTCACATGGATATATTGTCCCAGCTCACGCATGGATATATTTCCCCCAGCACACGCATGGATATATTGCCCCCAGCTCACATGGATATATTGCCCCCAGCTCACATGGATATATTGCCCCCAGCTCACCTGGATATATTGCCCCAGCTCACATGGATATATTGCCCCAGCTCACATGGATATATTGCCCCAGCTCACCTGGATATATTGCCCCAGCTCACACATAGAAATATTGCCCCAGCTCAAGTGGATATATTGCCCCAGCTCACACATGGATATATTGCCCCAGCTCACACATGGATATATTGCCCCAACTCACCTGGATATATTGCCCCAGCTCACCCATACAAATATTGCCCCAGCTCACACATAGAAATATTGCCCCAGCTCACCTGGATATATTGCCCCAGCTCACACATGGATATATTGCCCCAGCTCACACATGGATATATTGCCCCAGCTCACACATGGATATATTGCCCCAGCTCACATGGATATATTGCCCCAGCTCACACATGGATATATTGCCCCAGTTCACATGGAAATATTGCCCCAGCTCACATGGATATATTGCTCCAGCTCACCTGGATATATTGCCCCAGCCGCGTGCTTTACCTCCTTCGAGCGGCAGCCAGCATAAACTCTGCCGCTCGCTCGCCTGGGTGGGATCTATCCACCAGCCAGCCGCGATCTCTGGTGGATAGATCCCATCCAGGCGAGCGAGCGGCAGAGTTTATGATGGCGGTCGCTCGAAGGACAACAGTAACGCGGCCGCCGGCAAAATTTTCTCGTGGTGCGGCGGTTGCATGCTGGTTGCACGCGCCTTTGAAGACGGCGGTGTGGCGACGTCGCCTTACTGTTTTATAGTATAGATATGACTATGTATAAAATACTGGCCTTGCTCCCAGAGTGGGAAATTAAAAGGTGAGTAATGGCAGTGGTATTGCTCATTTTATATGTGACAAATGGACAATGCCATCACTTTGGAACTAAATATAAATAAATAAGAAAAGAGTTTTTTTTTCTTATAGATTTTACATGGTCGTGTTTGGTATTCATGCAAAGGCCAGACTCTGACCTGTCCAATGATGCCTCATTTGACCTTGTGAGGTGTAAAGCTTAGTGACGCAGGGGTCCAAAGTTCACCCAGTGATCTTTGCTGCAGTCTGGCAGTTTAGGTTTTTGATGTAACAATTCTGTGTTACAAAGAAAAAGAAAAAATGAAATATTTGCTATTTTATTTTTATGAAATAAAACCTGATCATGGCTCCGGCCTTTCCAGTGATACCTCACATGACCATGTAGCTGCTATGTAGTTGGAGATACAGGGGTCCAGATGTCCATCAATGCAGACATACAGGGTTATTCAGAGATCCGAATTGTGGCCGATAGGTAACCGAACAGTGAAATTCAGCATACGGTTACCTTTCCTGGCCATTCGGCTATCCAGAGAGCGGGCAGTTCGCCAAATGTTGGCGAATTGCCTGCACATACGGTGCCTGTTCGAGGGCAGTGAAATCCCCATAGAGAAGCAATGCTTCTTCTATTCAGAGAACAAAAACCAGCAGGGAAAAGTTGCCAAATTGCCCTGCTGTTCGGTGATTTCATGCGGCATATTTATTCAGGCGAATCCCATAGACTTCAATGTTAAAAATATTCCCGTTTTAATTCAATATCTAAAAAACTGTTGATTATAATATTCTGCAGTAAAAAGTCTCTAGATTTTTTTAGGCATTTTTCGGAATTTTTTTGGCGAATTTTTTTTTTTTTTAAATCGTTTTTTCTTTTTTGTAACAGCCCTTTTTATTATCATTCATTGGATCTTCTATGTAAATTTGAGACCTTTTCATTCTGTAGTTTCTTTGCAAATAGCGTTTCACTTTTCAAACATTCAAGCAAACTTTTATTTTTTTCTCACTCCATTCGTCTGCGGTGCTGGGTTTTTCTGGCGGCTGCTCTGGGCTGTGATCGGCAGCTGCTCGGTTTCTCCAGCGTGTTCGGCGGGGTTAATCCAGCTGTTTTGCGGTGAGTGTTCGTCGGGTTTGCGGCGGGTTTTCCTTGCACTTTGGGGACCCTGTGGTTCTTGCTGAATACACCGCAGGGTCGCCGAAATGGGATCGCCGAATTGAAGCGAACAAAAAGTCTCTGAACGTGCGGTGACTTTTTTTATTCTCTTTGAATATCGCTTTGAATGCTTCGTCTATTCAGAGAACAAAAACCAGCAGGGAAAAATTGCCAAATTGCCCTGCTGTTCGGTGGTTTCATTCATGCGGCAGATTTATTTAGGTGAATCCCATAGGCTTCAATGTTAAAAATATTCCCGTTTTAATTCAATATCTAATAAACCGTTGATTATAATATTCTGCAGTAAAAAGTCTCTTTATAGATATTTTTTTAGGATATTTTAGGCATTTTTCGGGATTTTTTTGCTAAAAAAAAAATCTGTTTACTTTCTTTTAATCGTTTTTTTCTTTTTTCTGTAACAGCCCTTTTTATTATCATTCATTGGATCTTATATGTAAATTTTCGTTCTGTAGTTTCTTTGCAAACAGCGTTTCACTTTTCAAACATTCAAGCGTACTGTTTTTTTCTCTTTTCACTCCATTTGTCTGCGGTGTTGGGTTTTTCTGGCTGTGATCAGCAGCTGCTCGGGTTTCTCTGGCGTGTTCGGCGTTAATCCAGATGTTTTTGCAGGTTTCGGTGTACGTTTGGGTTTTTGAGGATAGTTTTCGTCGGGTTTGCGGCGGCTTTTCCCTGCACTACGATGGCCCTGTGGTGCTTGCTGAATACACCTCAGGGTCGCCAAAATGGGATCGCCAAATCGCACCGAATTGAAGAGAACGAAAAGTCACCGAACGTGCGGTGACTTTTTGATTCTCTTATATATGTGCGTGTTTGTGATTTACAGGGTTTCTAAGTGCACACACAGACCTACATACACACATGATATATATATATATATATTATATATAATTTCGGTTAAAGCCCGAAGTGCGGTTAATCCTAGGATTACCCAGGTAATCCTGACATTACCCAGGCGTCATTAGCAAAAGTTCGAAGTGAAATTAAATTTCGGACTTTACCTGGGTAGTCTGCGAAGTATCCAGAGGCCTCTGGGTACTCCGGTTTTCTGCACTGTTTTAACCGGGTAATTCGCACATTACACTAGTGTTGCTGGATAAAGTGTGATGTGCAACGAAACATCAGACTTTATCCGGGTAATCTGCAAAATATCCAAACGCCTCTGGGTACTCTGCTTATCTATGGGTTTTCAGCAGGTTACAGTTGACTGAATTCCAAGGATTACCCAGATAAAGCTGCAAACTGTTATCTGATAACAAAATTGTGGGTTTTTGTTATTTTTAGTGAAATTGTATCCAGTCACATACCACACTAACTGTCATGTAACTCTGTGTATTAATTGTCTGAAAATGAATTTATGAAGATAAAGATATTATATAAAGAGTAACCTGATGGTTATTATGTTTTATAAATTATATATAAGCACATATGACACATAATAAAGATCATGTAACTCTTTCACATTCATATAAGAAACATATCCTGTTACTCTGTATATTCATTAAATCCTTAATTTTAATGTTTGTCTTTTGCCATTCTCATTGATACAGTATATTGATGGATAATAACCATAGATAATAGCAAAATTCACTTTTACCCAAGCGGGGTTGGATGCTCTGCAGATTACCCAGGTGAAACTGGATAGTCCTCAGATTACCCGGGTGAAGCTTCAGATTTGCACATTATCAGGGTAAAGTGCGAATTTTTCAGCTCTTCCAGACTGTTACCCAAGGGCAGTTGGTTAGTCCTAAAATTACCCGGGTAAAGTCCGAAATTACCTGACATTACCCAAAACCGCTGGGTAAAGCTGCAAAAAATTGAAATTTCGGACTTTACCCGGGTAATTTTAGGACTAACTAATCTGCAGAGCATCCAACCCCGCTTGGGTAAAAGTGAATTTTGCCAATATCTATGGGTATTATCAATGAAAACGGCAATAGACAAACATTAAAATGTATTAAGGATATAATGAATATACAGAGTAACAGGATATGTTTCTTATATGAATGTGAAAGAGTTACATGATCTTAATTATGTGTCATATGTGCTTATATCATTTATAAAACATAATAACCATTAGGTTACTCTTTATATAATATCTTTATCTTCATAAATACATTTTCAGACAATTCATGCACAGAGTAACATGACGGTTATTTAGTGTGGTTTGTGACTGGATTCAATTTTATTAACAAAATTGTGTTTTGTTTTTTTTTGTTTTTTTTATCAGTCAGATAACCGTTTGCAGCTTTACCTGGGTAATCCTAGGAATTCAGTCAACTGTAACCTGGTGAAAAACCAAGAAAAGCGGAGTACCCAGAGGCTTTTGGATATTTTGCTGATAACCCGGATAAAGTCTGATGTTTCGTTGCACATCCTACTTTATCCAGCAACACTAGGGTAATGTGCGAATTACCCAGTTAAAACAGTGCAGGAAACCAAAGTACCCAGAGGCAGTGGCGTAGCGTGGGGGGGGGCCTCGGGGCGGTCACCCCGGGTGCAATTTTCTTAGGGGGTGCAAAATTTCAAAAGAACTTTGAACCACTAATATTTTCCAGTAGAGATTGGCAAGGTGTCTGCTCACAGACACTGGTGTTCGTGAGAGGCCCTTGCATGGGCAGCCGCCAGTTTTGCGGCGCCTGCGGTGACTTACCACTCAGCGTATGGAAGGGAGGACCAGGACATAACATTCTGGTCCTGTCCTGACTTCTTCTTAATGCTGACATGAGTCACATGAAGCAGCGCAGCATTATCTGACGGAACACCCTGTACCATGCTTGTCAGCCTCCCTTGAAGCCCTTTGCCAGCCCCCCCGCCGCTGGCAGCCCTGTAGCTGCTGAACAGGAAGGAGGGCGGGAGGCGTCTGCCCTGCAGCACATTTAAAATCCAGTCTCCACTAAGCCCCTTAGACAGCCCCCCCCCTTCCGGACCACCAGCAACTCCACGCAGGTAGGTGACACGGTGTGACACCAGAGCAGCGTAACTAACACAAAGTGAGGGGTTACTGTGAGTACAGGGAAAGGGTGACTTTAGGTACTTGGATAGAGAGAGAGATATTGACTGGGGATACTGGGAGAAAGTGGGGGTACAGAGAGAGAGAGAGGAGAAAGTGACTGGGGTACTGGGAGAGAGTGACTGAGTATAGTGTGAGAGTGGAACTATGCTAGTGTATAGTGGGACAGGGTGACTGGTAGCAGTGGCATATCGTGGGGGAGCATGTGTGTTTAATTTTTTTATTATATCAGTATTTTGTTAATATACAATACATGTGCTTGTGGGGTAAGGGGGTCAATACTCTATTGGTAGAAGGGAATCGGGGTGTGTTACCATGCCCACAGGTTGGGGGGGGGCGCACAATTTTTCCTTGCCCTGGGCGCTGACAACACACGCTAGGCCATTGCCCAGAGGCCTCTGGATACTTTGCAGATTACCCGGAAGAAGTCAGAAATTTAATTTCACTTCGGACTTTTGCTAATGACGCCTGTGTAATGTCAGGAAGGATTACTCGGGTAATCCTAGGATTAACCACACTTCATGCTTTAACCATAACATATACACACACAGTAGTGAGAGGTTGTACTCATCCTATGTTAAACATAACTGGTGCACCATTAACATATATATATATATTTTTTTTTTGGGGGGGGGGTTCTCCTTTCCTTCCTTTCTTTTTTATTTTTCCTCCTTTTTTTTTTTTATGTTTAAGGATGCAATTAGGGAAATTTAAAAGTGTCTACCAGAGAAAATTGCACAGATGAATATACATAAATTCGAAATATCGTTAAAGATATAAACTTGTTCTTCAGGTCCTTCCAATGATTCTAGACTTAGAGCCTCTTCTCCTGGCTCTGAGGATAGATGGCCTGTGAGACCCTTAGGCCTAGTCCACACCTGGGCATTTTACAGCGCGTTCCTACGTGTTGTAAAACGCTCAAAACACTGAAATTCCATTATTTCCTATGGGCATGGTTCACACAAACGCCCTACGCCCAAAGAGTACAGGAGCTTCTTTGGGACGTATTACAGCACGTTTGCGGCCATAGACTTCTAAAAACGCGTGTACGACGTGTGTTTCTAATTGCTAAAAACGCTCATAAAGTGCCCGACAAAAAAAACATGCGTAAAAAGCGCATATGAAATACGCTTAGGTGTTAACCCAGCCTTAAGGTGGCCTCCAACCTTCTTGCACCGTGTAGAGTCCCTGGATACCAGTACGATTGATCAAAGGGAAGAAAAAGCCTGGATCCGGTACTAGTTAGCAGTGTCAAATTTATTCATAAATAAAACAGTTTAAAAAAAAATTGAAAATTACATGAATCTTGATATATATTTATAGACTGGTTTGTGAATACATTTTATATTTACATATATATGTACTACTTTAATTAGTAAGGTTATAGATTGGCAGATAAATTGACTGTTTATTTGTCGAGAGAATTTGATGTTTTTTATAAATGCTACATAATCTTTCATGACAAATTTCAGATCGAGAGGGAGACAGCGTAAAGATTTTTTGACATGTAGCCCATATCCACATGACGTATGCCTGTTTTGATTTCTGTCCTGTGTTTTTTTAGTTATAAATTTCATTATTCATTCTTTATGTGACTGAACCGAGATCTGGGTCATTAAATCTCTCTCTCCTGGGAATTCTAATGGGGTGAAAAATAGCTTTAAATGAAGTTAATAACTCCCTTCTCTGTGTCCTCTCAGAGACCGGGCCGAACGCGTCATTGCAGGGGATGGAGCGAGGAGGAAGGGTGGGGGAACAATATATTAGGGAGTCCTGCTAGCTATTCAGTAGGGTGTATTTAAAGGGATATCAACAAAATTTATTTTCACTCTAAGTATTTATTATTTATTTTTATCTCCTTTCTACACTGAAATATAAATACAGCGTAGGACTACCGCGGCGCTAAGGAAAATATATATATATATATGACAGAAGGGAGCTGCTAGAATCCTAGATAGCTAGTCTGTCCATCTAGCAAATAACAATAGATATAAAAACACAAAGATCTTATCTTTGTTTTTATTTCTACACTGAAATGCCTACATTTATAGTGATAATTTTTTTCTTGGGTTGGGAGCAATGTCTTGGCTTGCAGGACCTGTATGGTGCAAAAGGCGATGGCTGAATAGACTGTAGCGCTCACTCCCGGAGGAGCTGCTGAATTTGAACCTCGGGTCAGTCTCCCCGCACTAGGGAATAAATATACTCCAACACTGTCGTGGATTTTATAAATTATATGCCAGTTTATTCAGTAAACTATATAATGAGTAACACGGTATATATATATTTACAGTACTTCGTAATGCGGGAAACGCGCAGTGGAAAAGGAAAAAAGTATTTTTAACCCCCTTAGTGGTTGGAGTGTGAGTCCCGTACAGGTTATGTCCCAAGGAATGTATGTGTATGTGTGTATTGGTACCCGGGTACAATATTCAACTGGCCAGTGAATTATTTATGAGGTATCTTCGACTAGTCACGTTGGGGCCCTGTGGGTTTTGAACAAACTGCAACGTGCTTTAGTATTTTACAGCGGCCTGGAAGGCCTCTCACCCATCCGCCAGATACTCTGTGCTCCGCTCGACCCAGGATGTCTCTCCGCTCGATTTTGACTGGGATTCTCTGTGTCTCCGGATCCGCTGTCTTGCTTGTCTGTATCTGCCACAAGATGTCCAGCTCACCGCCTGCACTCCCTGTTAGATCGTCTGCGGTTCTCCTAACTCGGGGTTCTTCAGCTTACTCTGTATCAACGTGGGTTACTAGCGGTGGATCACTGGGTCTTCGTGTAATAAGAAGGGAAAAACCCGATCTCCAGCTCTGCTAGGCCGCACCTGCGCTCTGGCCTGGTCGTGATCACTCTCTGTTACACTTGCGTCTTGCTCCTCTCACTCCTCCGCGCGCTCTGCCAGCTCTTTCCACGAGGCTGCGGATATCAGTGTCTCTCTCCCACCCACTTCCTGTTCCCGCCCGCAAAGCATGCTGGAAAATGTAGTCCCAATGTTCAGTGTCTTACATCGCGCTTGTCTCCCTCCGGTGGCCAAAAACAAGTACTACAACGACAGGGGATTTAAAACCAGCGCTACACTCTCCCCCTCCTAGAACTCTTGGGTCTCTCCAAGGAGGTACAACAGTTGCATTACATTCCAACACATATTAGGCAACATATACAGGCTCAGCAGCAAGCATACAATGGGTTAGATACACTTCCTCAAGTTGACTCATGCTTTGGTCTACCTCAGCTAACATAGCAGACACTTCGGGCAACCTTCGCACTGTGGTGACGGCCTCTTCAGTGCTATGTCCTGGTGAGTCGTAGGTGAGTCGCTGGGGCGGTCGAACAGAGCGTTTTGGTTCTGGCTCAATCAGTTCCTCTTCGGGTGGAAGTACTATAGGCGCGGGCTCAGTTCTTCTTTCTACCACTGGAGCAGACATCTCTTCGGAGTATGATCCTTCCAGTGAAGGCATAGAACTGTAGTCATAAGATTCGGCTTCAGGAACTACAGGGATTTCAATAGCCTCGGGGACTTCTAACTGAAATTCAGGAGCCTCAGGCCTCAAATTACTTTCCCACCGTTCAGGAACCGAGATAACCTCTTTAGGCTCCGGTGAGCGCATCCAGTCCAGACAAAAACTTTCTTCCTCACTGTCCCTTTCGCTCTCTTCGATAGCCCGGGTCTGCTGAGACCGAGTAACGGGAGGCAAACGTGGAGCAGGCGGATTCGGCAGAGAAAGTTCGTCCCCAACTGGTATCCTCACAGCCTCTCTCAAAGGTAATAAATGATTCCGGTGCCAGTTCTTAGGAGGCCCAGCCTTTCCATCCGCCGGATTTGATACACCGGCAGACCCGGCAGTTGCTTGCAGACAATGTAGACCTGAGAACTCCATCTATCCGCTAACTTGTGTCTTGCAGCAGCACCCAAGTTCTTCAACAAAACCCTATCACCGGGTTGTAGATCCTGTATCCGAACTTTCAAGTCATAGTTCCGTTTATTCCTTTGTTCCCTGTCTCCTGAGGTCAAACAGGCCTGTTCAAACGCAGAGGCCAGATTCTTTTGAAGTCTATCCACGTAATTTCTATGGGAAGCTACCGACGTCTGGTCCAGAGATAGCCCAAATGCCAGATCAACCGGCAGTCGAGCTTCTCTTCCGAACATAAGACGGTACGGTGAGTATCCAGTAGCGTCACTCTCCGTACTATGTGACGACTCCAGCTCTGCTTCTCTGTGTTTGACAGCGCCCCAGCATATTTAGCAGCGTGCGATTGAACCTTTCGGGCTGAGCATCACCTTGAGGGTGATATGGTGTAGTTCGGGTCTTTTGAATTCCCAGCAGTTCCATTAATTGCCCAACAAGCCGGCTTTCAAAGTCTCTACCCTGATCAGAGTGTATTCTCCTTGGTACGTCCGTAGTGAACAAAGAACTTTTCCATCAGAACCTTCGCCACTGTCGGAGCGCGTTGGTCTTTTGTAGAAAAGGCTTGGGTGTAACGTGTGAAGTGATCAGTCACTATTAGAATATTTCCCTGCCCACTAGCATCCGGCTCTAAGCACAGGAAGTCAATGCACACCAAATCCATGGGTCCTTGACTTTGCAGATGGCTCATTGGAGCGGTTCGGGTCAGTAGGGTCTTCCTTTGAATACACCTCAGACATGAATGGCAGTAACTTTCCACTTCAGCTCTCATGCAAGGCCAATAGAACCTGTCTCGCACCAGCTTAAAAGTCCTTTCTGCGCCCAAATGTCCATGCTCATCATGTAGCGATCGCAGTACACTCTCCCTATGTTTAGTGGGAAGGAACAACTGTTGGGTCTCTTCAGCATTGGTTGAGGGGCCCCTTCGGTAGACCACCCCATCCAACATCTTCAACCGTTCCCACTCTTTGTAGACCAATCTGGCTCCATCTGGGGAATTGGTAAGCAGAATTTCCCACTGGTTCGCAGTTAGGGCCTTTATGGTTAACGCAATTAAAGGGTCTCTAGCCTGATCAGCTTTCAGATCCTGTTTTGAAAAGGTAGGCAGACTTTCATCCCTCAACTGCGTAGGGTTGCAGTAGAACTCCGGAACAGCCGCAGCCATGACTCCTATGGCCTCCGCTTCAATCCCTCCCTTGACCCGGCGCTCTGCTCCTTGACACAAAGCTTGTACCCCGTCTGGAGTTAACTGAGTCCATTCTGTAGTGTAGGGTCTTCTTGACACACCATCAGCATCTCGATTATTCACCCCAGGGCGATATTTCAGGCTGAACCGAAACCCTGACAGAGCGGCCAACCACCGATGTCCCGTTGCGTCCAGTTTTGCAGTAGTAAGGACGTAGGTAAGAGGATTGTTATCCGTCTTTATCACAAACTCGGCCCCATACAGATAGTCCTTTAGCTTGTCTACCACTGCCCACTTTAAGGCTAGGAACTCCAACTTGTGGGTAGGATAGTTCTTTTCTGAAGGCGTAAGGCTCCGGCTCACATACGCTACAGGCCTCAGCAATCCACCATACTCTTGATACAGGACTCCTCCTAGACCTTCTCTGCTGGCATCCACATGTAGCTCGTACGGCTTGTGAGGGTCCGCATAGGCCAAGACAGGAGCTTGAGTTAAACTCTCTTTCAGCTTCGTAAAAGCACCTTCGCATTGACTGGTCCATTCTCCCTGGATGGACTCTCGAGCTTTCCTTGGCCCTGGAGCTGACGGATTTCGGTCAGAGACCTTGTGACCTTCTTCTGTGCTTTCCTTCTGTAGGAGCTTGTTCAGTGGTTGAGCTATTTTTGCGAATCCTCCTACAAATCTTCGATAATAAGAGCAGAACCCCAAGAAAGATCTCAGTTCAGTAACGTTTCGGGGTCTAGGCCAAGAAGCTACGGCCTCCAACTTCCGAGGATCTGTCGAAACGCCTTCTGCTGAGACCACATGTCCCAGATACGTAACAGAGGGTAAACAGAATTGACATTTCTCCAGAGACAGTTTCAATCCCTCTTCATGGAGCCTCTTCAAGACCTTCTCCAAACGTTGTTCATGTTCTTCCAGAGTCTTCCCGAACACAATTATGTCATCCAGGTACACTAATACTTCGATCAGATTCATGTCCCCGACTGTCTTCTCCATTAACCGTTGGAACGTGGCTGGAGCCCCCGTAAGGCCTTGAGGCATTCTGTTGAATTCGAAGAACCCCAATGGGCAGATGAACGCAATCTTCTCTTTGTCTTCAGGATGCATTGGTATCTGGTGATACCCACTTCGCAGGTCTAGTACACTAAACCATTTTGCTCCAGACAAACACTGTAAGGCATCTTCTATCCGAGGAGTAGCATATTGATCTGGGATGGTTCTCCGATTCAGCGTGCGATAGTCTATGCATAGGCGGACAGAACCATTCTTCTTCCGGACCATTACTATTGGAGATGCATATGGGCTCCTGGACTCTTGGATCACCTTGGTTCTTTGCAGTTCATTCAGCTGTTCTCGTAGATCATCCAAGTCTCCCAGCGGAACCCGTCTTGACCTTTCACGAAACGGCTTGTCCTCTTGTAATCGAATGCGGTGCTCAGTACTTTTAGCTAGGCCTACGTCGAACTCCTCTTTCGAGAACAAGTCTCTCCACTTTAGAACTTGGGACTGAAGACGTTTCTTCCATTCAGGTGAAATGGGAGCGTCCTTGGGGTAGAACCTTTCATCTGGAATCTCTTTATCCACTCCCCCTCCTAAATTGGTAGGAGAGAGGGGCGTAGCGGACGCTACTTGCCCGATAGGCATTCGTGCTTTAAGGACTACTGGAGAATCAGACACATTGCACACGCTGACTGAGACTCTTCCTCGTGTTCTTTTCAAAGCTTTAGTGGAGATTATTTCAGGGATTACTTCTACTCCGGCTTCACTCCCATGATTAAAATCGGTTTCCAGTACCACATAGGGCCCTGGTTGCGATCCGTTCAACTTGACTGAAGCCCGGAAGCTCGCTACTTCTCCCGATTGCAGAACCTTTTCTGTTCCTTCTAATCTCCATAGGCGCCCCACTTCGGCAGGTACCTTCTGTTCTTCGAACACTCTCTGATAGACTGGACGTAACATTGGGTGTACTCCTTTAGTAGAACCTTCTTACAATACGATAGGTGTCAGGAGACGTCGCGCCAAATCAGTATTCGTCCCCACTATCATGGAACTCCTGTTTGCCCCTGAAGGCCGAGGACACACAATGGCCAATGCATCACAACCTCCGGACTGTCCGATGACTTTGGATCCGATCTCCAACTTCACCTGTAGATACCCGTCATAAGGGAGTTTCTCAGTTCCGATACCCCAGATTTCCAGATCCTTCAATTTCTGTAGAGGGATGTGCTTCAAGTGTTTCTCATAGAAGTCTCGGTAGATCAATGTCACTTGAGCCCCTGAATCCAACAGGGCTTTAGTGTAGACTCCCTCCACTTGGATTGGCACAATAGGAGAAGGACCTATCAGCTGGTCAGGAAACTTGGTGGTGGCACCAGGACACTTAGACCCAGTTTGTTGTACCCTGGCATTCTTCTTGGCCCGTGTAGGTTTTGGGTGTGCATTGCTTCCCCATAACGTAGGTCCGGATGCTAAGGGAGTGACTCTTTCAGTCCTGGCAGGCTCGGCAGTTGGCCAGACTTTGGGCCCTCTTAGTCCTGGCTTGATTTTTGGAGCGGGTTTCAACCTTCGGGCACCTAGGTTGCTCCTTCACTTGTGCCCTCTGGCGTTTCCCGCCGGTGAGGTAGATAACAGCCCTTCCAAGGCTTTCAAGAACTCCTACTCTATTTCCTTCAGGCTTTTGGCTTTTGCATTGTGTGCGGAAATGGCCCATTTCTCCACAACTGAAACATCTCCTCTTTGAAGACGGAGACGCATTCGGCCGCTGTGATTCGGTTGAAGGATCCTGGCTAGACGCCACAGCAACTCCGGTTGTCTGCATGTCTGTAAGGAACTTCTGCATCTCTGTCTGTGTCTCTGTCACCTTCAACAATACTCGGCACAGTTCCGCGTGTGCCTGTTGCAATTCAGCTTGAGCTTCTTGTACCTTCTTAACAGTTTTGTGCAACTCACCATGTGCAGAGAGGTTTAATTCTTTGACAGCCTTCTCTGTGGATTTAAAAGCGATCGGATGCTCTTGTTCGTCCACGTCGGATCCATAGGTGTCCAACAAGTCACTTTCAGGCTGCAAACATTCGTTATGCCTCACAGGTTGCGTGTAAGCTCTTTCTCCTCTCCTGAAGGATTTTTTTTCCAGCAAAGCCTCCTCCTCTCTGACAGCTCGGATCAGTTCTAGGTACTTCAGTTCTCGACTACCTTCCCTGCTTCTTAGCTGCAGCATCACTGGATCTAGAGGTTGAGCGCCCCTCAGGATCTGCTGTATTCGGATCTTATCTACTTTGGCCGGTTCGGCCCCTTTCTTGAGGAGTATCTGGTGCAGAATCTTATCTAGGCGCCTCATATATTCAGTCATTCTCTCACCTTTCCGCTGGTAGGTGTGTTCATACTGATATACAAGCTCTGCGGCCTTTTCCGTTTGCCCAAAAACTTCCTCCAGAACATTTAGATAATCTAAAGCAGTGCAGTCTTTCTTACTCAATTTTAGGTTTCTTACAGCCTCTGACGCAGGTCCCTTTAAGCTCTCAGTAATCCGTTGCTTTTTCTATGCTTCAGGGACGTCCCACTCATCCAGAGCCTGCATCGCCTGTTCCACCCATTCTTCGAAGGTTACTTCTCCCGCCGAAGTTGGTACGTTTCCTGTAAAATTTCTCAACCGTCGATAACCAAAGTTAGTGTGCGGAGGGCTTGTTTTTTTACATTTAGCCAGCAAATCTCCAATAGCCACTATAAATTCAGGCCCGATCATGGCCAACGGACTGGGCGCGGGAACACTCGCGGATTCGCCACGTGGCGCACTTGGCTGAATCAGTTGGACTTCCACCTCATCGGCCAGCTTCACGCTCGCGCCCTGAAAACACACTGGAACACCCTTTCTCCACTCAAAAATAACATACGTGTGAGAGGTATCTGGGTTCTCTTTAATGTCCAGGATTAACCCCCGATAATCTGGTGTCAGCGCGGCCACGGCCTGGCGAATCTGATCTTCGGCCCAAGTGTCTTCAGGAATATCCACGACTATACACAATTCTAACTGACTACTGTGCTCATCACACCATTTGGCAGCAGTGTCTGGATCCATATTTAACCCTTTAAGTGCGTTTTTTCCAGAGACTGGATCCCGGATACGAGCCCCCACGTGTAGCGCTCACTCCCGGAGGAGCCGCTGTATTTGAACCTCGGGTCAGTCTCCCCGCACTAGGGAATAAATATACTCCAACACCGTCGTGGATTTTATAAATTATATAGTTTACTGAATAAACTGGCATATAATGAGTAACACGGTATATATATATTTACAGTACTTCGTAATGCAGGAAACGCGCAGCGAAAAAGGAAAAAAGTATTTTTAACCCCCTTAGTGGTTGGAGTGTGAGTCCCGTACAGGTTATGTCCCAAGGAATGTATGTGTATGTGTGTATTGGTACCCGGGTACAATATTCAGCTGGCCAGTGAATTATTTATGAGGTATCTTCGACTAGTCACGTTGGGGCCCTGTGGGTTTTGAACAAACTGCAGCGTGCTTTAGTATTTTACAGCGGCCTGGAAGGCCTCTCACCCATCCGCCAGATACTCTGTGCTCCGCTCGACCCAGGACGTCTCTCCGCTCGATTTTGACTGGGATTCTCTGTGTCTCCGGATCCACTGTCTTGCTTGTCTGTATCTGCCACAAGATGTCCAGCTCACTGCCTGCACTCCCTGTTAGATCGTCTGCGGTTCTCCTAACTCGGGGTTCTTCAGCTTACTCTGTATCAGCGTGGGTTACTAGCGGTGGATCACTGGGTCTTCGTGTAATAAGAAGGGAAAAACCTGATCTCCAGCTCTGCTAGGCCGCACCTGCGCTCTGGCCTGGTCGTGATCACTCTCTGTTACACTTGCGTCTTGCTCTTCTCACTCCTCCGTGCGCTCTGCCAGCTCTTTCCACGAGGCTGCAGATATCAGTGTCTCTCTCCCACCCACTTCCTGTTCCCGCCCGCAAAGCATGCTGGAAAATGTAGTCCCAATGTTCAGTGTCTTATTTATTATTATTATTCTTTATTTATAAAGCGCCAGCATATTCCGCAGCGCTGTACAATAAGCACAGTATAGACAGGGTTACAATACATTGAACAACATTTGACAAACAGTACAGGAGTAGATGAGGGCCCTATTCCCGTAGGAACTCACAATCTATGCTACGACGGACGTTAAACTGTGCGACGACACAGACATGATCTCTGCGTTCGTCTGAGTGCCAAAACATCTGGAGGGCCAAGGTTGCTGACCAAAAATCTTACATCGCGCTTGTCTCCCTCCGGTGGCCAAAAACAAGTACTACAACGACAGGGGATTTAAAACCAGCGCTACAAGAAATTCACTGGTTTAAGGCCGTGTCAGACGAACGCAGTGAACATGTCCGTGTTGCTGACAGAGTAACGTCCGTCGTAGCATAGAATCATGAGCAATAGAGACCCACACACGAAGTGCGTCCGCACCGAACTGCGCGCGCACAACGTACGTGGCAAGTTAGGCAAGAACGTAAACCCTCTAGAACGGACACGCAGAGTGCGCCACGTCCGCGTAGCGTTCTGTGCGAGTGATGGAACGAAGTCAGACGGACCGCATTTGCGACGTCCAGCACCTTGACACACAAAATGGCTTTTCATATCATGTATCAATTTTTATCATTTTTCATATTAATTTTATTTCCCATAGTTCCCTTTTTCCAACATCCGTCAAGAAAAACGGATCGTGTGGTGTCTGCAGAATCTTCCGTCAGTACGTCCGTCCGTTTGCACGGACGCACATGCACTCAGAATGCGCTCGTCTGACATTAGCCTTAGGTGCATTGTTTAACTACAGCAACATCTTGCAAATTCCGGATCAGGGGTCAGCAATCTTGAATCTCCTGATGTTTTGGAACTACATTTCCCATGCGGCTCAGCTAATCCAATGAGTGGCTGAGCAAAATGGAAGCTGAACACTAATGTCAGATGAACGCAGTCTGAGCGCACTCTGCGTGCGTGCATAACGGACGGACGTACTGACGGAAGATACTGTAGACACCACACGGTCCGATTTATTTAACGAATTTAGAACAAAAAAGGGAAATATGGGAATCAAAGTCGCAGCATAACGCTCACAGGCCGCCGTCTTAGCGATTTTACTTTCTTGCCTAACTTGAGTCCATTTGCCACGTTGGTTGTGTGTGCGCAGTTTGGTGCGCACGTAATTCGTGTGTGGGTCTCTATTGATCAGAATTCTATGCTACGACGGACGTTAAACTGTGCGACGACACAGACATGATCTCTGCGTTCGTCTGACGCGGGCCTAAGTGCCAAAACATCTGGAGGGCCAAGGTTGCTGACCAAAAACATGGTACGTTTGCTGAGCTATAAATTATTACCTCCCATTAGGAAAAATAATGGCAGCACTTGCACAAAAATTACCCAGTTACAGGAAGGTTAGCAATGTATATTTCAATTATAATTTTATATATTTGTTTTTTTATTTGTGTTTATTGTTTTTGTATAAATATATAACATATAAAATATATAATTATGCAAAACCAGAAATACATCTTCTATTAAAATGAAAATAAAAGAATTGTGGTTTTTGAGGACTCGCACTTCTGCCCTGTTTGTCTCGTTTACTCGTTTACTTTACGTCAAAAGATAACACATTTGGGTTATTTGCTATTCGGTGAAATTGTGGAGTAGTGCATGTTTTCACTCAATATAACAATAGCAAGAATTTCTAAAGTGGGAACAGATTCTGTAACGCTGTACAATGGTTAGAACAAAGCAAACCAAATTAACAAACAAGTTAGACACACTTGAAAGCATTAGGAAAAAGTTGAGCCCTGCTCGAGCTTACAGTGTAAGAGGAGAGGGTGAATAGCTCAGTGTGAGAAGTAGTGGGATGCATGGTTGCTGTGTGGGAGATCGATTAGGAATCTGAAAGATAGATGAGTTGGAAAATGTTTCATCTTCATGTACAGTATCTTAGCCTGAAATCTGCAATTGTCAACTATTTAGTGACTATAGGCATGTTAATTCACTAAAAGGTTAATTGCAGAGAATTGAAAATGAAATAATTACCGAGTTTGTTCCATAAAACAAAATATAAAAAGTTTTATAATGAATTCTTGAAATATATTTTCAAGCTTTAATATTAAGTGATTAAATCTCAAAATTCAGAATGTTTGAAAAAGTTCAGACCAAAAATAAGCATAAGAAGATATGACCAAAATAATTATCCATCTCAATTAAGTTACTTTGTGGACAAACCACCAGAGGAGAGCGAGAATCGCACGTTTCCCTCCAGAATACCTATTTTCTGAATAGCCCTAGTGTCAATAAAAACTATGGCAGGATAAATGATGCAGCTGCAAATACTGGGCCAAGAGGTTGCGCTGGTGACGCAGTTGAAACTTGTCTGCATTTAACTGCAGCCATGGATCATTGTCAGGGCACGCAAGAGTTAAATAAAAATCATCATGGCAGCTTTCCAGAATGATGGTAGTTTTTGCCATTTTCATTCCAGTGGCTCACTCACTTTACAATCAGCAAAGAAAGAGTTAAGATGCATTTAGGCTATTGGTAACTTAGGCTGGGGTCAGACCAGCGCACTTTTAACGTGCGTTCTGGCACATATAATTACGGCCGCACTAGCAGCAGATGACGGGCAATGACGGCCAATATACGATGTACGGCCGCACAAAAGTCCGGCCGTGCAACGCAAGTGGAATTTGAACGCATTTTTCTGAGAACGCTGAACCGCTAGTACTGACGTACTGAGTGCGCAGCTGCGGCATAGCGCGTGTGTGCATGATTAGGAGATGTCAGACACTGCTAATGTCCAGCCTACATAACGTCCAGACGCAAAAAGAGTTTTATTGACGATCCGTACAAAATCACGCCCGAAAATGCGCGTCGTCTGACCGTTTTTGCGCATTCCGTGAAAAAATACGTCAATGCGTTCGGACGCACTTTTTCACGTTCGCGGGGAAAAATGCTTTCGTCTGACCCTAGCCTTAATCCATGTGTCTGCCTCTCTATTTCTACCATCTATTATCTATCCATCAATATCTATCATTTATCTATCAGGGTAAGTCAAAGAGCTCCGACTTGCTTGAGAAAGGTAACCGAACGCTGAAATTCAGCGTTCGGTTACCTTTCCTGGCCATTCGTCTATCCAGAGAGCAGGCAATTCGCCAAATCCTGGAAAATTGCCTGCACATACGGTGCCTGTTCGGTCCCTGTTCGAGGGCAGTGAAATCCCCATGATAAAGCACTGCTTCGTCTATTCAGAGAACACAAACCAGCAGTGAAAGGTTCCCCTAATGCCCTGCCATTCGGTGGTTTCATGCAGCAAGTTTATTCAGGAGAATCCCATAGGCTTCAATGTTAAAAATATTCCCATTTTAATTCAATATCTAATAAACCGTTCATTATAAAATTCTGCAGTAAAGAGTCTCTTTATTTATAGATTTTTTTTAGGTTATTTTAAGCATTTTTCTGGATTTTATATTTTTTTTAAAAAAGTCAGATTTTTTTTAACTTATTTTTTCTTCGCTGCGTGTGATCGGCTCCTGCTCAGGTTTTTCCGGCGTCTTCGACGGGTTAATCCAGATGTTTTTGCGGGTTTTCAGCGTGCATTCGGTGGGTTTTGCGGTTAGTTTTCGTCAGGTTTGCGGCAGCTTTTCCCTGCAATTCGGGGACCCTGTGGTGCTTGCTGAATACACCGCAGGGTCGCCGAAATGGGATTGGCAAAAGGAACCGAATTGAAGAGAACGAAAAGTCACTGAACGTGCGGTGACTTTTCGAATCTCTTTGAATTACCCTGTATTGTATCTTTCTATATCTATCCATACCCATCTATTATCCATCAACTATCTGTCTATCCATAACTATGTATCCATCTACATCTGCCTTCATATCTATCTATCCATCATCTATGTATCAATTAGTTATCTATAGCCATCTATTTAATATCTATCATACCCATTTATCTATCCATCCATTCATATATATCAATCTCTCCATATTTATCTATCTATCCATCGGTCCCATCTCTGCATCTACCCACACAGCCCACATGCACCCTGTTACTTCAAATTCTCTAACCCTCACCTAGTGTGTCACCCCTATCCTTTTAGATTGTAAGCTCTTGAGCAGGGTCCTCTCTCCTACTGTACCGTATGTTGAACCTGTATGTGTATTTGTTATTCTGTCTCCCATTGTACAGTGCTACTGAACTTGTTAGCGCTTTATAAAAACTTGTATATGTAACTCTATCTATATTTCTATCCATCTATGTATCAATTAATCACCTATCTATCCATATATCTATACCCATCTTTCTATCCATCTATCCATCATCTATGTAGCAAATAGCCATCGATTTATCTATCCATATCTATCTCCTTTTAAATCTATTGCTCTATCCATACTTATCTCTCTATCTATGTATCCCTCTATCCATCATCTGTTTATCAAGTATCTATCAATCTATTGTTTCTATTTATCTGTCTATTATCTACTGCCACCTATTTATTTATCCATATCCATCCATCTAGTGATCTATCCATATTTTTCCATCTATGTATCCCTGTATCCATCATCTATTTATCCATCCATTAGCTATCCACTGGTCCCATCTCTTTCTCACCTATCCAGATCTATCTTCTCATTACATATTCATTTAAAAATATATACTAGAGCACCACAAACACACCATAGCAAACATGCTACTTTGTATCACAATGCCACAGGCATTCAAATATATAATAATATATTATATTTCTTTAAAAACTAAAATCAATGTTTTCTATGTTTCCATTGTGTTTATACACAAATGGGCATACATATACAAAGAGTAATAAAGTGGGTCTGTACAGTGACACCCCCTGTACAGCTCTTTGTCAGTTTTGTTTGCAACCTGCGCCTCTACCCATGCCAGCGCTACAGTGAGAAATTACAAATATGATCACTGGAAGAAACACAGGCGCTTTTACCTCTGTGGGAACGAGCAGGATGTAGACCTCAGGTCGTGGGATCTTGATCTTGTATTTGGGGTGCTGAAGCCTCCTGGTGTCAAGTGCCTATCCAGCTGGGGTGTACTGGGGGCTGCAGTCTGGTGGTTGTCTGGGTTTAGGGATGTTCTGCAGCTTTTGGATCAACCACAGAGGGGGTGATGGAGCCCCTGGTACTCTGTAGGTTCAGTTGGATGGATATGCTCACTGTCACCTCCAGGCTCTCTTGTCTCTAGTCTGAGCGCATCACTTCCCTCACTACTACTTATGTGAGGGGTGGTCCTCAGGGAGGAGCTTTGCCTCCTGCCCCTTCTCCTGGGATTCACAGAAGTGCCAGATCCACCTTGTTTTCCTGGACACACATTATGTCTTCAGGGTGATGGGCAGCTCTCCGATCTCTAACTTTCCTGTGCTTCTAGCCAAATATCAGTGAGAGATCTCCTATGACTTGGATCAATTCACTGACTGCAGCACGGCAGGAATGGGCAGCGCTTTTCAATTACTGTCCATAACTCCAAATCTTGCATGTGTCCAGAAAAACAAATAAGAGATGATCTGGTATGACCAGGTTGGATTGTGATTGAATCTCAGCACTAAGCCCTTTTAAGTATTAAAACCTAATCTGATCAAGAAGTAAAGGAAATGAAGTTTTAGTTCCTTGACAAAGGAGCTGACACTCGAGTAATAACCAGCTCTGCATCCTTTCCTTGGTTACTCTGTGTCGGTGTAAGTTAACAGATGTAGGTGCCGGCAAAAGCCACAAAAGAATTGAAATCAAAGTGTACAGGCGTAAATTCAATTATTTCCGATTTTCACTGTATTTCTCGATTTATTCCTGCTCCTCTTCTAATCTCGTATGAATTTCCCCATCTGTCTCTGCGTTTCAGTTCTGTTCCTTTTTCTGTCACTCCAGTAGTTTGTGCTGGTCATGTACTGACTTTCTGGCTGTATCTGTCTCTCACATTGTGCCTCTCCCTCCCTTATCTATCATGGTGTGTTCCCTCTCTCTCTCGTGGTGGGTCTCTCTCTTTCCCTCTGTCATAGTGTGTCTGTCTCTCTTTCCCTCTGTCATAGTGTGTCTGTCTCTCTTTCCCTCTGTCATAGTGTGTCTGTCTCTCTCTTTCCCTCTGTCATAGTGTGTCTGTCTCTCTTTCCCTCTGTCATAGTGTGTCTGTCTCTCTTTCCCTCTGTCATAGTGTGACAGTGTCTGTCTCTACTTCTTTGTCTCTGTCTAGAGACTGCCCGCTTTCCCTTTCTCGCGTGTCTGTGTCTCTAAGTCTCCTGGGGTGTCTATCTCCCTCTTTCTCACTCTGGTGTGTCTGTCTCTCCCTCTAACTCTCCTGGGGTGTCTATCTCCCTCTTTCTCACTCTGGTGTGTCTGTCTCTCCCTCTAACTCTCCTGGAGTGTCTATCTCCCTCTTTCTCACTCTGGTGTGTCTGTCTCTCCCTCTAACTCTCCTGGGGTGTCTATCTCCCTCTTTCTCACTCTGGTGTGTCTGTCTCTCCCTCTAACTCTCCTGGAGTGTCTATCTCCCTCTTTCTCACTCTGGTGTGTCTGTCTCTCCATCTAAGTCTCCTGGGGTGTCTATCTCCCTCTTTCTCACTCAGGTGTGTCTGTCTCTCCCTCTAAGTCTCCTGGGTGTCTATCTCCCTCTTTCTCACTCTGGTGTGTCTGTCTCTTCCTCTAAGTCTCCTGGGGTGTCTATCTCCTCTTTCTCACTCTGGTGTGTCTGTCTCTCCTCTAACTCTCCGGGTGTCTATCTCCCTCTTTCTCACTCTGGTGTGTCTGTCTCTCCCTCTAACTCTCCTGGGGTGTCTATCTCCCTCTTTCTCACTCTGGTGTGTCTGTCTCTCCTCTAAGTCTCCTGGGGTGTCTATCTCCCTCTTTCTCACTCGTGTGTCTGTCTCTCCCTCTAACTCTCCTGGGTGTCTATCTCCCTCTTTCTCACTCTGGTGTGTCTGTCTCTCCCTCTAAGTCTCCTGGGGTGTCTATCTCCCTCTTTCTCACTCTGGTGTGTCTGTCTCTCCCTCTAACTCTCCTGGGGTGTCTATCTCCCTCTTTCTCACTCTGGTGTCTGTCTCTCTCTAACTCTCCTGGGGTGTCTATCTCCCTCTTTCTCACTCTGGTGTGTCTGTCTCTCCCTCTAAGTCTCCTGGGGTGTCTATCTCCCTCTTTCTCACTCTGGTGTGTCTGTCTCTCCCTCTAACTCTCCTGGGGTGTCTATCTCCCTCTTTCTCACTGTGGTGTGTCTGTCTCTCCCTCTAAGTCTCCTGGGGTGTCTATCTCCCTCTTTCTCACTCTGGTGTGTCTGTCTCTCCCTCTAAGTCTCCTGGGGTGTCTATCTCCCTCTTTCTCACTCTGGTGTGTCTGTCTCTCCCTCTAAGTCTCCTGGGGTGTCTATCTCCCTCTTTCTCACTCTGGTGTGTCTGTCTCTCCCTCTAACTCTCCTGGGGTGTCTATCTCCCTCTTTCTCACTCTGGTGTGTCTGTCTCTCCCTCTAACTCTCCTGGGGTGTCTATCTCCCTCTTTCTCACTCTGGTGTGTCTGTCTCTCCCTCTAAGTCTCCTGGGGTGTCTATCTCCCTCTTTCTCACTCTGGTGTGTCTGTCTCTCCTCTAACTCTCCTGGGGTGTCTATCTCCCTCTTTCTCACTGTGGTGTGTCTGTCTCTCCCTCTAAGTCTCCTGGGGTGTCTATCTCCCTCTTTCTCACTCTGGTGTGTCTGTCTCTCCCTCTAAGTCTCCTGGGGTGTCTATCTCCCTCTTTCTCACTCTGGTGTGTCTGTCTCTCCCTCTAACTCTCCTGGGGTGTCTATCTCCCTCTTTCTCACTCTGGTGTGTCTGTCTCTCCCTCTAACTCTCCTGGGGTGTCTATCTCCCTCTTTCTCACTCTGGTGTGTCTGTCTCTCCCTCTAACTCTCCTGGGGTGTCTATCTCCCTCTTTCTCACTCTGGTGTGTCTGTCTCTCCCTCTAACTCTCCTGGGGTGTCTATCTCCCTCTTTCTCACTCTGGTGTGTCTGTCTCTCCCTCTAACTCTCCTGGGGTGTCTATCTCCCTCTTTCTCACTCTGGTGTGTCTGTCTCTCCCTCTAACTCTCCTGGGGTGTCTATCTCCCTCTTTCTCACTCTGGTGTGTCTGTCTCTCCCTCTAAGTCTCCTGGGGTGTCTATCTCCCTCTTTCTCACTCTGGTGTGTCTGTCTCTCCCTCTAACTCTCCTGGGGTGTCTATCTCCCTCTTTCTCACTCTGGTGTGTCTGTCTCTCCCTCTAACTCTCCTGGGGTGTCTATCTCCCTCTTTCTCACTCTGGTGTGTCTGTCTCTCCCTCTAAGTCTCCTGGGGTGTCTATCTCCCTCTTTCTCACTCTGGTGTGTCTGTCTCTCCCTCTAACTCTCCTGGGGTGTCTATCTCCCTCTTTCTCACTCTGGTGTGTCTGTCTCTCCCTCTAAGTCTCCTGGGGTGTCTATCTCCCTCTTTCTCACTCTGGTGTGTCTGTCTCTCCCTCTAACTCTCCTGGGGTGTCTATCTCCCTCTTTCTCACTCTGGTGTGTCTGTCTCTCCCTCTAACTCTCCTGGGGTGTCTATCTCCCTCTTTCTCACTCTGGTGTGTCTGTCTCTCCTCTAACTCTCCTGGGGTGTCTATCTCCCTCTTTCTCACTCTGGTGTGTCTGTCTCTCCCTCTAACTCTCCTGGGGTGTCTATCTCCCTCTTTCTCACTCTGGTGTGTCCGTCCCTCCTTTTTCCCGCTCTTTCCCAGCATGTCTGTGTCTCCCTCTTTCCTTTTGGCATGATGTGTCTGTCTCTTCCTCCCTCTTCTCTCTCCCCTGTTGTGTTTGACTCCCTATTCCCCTTTCTCATAGTGTGTCTGTCCTTTCTTTCCTTTTTTTTCCCCTTTCTTTCTTCTCCTTCCTTCTCCTTCATGGTATGTCTGTCTCTCTTTCACTGCCTCTGATGGGATGTCTGTCTCGTGTCAGGCATTTCTTAGGCTGGGTTCACACCTAAGCGTTTTACAGCGCGCTCCTGCGCGCTGTAAAACGCTCAAACAGTGAAATCCCATGATTGCCTATGTGGGCATATCCCACCTGGCCGTTTCTCAGTGCGCAGGAACGTGCTGAGAAACGGCCGACGCAAAAAGAAGTCCGGGAGCTTCTTTTCTGCATATAGCCGCGCGTTCGCGGCCATATCATAGCCGCGAATGCGCTGCAACGCACGTTCGCGCGTTTTTTTGTATGCGCGAACGCGCGTAAAAAAAACGCGCGAATTGCGCGACGCTGCGCTACGCTGTGGTGTGAACCCAGCCTTAGTCTATAGTCTGGATTAACCAACTCCTAAACAAATCCAATGGAAAGGGGAAGTAGAGGAACCAAAATGCTCCTTAATAGCAAAGTGGCACTTTAATTGGAAAACAACAAAGTTTTGACTGTGCAGCAGCCTTCCCAATGTCTTGAGAAAAGCTGCTGCAATGCCAAAACGTTGCTGTTTTCCAATAAAGTATCACTTTGCTATTAAAAAGTGCCTAGTTCCTATACTTCCCTTTTCCATCTGATAATATGTCCGTCTCTTGTTTGTCATGTCTTCATGTCACTGTATCATATGTCTAATGATTTGTCTGTCTCTTGTTAGTCATGTCTTGATGTCACTGTTATGCATGGCTCTCTCTATCATGAATCTGATATGTCTGTTTCTTGTTAGACATGGCTCAGTGTCACTGTTATGCTGGTCTCCCACTGTGTCACTGTCTGTGATGATATGTTTGTCTCTTTTTAGGCATGTCTCGGCATCACTGATACTGATCCCTGAGTTAGGGAAATCCAAGCAAGAGAAGGATTTGGGAATAATCATTCAGGGTTATTCAGAGAGAGGTGAAAACCAGGAGAATGGCTGGAGAAGTGAAAATTCTAGGTCAAAATAGCCAAACCAGAAAAATTCTCCCATTTATCTCACTTTCCAAATTGGCTATTTTGACCTAGAATTTTCCATTCTCTAGTCATCACCTCTCTCTGAATAACCCTGATAATTTTGCCTCTTTCTAAATCAATGGTAAGACCGCACCTTCAGGGTTATCCAAAGAGATCCGAATGGCTGGAGAAAGGTAACCGAATGCTGAAAATCATTTCTTGGCCATTCGGCTATCTAGAGAGCAGGCAATTCGCCAAATCCTGGCGAATTGCCTGCACATACGGTGCCTGTTCTAGGGCAGTGAATCCCCATAAAAAAGCACTGCTTCGGCTATTCAGAGAACACAAACCAGCAGTGAAAGGTTCCCGGAATGCTCTGCCATTTGGTGGTTTAATTCGGCAGGTTTATTCAGGCGAATCCCATAGGCTTCAATGTTAAAAATATTCCCATTTTAATTCAATATCTAATAAACCATTCATTATAAAATTCTGCAGTAAAGAGTCTCTTTATTTATAGATTTTGTAGGATATTTTAAGCATTTTTCTGGATTTAAATTTTTTAACAAAAAATCAGATTTTTTTTGTTAAGTTTACTTATTTTTTCTGTAACAGCCCTTTTTATTATCATTCCCTGGACCTCATATGTAAATTTCAGACATTTTCGCTCAGTAGTTTCTTTGCAAACAGCGTTTCACTTTTCAAACATTCAAGCAAACTGTTTTTCTAATTTATTCACTGCCTTTGTCTGCGGTGTCGGCTTTTTCTGGCGGCTTCACTGCGTGTGATCGGCTTCTGCTCGGGTTTTTACGGTGTTTTCGGCGGGTTAATCCAGATGTTTTTGCGGGTTTACGGCGTGCAATCGTCGCGTTTTGCGGTTAGTTTTCGTCGGGTTTGCGGCGGCCTTTCCCTGCAATTCGGGGTGCTTGCTGAATACACCGCAGAGTAGCCGAAATGGGATTGGCAAAACGAAAAGTCACCAAACGTGCAGTGACTTTTCAATTCTTTGAATTACCCTGCTTGAATATGCTGTGCAATTTTGGGCACCTGTCTTAAGAGATATTCTAGCGCTAGATAAAGTGCAGAGACGGGCGACTAAATTAATAAGGGGAATGGAAGGTTTAAGTTATGAGGAAAGACTAACAAGTTTAAACCTGTTTAGTTTAGAGAAACGGCGCCTTAGAGGGGATCTGATAACTTTATATAAATATATACGGGGCCATTATCAACCATTGTCTGATAACCTATTCATTAACCGGACTATACACAGAACACGAGGTCACCCATTTAGACTGGACGAAAGGAAATTCAGCCTAAAGCAAAGGAAAGGTTATTTTACATTGAGAACAATAAAGCTGTGGAATTCTCTGCCTGTTGAGGTGGTTGGGTCAGAGACTCTACAGACTTTTAAAAATCGACTGGATGACTTCCTGCAGACACAGAATATTAAGGGTCATAATATTTAATATGTGGGTAAGCTTCTTGATACAAGGAGAAATCTGACTGCCATTCTGGGGTCAAGAAGGAATTTTTTTCCCACTGTGTTGCATATTGGCGAGCGCTTCAGACTGGGTTTTTTGCCTGCTTTTGTATCAATAGCAGTAGGTGATGTGTGAAAGGCTGAACCTGATGGACGCATGTATTTTTTTCAGCCTATGTTACTATGTATGACTCTTGTTAGGCATGTCTCCATGTCACTGTTTGACTCTCTGTGTAATCAACGAGAGACAGTGATACACAAATATATAGAGTATCCAGGCACTCCAAAAAGCAGTAAAAATAAAGTGAACTTTTATTAAGGAACGTATGAGTTTTCAGGTGAAATCAACCTTCTTCAAGTCTTGTATCTCATATCTGTCTCTTCCACTGTTGCTGTCTCTCCTGCCAACGTCTGTCTCTTGTGATGACATACGTGTATGAACATATTGCCACAGTAATTGCACAATAACAGGGTTATTCAAAGAGAGTCGATCTGGCCCCGAAAGGTAACCGAACACTGAAATTCAGCATACGGCTACCTTTCCTGGCCATTCGGTTATTCTGAGAGCAGGCAGTTCGCCAAATGTTGGCGAATTGCCTGCACATACGTGCTTGTTCGGTGCCTGTTCGAGGGCAGTGAACTCCCCATAGAGAAGCAATACTTTGTCTATTCAGAGAACACAAAACAGCAGGGAAAAGTTGCCGAAATGTCCTGCTGTTCGGTGGTTTCATTCGACAGATTTATTCAGGCAATTCCCATAGGCTTCAATGTTAAAAATATTCCCGTTTTAATGCAATAAACTGTTTATTATATTCTGCAGTAAAAAGTCTCTTTATAGATTTTTTTAGGATCTGTTCGGCATTTTTGGGGAAAAAAAACTTTTTTTTTTAATCGTCTTTTCTTTTTACTGTAACTGCCCTTTTTATTATCATTCATTGGATCTTATATGTAAATTCCAGGCATTTTCGTTGAGTAGTTTTTTGCAAACAGCGTTTCAAATTTCAAACTTTCAAGTATACTGTTTTTTTTTTTTCCCCCTCATTCATCAGCGTGTCTGTTTTTTTTCAGCGGCTGCTATGCACTGTAATCAGTGGCTAGTCGGGTTTCTCTGGCGCGTTTGGCGGGGTTAATCCAGCTGTTTCTGCGGGTTTCGTTAAGTGTTCGTCAGGTTTTGCAGTAAATGTTCGTCGGGTTTGCGGTGGGTTTTCCCTGCAGTACGGTGGCCCTGTGGTGCTTGCTGATTACACGGCAGGGTCAGCGAACTAGGAACTTCGCCGAATTGAAGAACGAGAAGTCACCGAACGTACGGTGACTTTTCGATTCTCTTTGAATAACCCTGTTAGTGACATATTTGTATATGAGTGACACGCTGTACACTGTCATACTCATGCTTTTTATTCCTTCTTTATTAGTGATGAGCCGAATTCGCATTCGAACTCGAACAATTTCAAAAGTTCGAGTTCGAACTCGAACACGAACCAAACTCAATGCAAGTCAATGGGACTTTTTTTTTTTTTTGAGTGCCATCCAAGAGGGCATATATGCAAGATATTTGCCATAAAAGGTGTATGGGGGTCCGGGTAGTGCCCTGGGGGACAATAAACAAGGACAAAAAGTTTTAAAAAAAACATTTTTAAAGGAACAGTGAGTTTTCCATGAAATAAGGGTTAAAAATAAAAACGAAAAATTCCTTCAAATATCGTGCCTAGGAGGTCCCCATAACCTGCCCGTGAAGTGGCGGATTTCTAGGATGTATAGAAACACTTAAAAACAAAAAAATTACATTTCAAATGACGGTAAGCGGTTTTCCTTTAATCTATTCATAAACAACTGCTTGGGGCGGCAGCCTGTATGAAAAGACATTTTAGGACACGCAGAACAAGTTTAGTGATTTTTTTTTGGGCTAAATTATGGTGAAACTTTTGCAGGCTTTGGATGAAAGTAACTATAGGTGCTTTAAAATTGGGCCTTTAGTGTCGGCAACAGTGCCGTCACACCGTAACCCCTCTGTGGTATTGTGGAAGAATGTAGGTTTGGACCATGCGGTCCTATATTAAAAAGATATGAATCTGGTTAAGGCGTCAGTGCACCCAAATATTGTGCCTTTGGTGGCAGCAAGTGCCTTCACACCGTAACCCCTTTGTGGTATTGTGGAAGAGTGCACTGGTGGAGGTTTTGTGAATGCAGAAGAGATCCCCGATCTATTCAGTTGCGTCAGCATCAGGGGATTGATAGCTGCTGATCCAGGACTGATTCGTTTTTATAAATGTCAGCCGGTCTACACGCTTCATCACGCTGGATGAAGGGCAACCTAGTAGCTGCATAGCATATTGGCTAAATTCTGGCCAGTGATCCAATCTCAACACACAGTAAGCCAGTGGATCATCTGCTGGAAAGGTATCCCGGTCTGCCCTTGCTCCTAGGTAGTCCTGCACCATACGGTGAAGACGCTGGCAATGGGTGCCTACATTTGACATCCTTGGGCGTCGTGGACTAAAAAAATTGGAAAAGGCATCAGTCAAGCGGCCCCTTTCACCGCTCTTCCTCTGATCAACTGCAGCCTGAGAAGCACCTGTGTCATCACTTGGTAACCTACCAGTGCCTGTAAAGGTGTTACACAAGTGTCGCTTTAGAGTGTCCTCAAGTTTTTTCATCCTGTCCTCCCTGTGTGAGGGCAGGGTGAGCTCTGCAACTTTACCCTTGTATCGTGGATCAAGAGGGCTTGCCAACCAGTAATGATCCCTCTCCTTGATAGCATGAATCCTGGGGTCCATTACCAGGCTTTGCAGGATAAGGGAGCCCATGCAGCGTAGGTTGGAGGTGGCATTAGCTTCCGAGTCTTCCTGGTCAATGAGGAGGATGACCCCATCGTGCACTTCCTCCTCCCAGCCACGTACTAGTCCTTGGGTTTCTGGGCACACAAAACCCTCCCTTGAGGAATCCCCACCTTCAATGCCCCCACTACTTAAATATTCCACCTCCTCCTCCTCCTGTCTGATGTGAGGACCCGCAGGAATGCTGTCTGCGTAAAGACTGGGGCATTGAGAGCTAGGGAAGGCCTCCTCTTCCTCCTGCTGCTCTGCCTCTAGTGCCACATCTGTAATTTCCCGCAGAGTGCGCTCCAGCAGGAACACTAAAGAAATTGTGTCACTGATGCATGCACTGTCCCTACTCACCATCTTCGTTGCCTTCTCAAATGGCGACAGTACAGTGCATGCATCCTTGATCATCATTGTCACGGTCCACCCCGTGTACCTGTCTTGCACACCTGGATCTTAGAACTTTGCCATGTATCCTCCTTTTCTTGGATTCTGTTCCAGGTTTTACCCAGGCTCTGCACCTGGACCAGGCTCCTGGAGATCCAGCCTGGGTCTTTCCTATCTGTGTTTAAGCCTCCTTAAAAGGCAGAGAGACCCAGTCAGCAGGGGGTCTGCATTGTTCTCCTTGACGGAGGTCACTTGGTTGTGTGCAAACCTGCTCTTCCAGTACCAGCTTATCCTACGTATCCAGTACCCATCTGTCTACCCGTGGATTACAGTTGACCTTTTTGATCCAGGTACCACTGTCCTCTGTCCAGACTTTTTCTTGGTGAGCGCTGTCTGCAGTCTAGGACTGCACTACCCACAATCCACTGACTCTCCAAGAACTCTCCCTGGACTTTATTGCAATCCCCTTTGTTCTTTCTAGTGCCTGAAGTAAAGGACCATTTATGTTTCATTAAAGAATCTTCTTTGCGTGATTCCTGTCTGGCCTCCCCTCTGTGTCGCTGCCTGCTGGGCTCATACCAGAACCGCACATGCCACGTGACAATCATCCACTGCGGGGGAAAAAAAAAACAAGTTGACCTGAACCTGTCCTTGTGCCATACTCACACAGGTACTCATTGATGGCCCTCTGCTGCTAGTGCAGAAGCTGCAGCATTGCTAATGTCGAGTTCCACCTGGTGGGCATGTCACAGATCAGACGGTTTGAGGGAAGGTGGAATTCTCTTTGAATTTCTGCCAGGCGAACACTTGATGGGAATGACCGTCTGAAGTGGCTGCAGACTTTTCTGGCCTGGCTGAGAAGCTCTGCCAGCCCTGGGTACCTGGTTAGGAAATGCTGCACCACCAGATTTAGGACGTGTACTAGGCATGGTACATGCGTCAACTTACCCAGGCGTAGGGCGGAGAGAAGGTTGCTGCCATTATCACAGACGACCATTCCCAGCTCAAACTGGTGTGGTGTTAACCATCTCTGCACCTGCCCCTGCAGAGCTGACAGAATTTCTGGCCCGGTGTGGCTCCTGTCCCCTAAACAAACCAGCTCAAGCACAGTATGGCACCTTTTTGCTTGAGCCATTGCGTAGTCCCTGTCACGTGCCAGTTTAACTGCCACTTCGCCAGAGAAGGAAGAGGGAGAGGTGGTGGTGGTGGAGCAGACAGACCTCATACAAGCAGTTTTCTGGAGGCGTGGTGGATGAACAAGCTCCAGCACAGAGCACCGTCTTTTATCCCTCCCAGCTGCAATCAGAGTTACTGTCACGTTCCATCCTGGCATACCTGTCTTCCTGCCCTCTGTATTTGTATATTGTGTTTTTTCCCTTGTGTTTCTGTTGCTGCCAATTCCTGGGTGGCCTCCCAGGGGTTAATTGGTGTTTTGTGTGCTGCTCACCTGTTTACCCTTGCCTTGATTCCCCTGACTATATTAGAGCAATGTACCTATAGGACATTGCTGGGTCATTTTTCCTTTGCCTGGTCTCCTTGCGGCCTGTGTCCTGAGAGCTCCTTGCTGTGTTCCTGATATTCTCCGTTTGTTCATCCTTGTTCAGTTTTTGCCTCTAATATTTCTGTTCCAGTTTATGTCAGTTCCTTCTGTGTATTTAGTTCTATCTATTGCTGTATTTTGCTTTGCTGTTTATGTTCCATTCAGATTCCCCGGTTACTGATTTTGGCTTGGCTGACTTCCCTTCTGGTTCTGATTCCTGTATCCTATATGACGTACTTTCTCTGGTTATGACCTTTGGCTTTCCTCTATGTGACTCCTCTATATTATATTCCTTGTCCGTACCGTTTCCAAGAAACCCTGTCATCTGCATACAACAAAAGACTCTGTACGGCTTCAAGGTAATACTTTCCTTTAGATTAGATCCGGCTATCCTAAAGACCGGCCTTTCAGTGCAGGGAATCTTTGGTATTGCCGTACAGAGGTCTTTAGTTAACCCTGTGTTGCTTTCACCTGTCCTTGCAGTTTACAGTGCATCTCTGCATATAGGGGCTTCGCTCAGGAACCTTGACCTCACCTTCCTGCGAGTTATATTCATAGGGTTATATATTTACAGACCGACCACTTCCACGGATCGGAGGGCAAGTATAGGGTGGTGCGTGCCTGGTGGTACTGCCACCGTGACATAATGACCCAGCCTTTACATAAGCCCGCAGAGATGTGTACCGTGTTGGAAACCTTATTGCACATGTTTGAGGAATTTGTGGTTCACCTCAAAGGGTTACTGAGCCTGTGTCTAGACTCTGGCAATCAGGTCTCATTTGAGAGCAGGGTTCGTGGTCCGCTTTCTCCTGATGAAAAGAACAGAAGACCTGAGTACAATCTCGGTTTCTATTGTGCCAGTTCGTTGCACTTTTTGTCTGGCTGTCCCCTCAAGCCGGTGCGTCCTGGGGCTGAAGTGCCGGTGTGTCCTGGTGCTGGAGTGCCGGTGCGTCTCAAGACTTGTGGTGAGTCTGTGCGCCCTGATACTGGCCGAGTGCCAACTGTGCCCATGTCCCACAGTAAGGCCGCTAAAGCTAGACCACGCATGAGATCCACTGGTACCAGTTACAGCTGGGAATCAGAGGGTGCCAGACCACGTAGGGGCTCTGACGGTGTCAGACGTAGCTGGGAGTCGGATAGTGCCAGACCCCACTTTGAGTTCAGACCTGAGAAATCCAGGTCTGAGAAAGAGGCACTTGAGTCTATGAAGGATGAATCCTTTTTGGCCACAAGGCCAGAGGATGAAGTACCCATGGAGGTTATGTCGCTCTGGGCATCCGATAATAAGCCTCAGACTTATGTGAATACCTCTGATGGCTGTAGGGGTTTAAAGACACAACTGGCTGGTTCTGAGCAGCGACTGGCAGCCAAAAGACAGTCCCTACGTATTGTTACTGGGTGTATTACATGTAGAGCCGCAACCCCAGTGCCCATTGGCGGTAAGCCAGTCCTGTCTCCGTCTGGCAATGCGCAGCCAGTCCTGTCTCCGTCTGGCAATGCGCAGCCAGTCCTGTCTCCGTCTGGCAATGCGCAGCCAGTCCTGTCTCCGTCTGGCAATGTGCAGCCAGTCCTGTCTCCGTCTGGCAATGTGCAGCCAGTCCAGCCTGGCAATGTGCTACCAATGTTGCCTGATCCTGGCACGATGCCAGCGGTAACAGTAGTGATGTCTGATTCTGGTAAGCTGCCAGTCAGATCCATGGCAAGCTGTGTGTCAGCAGTGCCAGAGCTACATTGCAACACCACTGTACCCATGCCCCACAGAGAGTCCGAGGTTTCCAAACCTCATGGTAAGGCACAGGTAGGCGAGCCTACTCCCACTGTTGCCGTGTCGTGTGGGGTGGTCACCAGTTCTAGATCTCGTTCAAGGAGAAGACGTGAAAAGGTGTCTAACCCTAGTCCCACTGATTCTATGTCCAGTCTAACTGATGCCAAGATCCCCCTACCCCGTCATGCCCTGAGGGCTATGTGCAGTCGCCCTTTGGACTGGTGTTCAGGAAGGACCACTGGGTTGCCATTCAAAGGAACCCTCATAGACGGGGGCGTCTTGTGGAGGAGGATGACGACTCTGAGTGGGACCTCAAAGGACTTTGGTGACTGGTGTTCGTGATCTGGTTTCCTAATTCTGTCTGTCATGTTTGTTGTTTTGGGTGCCCTGGGGTCACCCGTGGAGGAGGGGATAATGTCACGTTCCATGCTGGCATACCTGTCTTCCTGCCCTCTGTATTTGTATATTGTGTTTTTTCCCTTGTGTTTCTGTTGCTGCCAATTCCTGGGTGGCCTCCCAGGGGTTAATTGGTGTTCTGTGTGCTGCTCACCTGTTTACCCTTGCCTTGAATCCCCTGACTATATTAGAGCAATGTACCTATGGACATTGCTGGGTCATTTTTCCTTTGCCTGGTCACCTTGCGTCCTGTGTCCTGAGAGCTCTTTGCTGTGTTCCTGATATTCTCCGTTTGTTCATCCTTGTTCAGTTTTTGCCTCTAATATATTTCTGTTCCAGTTTATGTCAGTTCCTTCTGTGTATTTAGTTCTGTCTATTGCTGTATTTTGTTTTGCTGTTTATGTTCCATTCAGATTCCCCGGTTACTGATTTTGGCTTGGCTGACTTCCCTTCTGGTTCTGATTCCTGTATCCTATATGACGTACTTTCTCTGGTTATGACCTTTGGCTTTCCTCTATGTGACTCCTCTATATTATATTCCTTGTCAGTACCATTTCCAAGAAACCCTGTCATCTGCATACAACAAAAGACTCTGTACGGCTTCAAGGTAATACTTTCCTTTAGATTAGATCCGGCTATCCTAAAGACCGTCCTTTCAGTGCAGGGAATCTTTGGTATTGCCGTACAGAGGTCTTTAGTTAACCCTGTGTTGCTTTCACCTGTCCTTGCAGTTTACAGTGCATCTCTGCATATAGGGGCTTCTCTCAGGAACCTTGACCTCACCTTCCTGCGAGTTATATTCATAGGGTTATATATTTACAGACCGACCACTTCCAAGGATCGGAGGGCAAGTATAGGGTGGTGCGTGCCTGGTGGTACTGCCACCGTGACAGTTACCCAGTGTGCCGTGAAGGAAATGTAATGACCCTGTCCATGCTTGCTGGACCATGTGTCTAAAGTCACATGCACCTTGCTGCTGACTGCCTTTCCCAATGACTCAATAACATTGTCTTCCATGTGCTGGTATAGTGCTGGAATGGCCTTGCGTGAAAAGTAATGGCGTTTTGGAACCTGCCACTGTGGTACAGCACATTCAGCAAATTCATGGAAGGGAGCAGAGTCCACCAGCTGGAAAGGCAGCAGCTGCAATGAGAGTAATTTTGCTAAGCCGGCATTTAGACGCTGTGCTTGGATGGTTGGGACTATATTTTTTCTTACGCTGCAGCAGCTGGGGCAACGTAATCTGACTTCGTAAATCTTCAGCTGATGGGATGCTTTCACTTTGTGAGGAAGGACCTGGTACATCCATTACTGTAGCATCATCCCTGTCAGTGGAGGTTGGAGTCAATGACATGGCAGGACATAAAGTGGGGATAGAGACAGGTGAGGAGGAGGACCTACGCAAAGTGTTGCGCCAACGGGATGCGTGGCAGGTGGTCATATGTCGCCTCAAGCACGTGGTACCCAAGCGTCCGGTGTCTTTCCCACGCTTGATCCTCATCTGACATAGATTACAAACAGCAACGGTGCGGTCTGCTGCACATTTCTTAAAGAACTCCCAGACAGCAGAGTTCCTGGTTGTGTGCTTTGAGAAAACAGCGCTCTGCACCTGAGCAGCTCTGACATCTGATGCCTTGGACTGGCTAGTGCTACGGTTGGTCATAGAGGACGTTGTGCCTCGTGTTTGTTGTGCCTCCTCCTCCTCACCTGACTCCTCTGTTCGATCAGGCACCCAGGTGGAGTCAGTGACCTCATCATCATTGGCATCACCCCCTAGCTCCTCGTCACTGGAGCCAATTTGGCAGTATGCTGCAGCTGCTGGGGCAACATGAGTGCCAGTTATTTGTGTGTCATCACTGGCATCCCCTTCCTCTAGGTTGATTATATTCCCTTCAACCTCAGAGATTGAATCAGAGCACTGTAGTTGCTGCGCATCCTCAAGCAGCATGTCACTGTCAGTGTAGTCAAACAATTCAGCTGACTCCTCCGTGTGTGATAGCGAGGCTACGGCAGGAGTAGCTGTGGACATGGAGGCTGCATTAGACGCTTTGGCAGCTGAGGTGGACTGTAAAGCACTACAAGCCTGGCTGGCAGAGGACTCGGAGGATGAGGATGGCCTGGTTAGCCAATCCACTAAATCCTCTGTATGTTGCTGCTGCTTAAGACAGCCAGCACCAGTTAGAAAGGACAAGCGTGCCCCTGCAGAGGATGCACCACGACGACCAGAGGTACAGCCTCCCGACACAGAGGCTGCTTGCCCTCTTATCTGTGTCTGGGAGCGTCTGCCTGTCCTTTTTAGTCTTTCTGACATGCTGAGTGATATATAGATTAAAGATATACAGAACTCTGGTATAACTCAGTGTGACACCCTGATAGCTGGCAGCCAGTGACAAGACACAAATTACAATTCCCAGAAACCTCCTATAAATCAGTGAGCCCCCCTGATGGGTGGCAGTGTGACCAGACACAAATTACAATTTGCAGAAATCTGCTAGAAGTATGTGGGACCCCATGATACCTGGCAGTGAGAAGACACAGATTACAATTCCCAGAAACCTCCTATAAATCAATGAGACCCCCTGATGGGTGGCAGTGAGAACACACAGATTAGAACAATTCCCAGATATCTTGTAGAAATTACTGACCCCCAAAATAGTTGCTGGGAGTGAGAACACACAGATTACAACACTTCCCAGATATTTTGTAGAAATGAGACCCCCAAAATAGTTGGTGGCAGTGAGAACACACAGATTACAACAATTCCCAGATATTTTGTATAAATGACTAACCCCCCAAAATAGTTGGTGGCAGTGAGAACATACAGATTACCACAATTCCCAGATATTTTGTATAAATCACTGACCCCCAAAATAGTTGCTGGCAGTGAGAACACACAGATTAGAACAATTCCCAGATATTTTGTAGAAGTGAGAACCCCCCAATAGCTGGTGGCAGACTGGCAGTGAGAACACATGCTAACAGAACAATCTCCTCTCAAAAAACACGTGCTGGGGCTGCAAGGGACACCTTATATAGTGTGCTGCGGGACTTAGCTCTGTGAGCCCATGATTGGGCAAAATTTGCCCAATCAGGACTCTGAGCCGTGATTGGCATAGTCTTGCACCTGTCTTGCACCTAAACTGTGGTCAGGTGCAGGCTGTAGCCAATTACAAGCTTCAGGCCAGTGGAAAAGTGCATTGTGGGCAAACATGCGGCGAACAAGCGGAAATGTTCGTAGTTCGCGAACAGGCGATGTTCGAATCGAACTCCGAACCAATTGAACTGAACAGCTCATCCCTATTCTTTATGCTTGCTATTTATATATTCTTCACTTTTTGGAGTCATTCCCTCTTTTTTCCTTTCCATTTTTTTCTTATTTGTTTGTTCTTTTCCCCTCTTTCTTCTCTACTTACTCTATGTCTTTTTGTCTCGCTTTTCCTCATTTCTACTCTTATTTTCCTTACAATCTGTTTTATCTTTTTCTCTCTGTCCTTGTTTGTCACTTCTCTGTCTTAATTTGTTTCATTCATTGTACACTTTTCTTTGTGTTTTTTTTCTTTACAGTATCTTTCCCACCTATTCTTTTACACATTTCCCAATGCTTTTCTTCGTCTCTCCTTGTTTTATCCTCTCCGTAACATTTTTCTTTACCCCTGATATTTTTCTCCCTCCTCTAGGCACCTCTCATCTCTTCTCTGCTCTTATTAAAGGACACTGGGTCCTGCTCACTGTTGACTTTTTTTAATCAAACCAAACTTTTCTTGGCTTTGTCTCGGATCCTGTCCAAGCCACCTGTCCCGAATCTGACAGATTGTGAAGTTGAAACAGATCTAATATCTTTTCTCCGAGATTGTACAGGGTTGGAGGGGGCGCACAAGTCTATCTCTTCCCCTTCTATGCTGTTCTCTCCAGCTATTGAAAGCTGCCTGAAAAAAAAAATCACAAAAGAGACATATAAACATTTTTTTTCGATTTACAAGGTAACAGCTGAGAGGGAAAGGACTGGCGAACCAGTGGAGGAGGTGGAGGGGTCAGAGAGTGGGTGGAGGAGAGAAAGCCAGAAATGAGATGGAGAGAAGGATGTGAGCGACTGAGAACTGGAAATCTAGAGGTATGAGAGAGAGAGAAAGGAACAGCATGACAAAGCGGACAAAAGAAAGGAGAAGAGGAAAATGGACAGGAGTGAGATGTCTTGATACGAAGAGGGAGGGAGGGATGGCTGGTTGGGGGCCAGGTGAGACTATTGATTCCCAATGAACCCCATTATTCTGTTCTTATCAGACTCCTTACATCTGTCCTCAAAGACATCTCTAAGGGTCACAGCGAGAAATGTAACCCATGAAATGCTGGAGAGGGGGAGGCTGTTAAATTAGGGAGATGAGGAACGCCAAAGACTCAGATCAGGTAATAACGATTTGGGCTACACCGCTTACTTAACCTGTTCACAAATAGTCGCTTAATTTCATAAAGAAAGGGCAGCATGTGAATGGCATTTATTGTTTTTTTTTTTCTGACCGCCAGTGCTGCAAATCAGACCAATGCTGGTGTTTCACAAAGGTTGAATCTAAAGAGCAGCAGGAGAAGCTGCCTGTGAAGCTTCTCCTTCCGCTCTTTGGATTTACATCCTGTGAAAAGTCAGCCTTTGTCCGAATGGCAACACCAGCAGTTATTGAATAACCCCCATAGACACGCTTCATGTGCTGCTCTTTCCTTATGAAATTTAGTGCTTGACGGAGTATCCCTTATCTGGAATATCAAAAGCCTAAATAATAAAAAAATAAAGAATTTTTTTGAGCGCAGACATGACACTAAAAGTTAAATTCCAGCCCTGATCTCATGCAACAGGGGATAAAATTATTAAAATTTTGCATAAAATGCCCATAGGGTTGTGTGTATATGGTGTATAGGAAACATAAGTCTAAACACAAAATTAATTTATGTCCCCTCCTCAAGATATCCCAATATTATATGTAAATATTCCAAAATCTGAAAAAAATCCCAAATCCACAACACTTCTGGTCCCTAGCCTTTTGGATAAGGGATCCTCATCGTGTATTACAATACGTAAGTCAGAGTGGACATTTACTTGAGTGACATTTCCTAGGCCAGGGCCAGTAATCTCAGTAAGGAGTTGGACAAGATAGGAGGTTGGTTGGGGCCTGTGTGCGCTTGCCTGGTATCACTGATGTACACCATTCTCATCGCCGTGTGCGTGGGACTCTGATGTGGCAATTTGTCACTTGTGCAATTTTGTTGTCAGAAGAAGGTGACATGCAATGAGATCCTATGAGTACCATGATCGCTTTCATAGGGCTGAGGGTGGGTGGCTGATTTGAACTAAAATACAGTACATTCATGTACGAGAGGGAGACAAAAAGCTGTTAATAGGAGAGACATAATTTCTCCCAATCAGGTCCCCATTACAGTGGTTTGAGGCCTAGAATATGCCTTCTCTCGTTATATAAAATGATACCTAGAACATATACACAATTGTCTTATAGGACATTGGGATATGCTGCCTCTGAGTACTCTATACTACACCTAGAACAAACAATCTCTAATCTTAATGCTGGGCACCTAATACAACATGTCTGTGTGACAATGCTAAGGGAAGAACTTTTTCTTAATGGGGCACCTAGAACATGCCCGCCCTAATTGTAGCCTAGAACATTTCATCACTTTTCAGACTGAAGGACAACATAACAGAAGAAATTCTCACTGCTACAAAACACCTAAACCATTTCTTTTGAATAATGCAGAAGGACACCTAGTACAGGACACCTAGAACAGGACCATAAATTATACTATATGTACAATTACAGTTACATTTACAGGCATTTATACAGCGCCAGCATATTCTGCAGTGAAATGGGATAGGTAATATGCAAAGGCACTTAGGAGTAGGGATGAGCTGTTCGGTTCAATCAGTTCGGAGCTCGATTCGAACATCGGCAGTTCGAAAGTTCGCGAACTTCAAACTTTTTGGCGTGTTCGGTTCGAGTTCGAAATTTTTATTTTTTTTAAAAAAGTATAAAAAATGCTTAAATACTAGAAAATCTAGAAATAAAGAGACTCTTTACTGCAGAATATTATAAGCAACGGTTTATTAGATATTGAAATAAAAACTAATGTCTAGGTGCAAAGATTCTCACCTCTAAATGACCTGTGCTCTCAAACAGGTGTTTAATTAGTGGTTGGAAATAACATGTGCTTCTAATTAGTCTGGTCTCATGAATTTGATACATTGTATGCAGACTGGAAGTGCTATGTGTCATGTGTGGGTCTGTGATGGCGATGTTTCCATACATCCTGCAAATCCGCCACTTCACGGGCAGGTTATGGGGACCTCCTAGGCACGATATTTGAAGGAATTTTTCATTTTTATTTTTAACCCTTATTTTATGGAAAACTCACTGTTCCTTTTAACCCTTTCACTGCTGAGGTATTTCACCACTGTGTGCTGAGCTAATTTTTACCGCTTTTGCTCATCATGTTTAAACGCGATTTGAAGCCACATTTTATTATACGACTCAGACATATTATATATCGTTCTTTCCGGCAGATTCATAATATATCATTTTTATATGTATACGTCATGTTCTGCCTGCATATTATAACAAAAAATGCAATAAAACTTGAATTTTTAATAATCTGCAGCGTGTAAAGTGTTTTTTTTCTCCTTTTATCACATGAACATTTGCGGTTATATTTTCTATGGGGTGCGCTTGTACAAAAATTAGAAATGGGGACTTATCAAATTTTTTGGGGGGAATTATGTTATTTTTAGCAAATGCACACCATAGAAAAAAATCATTAGTGCAGCATCATTGTTAACATTATAATTGAAATGTGAACAATATTGCTGCATTAATAAAACTAACACACAAAACAATACATGTTTTTTTTTATTTTTATTTTTTTACTTTATACCTGGTCATGTTGGGTATCATTCAAAAGGCCATGCTCAGGTCTTTCGATTGACACCCTCCATGACCCCCTAGCTGCTGGAGAACCTATGGTTCTGGAGATATCGGGGTTCCAATGAACCCCCTATCTCCACCAGGGGATTCTGGGCAGCTAGGGGTTCCCCGGCTATCTGACGTCATCACGCTATGCGTGAGGACGTCAGGCAGTGAGGGGGGACCCGGGGGTGGAGCCACCATCAAAGATGGCGGCCCCCACCGGAGCTAGGCCGCACTTCGGCGCCACAAGGCACCGAAGTGCGACCCGGTGCCTAAGGGGTTAAAGCCAGGTACCGCTTAAAAGGGGAGACTCTCCCCTTTTTTTTTTAAACATATTTTATTAAATGCATAAAATTTTCAGAATACATCTACATGGAAATATTATAGCTCCATATTTGAAAATCAACTTAATATCCATCCACAAGATAAACAGCTTAAGCATCTTAATTTTACCTATACTTTACAAACAAAAAGAAGAAATAAAAGAAGAGGGGGGAGAGGAGAAAAAAAAGGGGGGGAAGGCCCGGCCCAGACCCATATAATATCTCAGAAAAAATAAATAAAATAAAGAGAAAAGAAAACCCGTTACAATCCTGCATCCAGCCACGGTCCCCAGGTCTTATTATAAGAGGGCATAGAATTATGAACTAAAGCCGTAAATTCGTCCATGACCTGTGTATCTTTAATTTTTACAAATACTTTTGCTAGCTTTGGTAAACAAGGTTGTCTCCAAACCTCTGCTACTGCCCGTCTTGCAGCCAATGTAATTTTAGCTATTAGTTTATTCTCATGGAAAGTAAAACCTGGGGCTAGTCTGGACAGTAGAAAAACCCACGGGTCTAGTGGGACAGAATTAAAAAAAACCGTCTGCAATAAATCCCTTATTTTCATCCAAAAAGATACAATGACTGGACATGACCACCACATATGATAGTAAGACCCTCGCATATTACATAACCTCCAGCATGCATCCAACATATTCCGATTCATATTAGCCAGCTGAGCTGGAGTAGTTTACCATAGCATTACTGTCTTAATAGATTGTTCTTGTAGGGAGGCACACATAGATACCGAATTTGACAGTTCCCAAATGTCCAACCAGTCTTCTGAATCCAGCGATTCACCTAAATCCACTTCCCGTGACCGTACATAAGATAGCTCCTTCCAGTCTAGTCTAGACGTCAGTTCTATATATAAATATATATATATATAAGATCAACCCTCGTTGATATTTACCATTCTTGCATAAACGTTCAAAAAAGGTTTGTTTAGCCGTAGCAGCACTATGAACATGGGGGCATATAGCATACGATTTTAATTGCAGAAAATTAAAAAATGAAAAATCTTTCCCCCCTATTCTTGTAATAATTTCTTCCATAGAAAGTAATATCCCTTTGGGGTAAAGATGGTACAACCTGCACACACCAGCATCCTGTAAGCACCGAAAGGGACCAGCATTAAGTCCGGTAATAAAATCCCTGTTACCAAAAATCTGAGTTAATGAAGAGGGAAAATTGGTTAGTTCACATTTTAACGCTAGCTTATTCCAAATACGAACAGAATTGATAATGGCTGGACAATCCGTCTGTAACTTAGAACGATATTTCTGACAAATCCAAATCCATTGATCAAGAACACTAGGCTTCATAAGGCCAGCCTCCAAATCTACCCATCTACAAGTACCTTTTGTTAAATGCCATACCATTATTTGAGCGAGTTGGGCAGCATAATAATAAGATAGTAATGAAGACAAGCCCAGTCTGCCCAATGCTCTTGGCCGATAGACCGTGTGTCTTGCCACCCGATGACGTTTCCCAGCCCATATAAACTGATCAATAGCACGTTGTAATATAACAAAATCCTTAATGATCAGAGGGATGGGTAATGTTTGAAAAAAATATAATAATCGAGGTAACACATTCATTTTAATACAATTAATTCTGCCCAACCATAATATAGAGTACTTACTCCATGTCTCTAGTTCCCCTTTAATAGTCGTTATCAGACATGGGTAATTAGCATCATATAGTTTTGTAGGACATGATGGTATACGAATTCCTAAATATGTAATTTTTGAATCAACTATCCATATTAAAGAGGAGGAAGTGATGTCGAGGAGAATGGACGGGGAAAGCGCTACCGGTATGGCCTCAGATTTATCCAAATTAATTTTATACCCTGAAATCTCTGAAAAATCGTTCAGCCTTTCCAATAACCTAATCAGAGAATATTTAGGGTCTGTCAATGTGATAAGTATATCATCCGCATCGGCTGACAATTTAAACTGAGAATCTCCCACCCAGAACCCTTTTATCTCCGGATCCTCCCTAATTGTCTGTAAGAGGGGTTCCAAAAAAAGAATAAATAGAGCCGGAGATAAAGGGCAACCCTGACGAGTGCCATTCCATACCCGGAAAGGAATCCTATCTGTTCCCGGGATCAATATTTGAGCTCCAGGAGATTCATAAAGGGCTGATATAAGTCGTAAAAAAGAGGGGGGGGACCCACATGCATCAATAAATTAAATAAATAAGGCCATTCTGCCCTATCAAAGGCCTTTTCAGCATCCAGTGACAAAAACAATGTATTTTTAAGCCAGCCAAATCAGACCTACAGCCCTATGCGTGTTATCGTATGCTTGACGTCCCTGAATAAATCCCACCTGGTCAGGTGATATTAATGTGGTAAGGAAAGGTTCCAGACGACAGGCAAGAATTTTTGCCAAAATGTTTACATCTGTGTTAATAAGAGAAATTGGTCTATAGTTAGCTATAGTCTCAGGGTCCTTCCCTGGTTTAGGGAGAAGGATTATTGATGCTAACAAAGACTATTTTGGAAAAGGTTCCCCCTCTCTTGCTTCATTAAATAATCGGCACAAGTAAGGTGATAATTTAGACAAAAATGTTTTATAATAAAGGCCTGTAAAACCATCCGGACCTGGAGCTTTCCGGGGCTGCATTCTACCAACTGCCCTTACTATCTCTTTTTCCTTAATAGGTAGGGCCAATGTATTGATCTGTACTTCACTAAGAGAGGGGAGCGCTAGTTGATTCAGATATGCCTTTATTTTATCCACTAAATAAGTGTTCTCTAGGGTGTGCGTAGGGGAGTGCTTATACAGTTTTGCAAAATATGTCGTGAAAGCGTCCCTGATTCTGGAGTACGATAGATCTTGCCCTGAGTGTCCTTAATAATCTGGATCATCCCAATAGGATGTCTAGGGCGAAGCATTCGAGCTAACGGCGCATCTGCCTTGTTACCCCTTTCATAATATCGTCGTCTAGACCATATCAACGAACGACCCACATCATCCAAAAAGAGTCTATTAAGCTCAAATCGAGTATTTACCAGATGGGAAAAAATATCGTGTTTGTTTATGTAAAAGTTCTAAATGCCTCAACTTAGCCTGCATAGTAACGATAGATTGTAAAAAAAAATCTGTTTATGATAAGAGGCCTGGCTTATTAAAGTCCCCCTTATTACTGCCTTATGAGCATTCCAAAGTGTATGAATAGATATATCCTGAGTATTATTGACCTGAAAATATGTATCCAGAGCAGCACTAACTGCATCTTGAACCCCTGGTTTCAAAAGAAGGAGTGGGTCTAATCTCCACTGTCCCCCCCTTTATGGGTTAAGAGTCTAATCTGCAAGGATAGATGCGCATGATCAGACCACGTTATAGAGCCAATAGAGACCTTTTCAACTATAGGAACACAATCTGGCGATAGCAAGAAATAGTCTATCCTAGAATAGGTATGATGGACTGGCGAATAATATGAATAATCTTTAACAGACGGATTTAATACCCGCCAAATATCCACCAGCCCCTGGGAATGAACAAATGCATGGAATTGTCGATCTTGATGGGACACAGTGGGGATTGTATTAGCACGTGCGGGGCCTAAAGAACGATCCAAAGGTGGACACAGGGTCGCATTAAAATCCCCTCCTATTATAATCCGTCCCCTCATAGGAAGGGATAACAAGGCAGATAGATCCGTCCAGAACTTCAAATCTGGGGCATTAGGGGCATATACCGATACTAAAGTGTATCTTTGAGCTGAATAAATTCCATGTACTAGCACATATCGACCCGCGTTATCAAACTGCACATTCTCAATCTGAAGGGGACATGAGTTATGAATCAATATTGCAGTACCATTTCTTTTTGGAATGGCACACAAGGTATACACTCTAGAATAAGACGGATCTGAGAGGCGAGGGGCTGCTACAGCGGAAAGTCTTGTCTCCTGTAAGAAAGCAATAGCTATTCCTTTCCGTTTAAGATCCCTAAATAATAACCGTCGCTTTCGTGGTGAATTCAACCCCTTAACATTCAAAGATAAAAATTTTGTGCCTGGTACCATGATAGAAAAAATAGATTGACAAAAGTTTTAATGAAAAGCATACTCACACATATAAATAAAAGATAGAAAAAAGGCCAAAAAACCCCCCAAAAGACATAAACCTAAACGAATGGGCATAACCATGAAACTCATAGTACCCATGGTTCAGGATTTCAGGTGCAGAAAAGAACAGAAAAACTGACACGTTGCAGACCAAGAGTCCCTATTATCAAACCCCCATAACAGTGACCTGTAGCTAAATTTACCTGGATATACATACCCTTAACTTCCAGGTTTACAATAAACAACCAGAAAGAAAAAATATATATATATCGCAGAGAGAGAGTCCATAATTCACCCCTTCGTTTCATTAATGTTGAAGGGGCAAGATCCTGAAAGAAAAATATCTGATGTCCTTCATGTTCAATTTGTTGTTCCCGGACTGCCCGTAAAAAGGCCTCTCGAGTAGAGGAATAATGAAACCTGGCCACCACATCCCGGGGGGCTGTATTTTTACCTCTACGTGTGCCCAGGGTACGGTGAATCCTATCTATCAGGTACTCAGAGGGCTGTAATGTTGGTAATACCTTTTTCGTAATACCAGTTAGTGTCCCTTCAAGTTGGTCTGGAGGTACTGATTCTGGAAGGCCTCGGAGCCTGATATTATTTCGCCTGGATCTATTAGACAAGTCCTCCAGGGCATTCTCCAGCTCTCCCACCCTTACCTCCAAATTTTCTGCATGCTGAGCAAGGGCATTGTGACAATCCGTTATAGCCTCAGCTCTCTCCTCCAATCATGCTGTGCGTGATCCCACTGCCTGAATCTCCAGTGTCAGAGACCTTGTAGTGCGGCCCAATTACTCTGCAATAAAATTTTGAAGACGCTGTATATCCAGCCGAGTAGCAGGGCCCAACTCTGCTTCTGTTTACCACCTCCGTCACCCCCATCACCTCTCCAGAGCCCTGGGAGCCCGGGGAGGGACTTCTCCGTATCTCCCGAGAGGAACCACCACCATCATGTGATCCTCCCACTGCCCTGCTGCGTGGCACAAAAATTGGGGCAAGCACCACACTGCTTGCCAATTCTGCCGGTCGCTTCTTTTTTGGTGGCCTGCTCACTTGTACTATCTCCAGCCAGAGAAACTCAAACTCCCCACTGCTCTTCACGGTGGGGAAATTCTGCCCTGCAATCCGGCTGCGACCAAGCAGTGTTTCAGTCTGCAATCAGGCAGCATTCAGGTGGCTATGCACTGTTCAATTAGGCCACTTCACAGGAGCTCAAACCTAGGGCGTCTGCTCACATTGCCAGTTCTACTCCACGAGACTCTCCCCTTTTAAGCAGTGCCTGGCTTCTTTTTGTGGGACTTCCCGATCAGGAGGGATCCGAACGGATCCCCCCCTCCCTTCCAGGCGATCTCCCGGCATTGCTGGGGGGGGTCGCCTGGAAATGACGTCATCGCACATGGCGCGATGATGTTATTTACGTCGGGAGGACGCTGAAGTCAGAACGCCGCGGGACCCCGGACAGAGAGGTGAGTATCTCCGCCGGGGGTCCCGCAAAGCTGATGACGTGTGGGACACATCCTCCTCAGCATACAGCGGGAGTAACTGAGGACGTGTCCAACACGTCGTCAGCAGTGAAGGGGTTAAAAACGTCTTTTTTTTTAACTTTTTGTCCTTGTTTCCTGTCCCCCAGGGTACTACCCGGACATTGTTTTTAAATGTTTCTATACATCCTACAAATCCACCACTTCATGGGCAGGTTATGGAGACCTCCTAGGCACGATATTTGAAGGAATTTTTCGTTTTTATTTTTAACCCTTATTTCATGGAAAACTCAATGTCCCTTTAAAAACGTTTTTTTAAAACTTTTTGTCCTTGTTTCCTGTCCCCCAGGGCACTACCCGGACCCCCATACACCTTTTATGGCAAATATCTAGCATATATGCCCTCTTGGAGGGCACTCTAAAAATTGAACTTTGAGTCCCATTGACTTGTATTGAGTTCGTGTTCGAGTTCGAATTTGAACTTTTGAAAAGTTAGAGTTCGGATGGGAACTGAACTCGGGGGTGTTCGGCTCATCCCTACTTAGGAGGGTATATAGAGATATGTATGAAAGTGGAGAATGTGTGGATTGGAAGCCCTTAGGGATTTGTCAGACACCCAGCAGACACAAAAAATATACAATAAAAAAAGGGGAAACCCTTAGGCGCATATGTGTCAAGATTGATATATATACTGCGTGACACGTTTACAGTAAGTGGACGTATCTAGACAATATTTTGAGTAGATTTCTCATAGATGATGGAGAATCTGTCTTTTCAGATGATCTCTAGAGGGGAAACAAAAGGCAGACAGGAGGAACACGATTGTGCAGCATTTGGCAGTATTTGCCCCTTTTGATTCTCCCCTATGGGGTACTTACTAGACCTAGAGCCTCTTCGCCCAGCTCTGGGAATGAACAGCCTGTGAGGTCCTTTAGGTAGCCTTTAACCTCCTTTACACCGCATACAGTCTCCGGAACCCAGCAGGAATAGTCAAGGGGAACAAGAAAAGACCACGGATCCGGAACTTTAAAATGCCCTTTTTTATTTAGTAAAATATTGGCATAAAAACGATATTTAAGCAAGGATAAAAAGTTAATAAATCTGAAAAGCGTTTCGCCAGCGTCATCTGGCTTCATCAGTCAGTCTTCATCAGTCATATTCTGCAGTGCTTTACAATAGGGGAGCACAAACAGGAGACGTACAGTATACATGATGAAAAGATAACCCTGCTCATAGGATAACTGTCCAGGTAGTACTGCACTTAAGCAAGTGCTCAGTCAGACATCCTGTGAGCTTACAACCTAAGGGACTGGGGTAGGTGAAACAAATGGGAGCACAGGGAACGTGAAGATGGTTAGCAGGGCTTGCATGGGAAGGACCAGAAGGTGGGCTTAATGAGAGTAATTAGAGCGAGAAGTGGAGACAGCTAAAAGGAGACTTGAAATTATGGACCGGGCCTGGGTGGGAGGGTTGTGTGGGACAGCAGAGGGTAAGGAGCAGTTCAGTCTATGTGTGCTATGGAGAGAGAATAAGGTTATGTGAAAATGCAGTCTTACCAGTTAAGACGTATGGGGGAGGGGGAGGAGGGGAGGAACAGAAATTGAGGGAGATTTAAAAGCAGCCAGAGATTATTAAATGCAGACATAGAATATAATTGCAAAAATATGACATTTTGGAAAATAGTGTTGGATGGCATGATGGATCTTCCTGGATACCTTGATGCTTGGTTAGGGGCGAAGAGGGTAAGGAGCAGTTCAGTCTGTGTGTAAAGTTTCCACTTGCATAATATCTGTGGTATATAGATAGATCACAAATCGAACATACCCCGTGTGAACTCACCATAGAGCTCCTAAAATCATTAGTATTTTTGGTTTGTATACAGAACAACCCCATCCCATTTAAAATCACCCATAATGCACTTTTTTGATCACAGGTTAGGCCCAGTTGTTAGGTGAAGAGGGACACAGTTCCTCCATTATTTTAACACTGGCAATTTTGACACAGACAGACTGCACGGCTCCTTCCACTCTGTGCCCCTAAACCTGCATCAAGCACACACACAGACAGACTGCACAGCTCCTTCCCCTCTGCACAGAGGCGGCTCTAGACTTTGTGAGGCCTTAGGCGAAACTTAAACATGAGGCCCCACTAACAGCCGCAATGGAAAAAAATTCAAACAATAGAAAGGAAATGCAAGCATTTTAAAAAGGAATATTTGTAGAACATTAAAGAGAAATACAGAGCCGGATTAATTTACCACAGGAGCGTATCACCGAGCTCCACAGCAATAAAACTCTAAGGGCTCTATCACCTCCTTATAGCTAACACTAGCACTCACATAAATGAGCTTTAGCGATTCGTAGGTGATCTGTGCAAACGGGTTAAAAAACCCGTTAACGATTCGGTATTAGTGCTTTTTAGCGCGAGCTTACTGTACTTTGCACTCCCTATACTTAACATGGGGAGTGCAAAGAGCAAGCAGAGATTAACTGGCGTTAGGATCACAAAGTCTTAACACTAGTTAACACAGTTAACACTGTCGCTAACTAAAAAAAAAGGTTAACACCCGCTCTTCGCGGCTGCGGATTCCACTGCTGTCATGTGACCCGGCAGCAGAAGTCCTATGGACTCCATGGAGGGGATGCTCGGGACAGCGCTTTAGCCTCCAGCATCCGCAATCCTAGTGGCCGCTACGGGGAAGGCTGCTGGACTCAGCGCCTGCCCCGTAATCCGCTGGTGAAACCAGGATGCAAAAGGGAAGTTAGCAAACAGTAACACAAATTTTTCCCCTTAGCGTCCCGGTTTTAGCTCAGGGGACCCAATAGGGCCCTAAAAGGGTCAAAGCGCACAGAACTTGCCGCCGAATTGCACCAAATCATAAATTTCACCATTTTGTGCAATTTTGTGGCAGTTTGTCTATTCAGAAAGCTGTCAATTCGCCAAATATTTGCGAATTGCCAGCGAAATACGGTACTGTTCGCCACAGATTGTTGCAATTTGGTGACCTTTGGCGACAGTGAAATTCCCCCATAGAGAATGGTTAATCTATTCAGAGAACAACGAACAGCAGAGAAATGTCAGTGAAATTATAGTTAATAAATTTATATATTAATATATAATTTAGTTAAATAGATAACTATACTATTATTTTAAATATTAAAAATATTCTTATTCTTTAACTAAATATATATATATATATATATATATTATTAATCTTTATTTATGAAGCGCCAGCATATTCCGCAGCGCTGTACAATGGGCAGAGTATAGACAGGGTTACAATACATTGAACAACATTTGACAAACGGTACAGGAGGAGATGAGGGCCCTATTCCCGTGGGAACTTACTGTTAGGGTAAATCCGCTTCTCATCTAGATCCCTGATCATAGCTTGGTAGCAGCTTCAGAAGAGGAGAAACGTTACAGAACAGCTGGACATATACATATAAGGGCATAATGTCACCATGCAGAATATACGTTTAAAACTGGTGAAAAACTGTTTGAAGTGGCTAGGTAAATATATCACAGATACAAAACCTTTGGTTAGCCTTGTGGTTACTGTTTCACCATGTAGACATAAGTAATTTAGTCAAAGAATAGGGAACATGGTGCGGTACATGGTATGTGACAACTCTATGGGCAGACACAGCTCAATCTGTAGAGGCAAATGTTAACCCTTTCATTCAATCCCCTCTTAGATCATAACATGATCTCCCCCCAACCTAGGTTGATAGGTAGAGTACAGATGTTGCCTCCCAGCGGGAAGTATGCAGTAGACAGTGGTGGCCCAAAGAATAACAATGGCCAAAACTGCAATGCTTATCTGGGTGAGGATGCGTTGCCACCCAGACATCCAGGAGAAGTAACGCTCCCAAGGGTCAGAGATCCCTGCATTGGAACGGACCTCACCAGCGAGGGTCTGGAGCTTGTTAATGGCAATAGTAAGGCGTCCATCCAGGCCCGTGTTATTAGGTATATAGGTACAGCGAGTGTCAACGTTGACCAGCATTTTGCAAACCCCACCTTTCTCAGCCAAAAGCATGTCTAAGGCCATCCTATTCTGGAACGTCATCTGGGCGGTGGGGCTTAATTGGTCAGCCACGGCTTCGAAAGCCTCTTTGGTGTAGTTAATGAAGCGCTGTTGGTTGTAATAGATATAATTAATCCAGCCAGTGTTGACATTGATTCCTATTTGGGGGAGGGATTCAAATCCAGCCTTTACGGGGTCCCCGGCCAAGAATTCATTGGGAACCCCTCTTGGGACACCAGCGAAGACTAGATAGATATGGGGGTCAAGGGTACCTGAAATAGCAGCTCTTCGACGGCTAGAGTGAAGCTGGGGAGATGTGGAAAAAGGGGTGGAAGAGGGCACCTGTGACAGAGAAGAGGGCTGTGTCAGGGGTTTTAGGGGAGGGTCAGGTGGGGAGGTAGGGGTATCTGGCATAATATGGAGTGGCATGAGGACCTTAGCGAGGGAGCATTCCCCTTTCCAGGTGAGTGGGAGTTTCCGGCGAATTTTCATGTCTGTACAGAGCCAGAACACATCCGCTAGGGACTGACGGTGATTGATCAGGTATGTGGTGGCATTATCACGGTAGGTGCCACAGTAGTTAGAGGAAAAGTTTCCGAAATCTTTGCCGTTTGAAGTACGCATGACATAACAGGTGTAATTACCAGGGTAGGTGGAAATGCGGGGCATGGTTTTGGGGGTTCAGTGACTATGGAAAAGCGGTGTTGTAATGCCAGGCGCATTGTGTCTTTGGATATTGTGCTCTGAAACAAGCTTAGAATGCAGGCATCATCAGCAAGTGGAATTATCAGGGGGACAGTACCGAGATGGGGACGGGCATTAGCACAGACATAGCAGTTGGATCGGTTGTACTGTTGAGCACTGTAGCGCATCCATTCTAGCCATAAATTCATATCATTATATCATAGTTCTATGCCTACTGTATCTTCATACGTGGGATCTGTAATAGCAACAGTACTATTAGGGAGCTTAGGAGAGGGCAGCAGGGGGTTAACAGGTGGTCTGAAAATGGCATTCTGAAGTTTAAACTGGCCACACCATAAAGAACCTCCTGTTCCAAACCACCAACATAGCAGATATAAGCCTTGATCACCAGGTAGGGGGTTCTGGATGGTGAGTGAGAGGCACGCACCAATGTTTAATTTACGGAGATGCATCCTCTGTTTCAGAGGTATCCCATGTTGATTCTTACTTAAATATGCTTCATCGGGTGAGTAGCCCCAATCCTTCCCTGTGTTCCATGCAGCTGCCCCCCACCATTTACACAAATATTTGCCCCAGTAATCAGAGGTTACACAAATACATGCTTCACCGACCCCTGTTGTCTCAAACGTGCTTTCGAAGGTGGTAAGGATGACTCCAGATTCCTGGAATGATTTAGGGCAAAACCATAATATATCACATAGGTGACGACCGAGACAATGGAGGAGTCATAATGTAGAATAGCTTGCGATGAAGTCCACGTAACCCATGCACCAATATTTGCTGCTGTTGTGCCTATGGCGCGTTTGTGTCTAGGGGCATATGTATACGTATGATTGAGCCACGGGGTGGAGGTTGTGGGTGGGGCACCATTATCTGAAAAATAGGGGGGGACAGCATAGAAGAAGGCTCCGGAACCCAAAATCAATCCTCACACCCCCAATGTACATAAGCATGTTAATTTGTGGTATGAGACTGTGTCCTTCATATTCAAGATAGGAGTAGGTTGAGCAGATGGGTAGGGATAACGTGGGCCTGTTCCTCAGGGACGGGACGTCTTGCGGAGTCTGTATATGTTGAGTGACCACCTGGCCACTTCCAGGAGTAGTCTCTGGTTGGGACATCCGGGGGGTCCTGTTCTCACTTTGTTGTGGGCTTTTGGTCAGCCCTCTTCACACGTGATGCATGGAACCAAGTTGGCTCTGTTTTCGTCAGAACAGCGGTCTGGGTGATGGCGACAACACAGGTGGGCTCAGAGAAAGGGAAGAGTTGGGGTTTCCGACCCTTCTGTAGACATTTAACCAGGATCACATCACCAACCTTAAAAGGGTGAATAGGGCTCTGTGGAGACAAAGGAAGAGTACGAGCAACTGATCTCTCAATGGTATCAATAGCATTCACTATGTGACGGACATAAGAATCCGTCAGCTGGTCGAGGTCACCTTTCTCAATCACCAGGGGGGCCTGTGCCCAAGGGTGGGGGAAAGGCCTACCCATGAGGATCTCAAAAGGGGAGAAACCCGTCGATTTAGACGGTGTCATTCGCATTTCAGTTAGAATAGCTGGCAGCACACGTTTCCAGTTTTGAAATGTGCCTGCTGTGGCCTTCCTTATCTTGTACTTGAAGGTCCTATTTGTGCATTTTACTATGGCAGAGCTAGTGGGATTGTACGGCAGGTGTAGCTTCCATTCCACCTGTACTGTTTTTGCAAGTTGTTGACATATGAGGGCAGTGAAGGCAGGACCATTATCAATGTTTATGTTCAAGGGAAAACCCCATCTGGGAATTATTTTCTCAATAAGGATGCGCACTACTGTGTGGGCATCCTCATGAGTGGTGGCGAACACCTCTGGCCATCTGGAAAACATATCCACAATAACCAGGGCATATTCTTGGCATTTGCCTGTTTTAGGAATGTGGGTGAAATCCATTTGCAGGTGTGTGAAAGGGGTGGTAGGATAGTTGAGGTGAGCCTCAGAAAGGAGAACGGATGTGTTGGGGTTATTACGGAGGCAGGTCAGGCAACGGCCCACGTAAAGTTTGTGAGGGAACCGTTCTATTCCGCCTGTCCTGACTCTCCAGACACCCCTTCGTTGCGGTCAGCCCGGCTACTGGGAGCGCTGTCCTCAGCGCCTCGAGCAGCTTGACCCGCCTGCTTCTGTTCCTCTGCCCTGGAGCCGTTAGGAATTTCCAGAAGGCCGCTCGGTGCCTTCTGATGTTGAGTATATAGTGTAGCGTAGTTTGTAATAAAGACACCAGGCGCGGCTGTATGCTTTAAAACAGGATTCTCTCTCTCTCTGAGCTTGAGAGTTCTCTGACTTTTAATGAACAAAACGCCACCATTTATGCTGAAGTCCAACAGTCATAATTTGCAAAAATGACGCGCCTCGTCCTACCAATATACTAATTACATTATGTCAGTTATTTACAATAAACATTCTTTCCATTCTTTAGCCTTCAGCTCACACAACATTTGTATAATCCATTGTTCTAACACATCAGATTAAACACAAACACTATCACAGATCCCTTGAATTAAACCTGCAGCTAGATAAGGGGAAAAGCCCTGTTGCATAAATTACACAGCAGTAAAGCTTGTTTACTGGTTATACAGAAACACATTTACCTACAGGAATATAAGTATATTTAAAACTAAAGTTAGGCCATTTTACACTAAACTAATTTAAACTAAAACCAAACGATGTAATATATATTTAAAAACACACGATATAAATGAACATAAAGTCTCTTGGTGTTTGAAGCATGGAGCGTTACATCAGCTCCACGACAAAGTTTAACTAAAGAGTTCAGGTCAGTAACGTAAAAACATTTGTTAAGTTCAGTCAGAGTCTGTTTACATCCTATATGTCCTACTCCATGAAATTGAGCTTTGTATAGTGGGGCACTAGCCTGGGGGATGCAGACCCTACCGGATTTCATGTACAGACCTGAAATAGGATCAAGTGTCTTTACGGGTGTAGACCAGTCATCTATCTCGCCTGGTGTAGCGTAAGCCTGTAGGTGGAAAGTAGAAGGGTAGCATCTGGCAGGGGTGGGGAGAGCATGGGCATGACAACAGTGGCAGATGACTGGGCAGCAGCTATCTTTGCTTGTCTGTCGGCAAATGCATTACCAATGTTGATAGTGTCAGTGCCTAGAGTGTGTGCCCTGCAGTGTATTATGGCTACCGCTGATGGGAGGAGGAGTGCCGAGAGCAGAGATTTAACAAGGGTTGAATGGGAAATTGATTTACCATCAGCGGCTACAAAGCCGCGTCTCTCCCAAATGACCCCATGATCATGCACCACCCCGTACGCATATTTAGAGTCAGTGTAAATGGTAACTCGTTTTCCTGCAAATAGGTGGCAGGCCCGGGTGAGGGCAATGAGTTCGGCAGCCTACGCAGATTGGTAGGGTATTGGTATGGCTTCCAGGACGGAATCTGGGAGGGACACAATAGCATAACCAGCCAGGTATGTGGAGTCATTGGGGTGGCTGTAGAAGTCGTCCACAAAGACCACAGAGGAATCAGGGATGGGGGTGGACAGAATGTCTGGACAGGGAGACGTATCTTCATTTATGGTGTTCGCACAGTCATGAGCTGGGGGGACCTCATCCTGGTCCCCCTTAAGACCCAGGAGGGCATTTAAAATGGGAGCGGGACCCACATCGGGGGATGAGTACTGGATCTGGAGGGTGGGGCTGGACATCAGAATGACCTCATATCCACTGAGCCTCTGGGCTGACATGTGTTGGGTGTGGAGTGTTTTCAACAGAGTGGCAACATTATGTGTGGTGTGCAATATTGTCTCATGTCCCAGAGTGAAGGGTGTAGCCATTTCAACAATCATAGCGCATGCAGCCAGTGCGCGAAGACAAGCAGGCTTGCCTTGGACCTGCGTTAGGACTACTTTGGGAAAAAAAGCAACTGGGCGAAACCCTCCGCCGTGACCCTGAGCTAGGACTCCCGCCATGGTTTTACAATTGTCCCTGGCATACAAATGGAACAGCTTGCCGTTGTCTGGGATGCCAAGCCCTGGACTGGTGAGCATAGTGCATTTGAGTGGCATATGCATGAATCATCTTATCAGACCATTTCAGTATATCTGGAGATTCGCCCGCAGTGGCTTGTCTCAGAATGTTGTCATAGTCGGAACAGTCAGGAATCCATTGTCGACAGTAACCAATCATGCCAAGGAAGGTGAGCAAATCCTTCCATGTGTTTGGGCGGACCAGACCCACTAGAGCCGCAGCTCTCTTCTGACTGACCCTTCGTTCACCCTGCCTCAACACAAATCCTAGATATTGTACAGTTTCTTGACACCATTGTAATTTCTTCTTAGACACTCTGTGCCCACATTTGTGCAACCATTTCAACAGACTGACACCATCTGTGCGGCTGGCATCCATAGACTTGCTACAGAGGAGGAGATCATCCACGTACTGTAACAGGACAGAACCACAGGGGGCAGTCCAGGCTTGGAGTGTGGTTTGGAGGGCAATGGTGTACACAACCGGACTATCCACAAACCCCTGAGGTAAACTGGCGGCCCCGAAAAGTGAATGCAAAAAGTAGCCTAGTCTCTTTGTCCACTGGGACAGAAAAAAATGCGTTCTTTAAATCAATCACTGTGAAATGGCTAGCCTCACAAGGGATAGAAGACAACATTGGCGGGACATCAGGAACTACAGGTGCAATGGGCGTTATGAGACTGTTGATAGCTCTAAAGTCTTGGATGAATCTGTATGTTCCATCAGGTTTTTTAATGGGGTTGATGGGGGTGTTGTATGGTGAGATTATAGGTTCGATAATCTGTTGGTGTATAAAGGAGTCAATGAGGGGTGTGATCCCCTCCTCTTTCTCTTTGGAGATTGGATATTGTTTGTGGTACACGGGAGTTGCTCCTGGTTTAATGCGTGCCTTGTATAGGGTACAAGAGATCCAACCCACATCATAATCAGACGTGGCCCAGACAGTGGTCGGGAACTCAGGTTCATGGAAATCTTTCTCGTGTGTCAAGTAGAAATATCTAAATTGTGAGTCTATCATGTTTGGTTTGATGTCCAATTGGGGGGATGTGACATGCATACCCCCTCCTGGCAAAGTTTTATGGTAATCTGTAAAGCATGAATAACAGATTAACTGGACAATCTGGGATCATTGTGAATTTATGGTTTAGCATTATCCTATTGTTATGGTCACGTATTTTTAAAGGTTGTGTGAGGTATGATTTGGTGAGAATCCCCTTTATTCCCAAACAGGGTTCTGATTTCCCCAGAGGTCCTTTGTATGTAGTGGCACATAATGTACTGCGGGTGGCTCCAGTATCAACAAGGAATGGCCAGTGGGTGCCTTCTATACTCAGAAGAATGAAAGGTTCGTCATTGCATGTGGTTGTGATCTCTGGAAAAAAAGGACAAGATCCCTCGGGCAGCTTCATGACTTTGGGAATCCCTGACTTGTCCACCCCCCTACCCCCTCTGTACCCACCCCTAAATCCTCGGCCGCGGCTGCGACCGCGTCCCTGGTACAGGGGAGGTGGATTTAGGTTGAGGTATATCAAAGCAGCCCGCAGCTTCACGGTGGGCGATGCGGTCTTGAAATTGTGGTAAATCACACGATGCCCATTCAGGCATCATCTGTTTCACTGGGGTGATCATGTGTGGTTTTAAATTATTGATAAAAGTGGATATGAGAAGGGTGTGCATATCCCTTTTCTTGGACAGCCCTGCATCATGTTCCCATGCATCACTGAACCTGTTCCAGAATTCTAGGACTGATTCAGTCTGCTTTTGTTTACATGCGAGGGGGAGGGAAGCACGGGGCTGGAAAAGTTTAATCATATATGTGGATAACTGTTCCCACATAAGAGCTTGTCCTTCTGGTCTATTTAGAATATAGTCACTAGTGGTGGTGGTTTGAAGTGTATCTATAATAGGGATATTCGTCCAGTCCCAGACAGCATTGGAACCGACAATGCCGTCAATAATGAGGCGCATATCCTCCTGTGTGTAGTTTCTCCCTTTACAAGCTTTTTTTTAAGTAGGCAATGGTGCCGGCTGGGGCTATCGTGGGTTTAGGGCAACATTTGACTACTCTGTCTATATCTTCAATTTGACAATTTCCATTGTTTTTTTTTATCAATTTGTTTCCGATTGTTAGGAAAAGATACTGTCTGACCTCTATTCCTAGTCTTTCTGGTTGTGTAGTTACTCTGCCAGTTGTTCTTTTCACGGTTTGTGTCTCACTCGTCATGCCCTTTGTGTCGTAATCATTGTCCTCTGTGTCTGCTCTTATGTCTATATTATCTAAATTCAGAGTCTTGTCAATAGAGGGGAGTTGTTGTCTTTCTGGTATGGTTGTTTTGGTTGTTGTCGACAGTTCGGGTTCGGACCAGTATGGGCTACCCGGGAAAGGGTATACAGTTGTTGCTTTGGACTAGGGACACAGTGACTGGGAATGTGTGGCGTCTGACTACCTGTCGTGGTTGATTCCAGAAATTCCATTTTATGTGGACTTTTGCTTTCCAGTTTATGTGACCTTATTGCATGTGTGGATGCCAGGATTTCTATATCTTCGGCGGTCAGTGAGGGATATAGGGACGTTGGCAGTGGGTACGGGGGTGGGGGACCCTGTTTCATAGGAGTTTTATAAATAGGGGCTTTAGGTAACATTCTTTTTATAGTCTGTTCGATTTTATGTTTGTTTGCTTGATGGGTGACATTCTCGGGTTTGTTAACTTTAGCAACATGTGATTTTAAGGTATCTGTCTTCATTCCCTTGGGGAACCACCCTGGGGCAAATTGGAACCAATTTATTCCACCTTGCTTTAGGTAATCTTTATCCCATTGTGGGTCTGGCGGGAAATAGGGCCAAGCGTCTGTGTTAAGAAGGCACAGACCTTTTATCATATCCATGTGGAACGTGTCATTCCCGCCATTGCGTGGAAATGGACTACAACTCCCCATCACCTCGGTCCATCCCTCTAGGTGATCAATCCATGGGACCACATAGTATGATTCTGTGTCACTGACTCTACAAACATATTCTTTACAATTTTCTCCCACTAAAAGGACCAGGGAGTTTGGATGATGTTTTTCCCATAATTCGTTTCAACATTGAATTCTCAATTCAGCAATACAATCAAATACAAACTTGATAATGTAACAGTGACTGGAGTCAGTTCCTTACCACTCAGACCCCACCAAAAGATCACACAAACAAATATATAGACAGAGGAAAGATAGTACAAAAATACCCGATTCTCCTCTTCTTTCGCTATATTATTATCACAATATTCCTAATATTGTCTGTTCTGTCTAAGACGTACCAGGTTCGGATTATCAAAACAAATGGGTATGGCTACCACCGGAGCGGACAATAAAGTACGCTATCAGACAAGACAAACGGACATACTCACCACTCTTAGGCAGCCATCCCGGACCAGCCCCCAATTGTTAGGGTAAATCCGCTTCTCATCTAGATGCCTGATCATAGCCTGGTAGCAGCTTCAGAAGAGGAGACCTCAAGTTACGCTGCAGCGGAGAATAGCCCATGGATGAAGAAATGAAACACAGACAGCAAAGTAGTCAGTGGGCTCTTCTACCACACCCAAGTTTTTACTGAGGATTATATAGGGTGGTTAGGACCCTTTTGCACAGTCATGCACAAAAATGTAAACATTACGGAACAGCTGGACATATACATATAAGGGCATGATGTCACCATGCAGAATATACGTATAAAACTGGTTAAAAACTGTTTGAAGTGGCTAGGTAAATATATCACAGATACAAAACCTTTGGTTAGCCTTGTGGTTACTGTTTCACCATGTAGACATAAGTAACTTAGTCAAAGAATAGGGAACATGGTGCGGTACATGGTATGTGACAACTCTATGTGCAGACACAGCTCAATCTGTAGAGGCAAATGTTAACCCTTTCCTTCACTTACAATCTAGAAGGGTTGGGGGTGTAAACAGGAGGAGAGGACTGCAAGGTGAGAGCGACTGACTGCAAGGTGAGGGCAACGGACTGCAAGGTGAGGGCAACAGACTGCAAGGTGAGCGTGATGGACTGGTTGGGGCATTGAGGTGTATTAGTGAGTCCGGTGGTCGGTTTGCCTGAATAGGAACGTTTTAAGGGAGCGTTTGAAGGAAGGAAAACTATGGGAAGGTCTGACAGTATGAGGGAGAGCGTTCCAGAGGATGAGGGCAGCACATGACAAATCCTGCAGTCTATAATGGGAAGAGGTGATGCGGGGAGAAGCTAGGTGCAGGTCACTGTTTGACCTTCGGGAGTGGGCGGGGTGTATTTGGTGATTAGTGAGGACAGGTAGGGGGGAGCTGAGTTAGTGAGAGCTTTGTAGGTCAGGGTAAGGATTTTGAATTTAACTCTGCAGTGGATGGGGAGGCAGTGAAGGGACTCGCAGAGAGGAGCAGCAGAGACAGAGTGGCGGGTGAGGTGGATGGGGAGCCAGTGAAGGGACTCGCAGAGAGGAGCAGCAGACACAGAACGGCGGGTGAGGTGGATGGGGAGCCAGTGAAGGGACTCGCAGAGAGGAGCAGCAGAGAAAGAGCGGCAGGTGAGGTGGATGGGGAGCCAGTGAAGGGACTTGCAGAGAGGAGCGGTAGAGACAGAGCAGCAGGTGAGGTGGATTAGCCTGGCACAGGCGTTCAGAATGGAGAGGCAAGAGAGAGGGAGCTAGCAATTAATAAACTATTACACCCCAACCCTCCTACACACTTACATATGTTATTTTGGCAGTGGAAGAAATCTTTTTAGGGTTAACTGGAGAATTTTATTTTTTCACATGAAAAAAGAACAAGAAGTGAGTCAAATCTGACTACAGTTAGGTTCGTGTGAAAAAAATACAATTCCCCTGTTAACCCTAAATATATTACTTCCACTACCAAAAAAAATAGTTGTGTGTATATTTTGTGTATATGTATATTATATGCATACTTTTTGTGTAGCGTTTTCCAAAGGCACCACCACTTCCCAAATTCCAGGTTCAGACAGAGAGGGAATCTGTGAGTGAGGGATGGTGATGCATGAGTGGCTACAGGCAGGGTGCGGCCGGCCGCAACTCCAGATGAGAATTGCCAGGACGGGGCATGGGCGGCAGATGGTTCGTCCTCTTTGACATCATCGAAGGGGGTCGCCGGTCGGGCGCCATCTTGGATTCTCAGGCCGCCGGGCCTAGGTAGGCCGCGGTGCTGCCTGGAAAAAAAATGGCTGTCATCTTAATGTGCATCGGCTGGCCCAAGACATTGTGCTGTCTGGGTCAAAGGATGAAGTGCTGCCCCCCAAAACATAACCACACATAACAGAGCTCCACTAGAATAAAACAAAATTTATCGTAGATTATTAAAACCAATTATATTTTAATATAAATTATATATTTAAGAAATAATATTTAAACTTTCTTTAACATAAAAATATACATTGAAATTATACTAAATTTAAATATTAAAATATGAATTTAATTATGTAATTTAAATAATCTGAATAAATATGAAAATTAAATCTAATGCACTGTATTTAAGTATGAAATGAATATAGATTACAATATTAAATTGAAGTCTATTAAAATGTGTAATTAAAATAATTATACTAAAATAAGGTGTAGTTAGACCTCACTAAACTCCAAAACAAATTCTGTGCCCAGCTTCCCCTATATCCCCATGAATCTTGCAAGAGGTACATACATAGAGACAGATGAAAGACTGTCTGACAGCTATACAGATATAGAGGGATACAAACATACAAGCACAGATAGAGATACAGACAACCATACAGATAGATGCAGACTGTCCTATAGCGACCCACAGAAAGAAATACAGAAAGATTGAAATAATCCTGGAAACATAAAGAGAATATTTTATGTTCACCTTGCCCCCTGGTGGGTCAGACTCACTGCAGCCCTGACATTCTCATATCTGGATTCCCCCCTGCTGCTGCCGCCCCCCCCTCCCCTGTGATTGCTGACAAGGAGCAAGCACAGCTCCTGGGTCAGGATGAGGTCAAGACTCTGCAATACCAGCGACCATCAGATCATTTTATTAAAGTGTTTCTCCTGCTGCTGTTGCTCTGGGTGTCATAAAGGGGGGTGCTCCCCCCAGCCTCCATTGACCCCCCGCCACATTAGAAGGTGCAGAGCTGTGCATTAAAGACTCCCAGCCCGCACCAGCAATTATCACACAGCATGAGGTAGGTTTCAAATAACTTACTCTGCTAAGGAGGAGGAAGCAGTGGTAGGGCTGCTACAGGACATCATGCTGCTGCTTCTAGAAAGTTCCCAGGCAGGCACAGCACGGGAGCTCACTCATGTGGGCAGCTGCTCTCATTTCCGGCACAGAGTGACGGGGCGGAGCAGCTTCACGTGCAGCAGGCCTGTCTGCTCCCCTGCAACAAATGGGATTAAGGGGTTCCAATCGATTTACTGGTGTCACCTTTGGAGAGCTGCTGAGAACTCAGAGAGAGGAGTGGAAAACGCCACCCGAAAGCAACGGCATGTGGAGCTAAGGAAACATGTACGGGACAACCCTGCTCGTGGATTATGCAAATTAGGCGTACGCGAGGCCCAGTAAGTGCGAGGCCTTAGGCGGCTGCCTTTTTTACCTGATTGAAGAGCCGCCATTGCCTCTGCACCCCTAAATCTGCATCAAGCACACACACAGACAGACTGCACGGCTCCTTCCATAGGCATCCGCAGAATTTTTTCCAGGGGGGGGGATTTTAATGGCATCCACATTCTGCCCTTTTGACAATGTCATGAAAGGGACAGTCATAAAATAAAGCGTAATAACACAGTGGCTGCGAAACATGATGCAAGTCTAATAGAAGAATAAAGGTGTAAGTGTCTGATCTGAGTGTTGCATTTTCTAGTCTGTCAACGCTATTCAATGCACCACACTAGTCACACACCCAGGATCAAAGCACTAAAGGAAGTGTTTTTTTAAGGCCAGCTGTGTATACAGAAACCATGACACCCCCCCCCCCACAGATACCGGCACACACCAGGCTCCCCACACCAAATATATATATAAACACACACATATATACACTATATTGACAAAAGTATTCGCTCACCTGCCTTGACTCGCATATGAACTTAATTGACATCCCTTTCCTAATCCATAGGGTTCAATATGACGTCGGTCCACCCTTTGCAGCTATAACAGCTTCAACTCTTCTGGGAAGTCTGTCCACAAGGTTTAGGAGTGTGTTTATGGGAATTTTTGACCATTCTTCCAGAAGCGCTTTTGTGAGGTCACACACTGATGTTGGACGAGAAGGCCTGGCTCTCAGTCTCCGCTCTAATTCATCCCAAAGGTGTTCTATCGGGTTGAGGTCAGGACTCTGTGCAGGCCAGTCAAGTTCATCCAAACCAGACTCTGTCATCCATGTCTTTATGGACCTTGCTTTGTGCACTGGTGCACAGTCATGTTGGAAGAGGAAGGGGCCAGCTCCAAACTGTTCCCACAAAGTTGGGAGCATGGAATTGTCCAAAATGTCTTGGTATGCTGAAGCATTCAGAGTTCCTTTCACTGGAACTAAGGAGCCAAGCCCAGCTCCTGAAAAACAACCCCACACCATAATCCCCCCTCCACCAAACTTTACACTTGGCACAATGCAGTCAGACAAGTACCCTTCTCCTGGCAACCGCCAAACCCAGACTCGTCCATCAGATTGCCAGATGGAGAAGCGCGATTCATCACTCCAGAGAACGCGTCTCCACTGCTCTAGAGTCCAGTGGCGGCATGCTTTACACCACTGCATCCGACGCTTTGCATTGCACTTGGTGATGTATGGCTTGGATGCAGCTGCTCGGCCATGAATACTCATTCCATGAAGCTCTCTGCGCACTGTTCTTGAGATAATCTGAAGGCCACATGATGTTTGGAGGTCTGTAGCGATTGACTATGCAGAAAGTTGGCGACCTCTTCGCACTATGCGCCTCAGCCTTTAGGAGCGAGGAAATTTCACGACTGGATTTGTTGCACAGGTGGCATCCTATCACAGTTCCACGCTGGAATTCACTGAGCTCCTGAGAGCGACCCATTCTTTCACAAATGTTTGTAAAATCAGTCTGCATGCCTAGGTGTTTGATTTTTATATACCTGTGGCCATGGAAGTGATTGGAACACCTGATTATGATTATTTGGATGGGTGAGCGAATATTTTTGGCAATATAGTGTATATATACATATATTTAAACAAAACCAGGGAGAGAGCACTACAGTCAAACACATTCAAAAACCTGCAACAACAGATTCATATAGAAAACACATGGGGGGGGGTAGCACGCAACCTAAACTAAGCATTCAGTGCGGATGCATCTCAAAAATAAAATACAAACAAAACCAGGGAGAGAGCACTCCAGTCAAACTCATTCAAAAACCTGCAACAACAGCTTCATGCTGCCCCCCATGTGTTTTCTATATGAATCCCTTGGGTAAGCACCCCTCCCTGCCACAGGTACTCCTTCAACAGGTTCTATTTAACCTTGATCTGTGGGAGCTCCAGAAAGGACCTGTTCCTCAGTGAGTTTATCCCATGATGGGCAGTCATTAGGTTTGCAGAGTAGGACCTGCCAGAGGGTGGATTTCATTGACGCTGTTGGCAGGCTTAAGCAATTCACGGCCGTTCATTGCGAACCAAATTTCCACCATTTTATTCAACAAAGCTTAGATTTAAGAATTTTTCAACATGTGGTAAAAGCTGGTATTATGTACCCATGCATGATGCTGTTGTTGCAGGTTTTTGAATTGTTTGACTGGAGTGCTCTCTCCCTGGTTTTGATTGTATTTTATTTTTGAATGCACCCGCACTGAATGCTTAGTTAAGGTTGAGTGCTATCCCCCCATGTGTTTTCTGTACATATATTTATACTCACTCGCCTTCCCTGCATACACACACACACACACACACACATCTCCTCTCCTCTTAGATTGTAAGCTCTGGAGCAGAGTCCCCTCTCCTCTTAGGACCCTGTTCCAGAGTTTACAATCTGAGAGGAGAGAGGACCTTGCTTCAGAGCTTACAATCTAAGGAGAGGGGACCCTGCTCCAGAGTTTACAATCTAAGAGAAAGGACCCTGCTCCAGAGTTTACAATCTTAGAGGAGAGGGGACCCTGCTCCAGAGTTTACAATCTAAGAGAAAGGACCCTGCTCCAGAGTTTACAATCTAAGAGGAGAGGGGACCCTGCTCTAGAGCTTACAATCTTTCTCCTCTTAGATTGTAAACTCTGGAGCAGGGTCCCTCTCCTCTTAGATTGTAAGCTCTGGAGCAGGGTCCTCATCCCCACTGCCCAGACAAGACCCTGCCTAAAGTGCCAGTAAACTGCCAATATTGCCCTGGTCTGTACCTCATGCAAGCTATGTGAGCTTAACACTGGCCCCCACCAGATTACTATTAATCATTTTGTGTCCCTCCTCCCCAGACAGATAAACTAGACCTCATATCAGGGGACTCTCATTAATAAAGACACTGGCAGCAAGCTTAATAAAAATGTATTTATTTGACAATCATTACCTTTTTACCTGTGTCCAGCATCCCAGCCTGTGGCCTATAGGAGCAGCTGCACCTCAGCCCTGCCTCTCCCAGAGTGCAAAGTGAGTGGGAGCACCTGGTGGTTTGGAGGTGGAGTGGCTATGTGATGCTCATACAGCCTAGTGGAGAGCCCAGGAACTGCATCCATGCAGTGAATAAATTATGATAATTTAAGCCTGTCGATCCAGGGTGGGCAAGTGCCCCCCCTTGCCCCATGCTGCAGACGCCCATGGATCCTTCCCATCTGCGCCCGTAAACCTATATGAAGGTATCCAGATCCATCATGATGTCCCCTATTCTCGATCCTAGTTTCCTGGCCGCCATATTTATACAATTGTATTTAATGTTTGCTTTATTTTAAAATCTCCCTACATTTCTGTTAGAAACAACCCCTCTGTTCCCCCTCCCCTATGCATGGTCACACAATGTGATTTTCTCATAACCTTTATTCTGCTTCCCTAAGCAAAGCTGTAAGGCATGGATGCTTTAGACTAGCGAAGTCTGTATTTGATCAGTACTCAGACGATGAAGTTCGGCAGATAGCTTCAATTCTGCAAAACTGGCACGTAGAAAGATGAATCCAGGTGAAGAGTTTAATGATCAGACTGAAAATCTTTATAATAGTGTACAGCAATGCAGGTAAAAAGTCATTAGTTTTGTCCAGCAGTGAGCACAGAATGGCTGCTATGTAACCAGGAAGTCCCTTAGAACAAGACACTGACCAAAGGGGTGGAAACTAGCTGGATACAGAAAGATAAGGAAACCCAGCAGGGACAAAATAGCTATGAAATCAATAGCATGTAAGCAGCAAAGGCAGATTCAACACAAAACAGAAAAATATACAATAAATCCTAAATCATTGGGCATGAGAACCTTACTCACTCTATTCAGAGCACACACACAGACAGACTGCACGGCTCCTTCCCCTCTGCGCCCCTAAACCTGCATCAAGGTAGCCGGATCCATCACGACATCCCCTATTCTCGACCCTATTTTCCTGGCCGCCATATTTATACAATTGTATTTTATGTTTGCCTTTATTTTAACAACTCCCTCCATTTCTGTTAGAAAAAAACCCCTCTGGTCCCCCTCCCCCCTCCCCCATGCATGGTCACAAAATGTGCTTTTCTCATAACCTTTGTAGCACTCACTCCCGGAGGAGCCGCTGAATAAACCTCGGGTTAGTCTCTCCACACTAGGGAATAAATATACACCAGCACTGTTGTGGATTTTATAAATTATATACTTTACTGATCCCAATTAAGTGACACATATAATACAATTTCGTTATAGGAACGACAGGATTTTTGTAATGCGGGAAACACGTGGCGGGAAAACACGCAATGGGAAAAAGGAAAGAATTAACCCCCTCAGTTCTGGAGTGTAAGTCCTGCGAGTGTAAGGTCTCAAAAAGGTGTACGTGTATTGATTCGGGTACCCGGGTACTGTATTCAACTGGCCAGTGAATGTGATAAGCAAATCTTCGACTAGTCAAGTTGGGACCCTGTAGAATTGAAACAATAATGCAGCGTGCTGGATTTTACTTGAACTTTCGGCCTGCAAGGCCTCTCACCCATCCGTTATACAGTCTGTCCCTCTGTCTGGTCGAGGATGTCTCTCCGCTGGTCCTCCGGAACTCTGTGCCACCGGATCCGCTCTTTGGCCCGTCCGATCTCCGAGTCAAGAAACCACGGCCTACCGCCTGCACTCCCTATGGATTGTCGCGGTCTCCTTACAGGGGGTCCAACTGGAACGGAAGTTCTTGTGTACACCTCCCGGTGATGACGGGTATGCCTCCGCAAGTTACTGTCCCGATCTCCAGCGCCCAACAGGTAGCGTCTGCGCTCTGGCCTGGTCTCGATCCCGGGCAGTCTCACTTGCGTCCTCTCTTTTTCGTCGCTCCGCTCACTCTGGCGCTCCTCCGCACGAGGCTGCTTACATCCTTCCTCCCTGTCCTACCCACTTCCTGTCTCCGCCGCAAAGCTTGATGGATATTGTTGTTCGTTTAAGTCCCGCATTGTCCATATGGCTTTTGTCTCCCTCTGGTGGCTAGAACCCAGTAATTACAGCAATACAGTTTTAAACAGCGCTACACCTAATTCACTCTATTCACAGCACACACACAGACAGACTGTACGGCTCCTTCCCTCTGCGCCCCTAAACCTGCATCAAGCACATAGACAGACTGCACGGCTCCGTCCCCTCTGTGCCCCTAAACCTGCATCAAGCACATACACATACAGACTGCACAGCTCCATCCCCTCTGCGCCCCTAAACCTGCATCAAGCACATACACAGACAGACTGCACGGCTCCTTCCCCTCTGCGCCCATAAACCTGCATCAAGCACACACATAGACAGACTGCACGGCTCCTTCCCCTCTGCACCCCTAAACCGGCATCAAACACACACACAGACAGACTGCACGGCTCCTTCCCCTCTGCGCCCCTAAACCTGCATCAAGCACACACATAGACATAACAATGAAAAAGAGTGTCATCTGCGCTCGTTTCTATGTATTCCATGTACAACAAAAATGAGGTTTTTGTTTGTTTCAATGGCCATTGCAACGTAAGCCCACTCGCCACTTCAAGGCACCTCTTTAGAGTGGGTACCTAACAATTGTAACCAAAAGGCCGCTCTACTGAGCAGCTCCAAGCCCCTCCAGCTGCTTTTCAGCGAAGGAGAGGCAAAGATGGTGGCTTTTATTTATACACACACCAAACACTTCCCATTTGGGATCAAAAACAAAAACATGGAAAGAGGAACAGCTGCAGAACGACGGACTGGTGTTACAAGCATGATATACATAAATACAGAAAAATGGCGTCGCGCCCATACTCACTTATTTTCGGAGCGGCAGCAACACACATAGACAGACTGCACGACTCCTTCCCCTCTGCGCCCCTAAACCTGCATCAAGCACATACACAGACAGGCTGCACAGCTCCTTCCCCTCTGAGCCCCTAAACCTGCATCAAGCACACAGACAGACTGCACGGTCCTCTGCACCCATAAACCTGCATCAAGCACACACACAGACAGACTGCACGGCTCCTTCCCCTCTGCACCCCTAAACCCGCATCAAACACACACACAGACAGACTGCACGGCTCCTTCCCCTCTGCGCCCCTAAACCTGTGTTGCAGACCCCATTCAGAGGGCCAGCAGACAGATGTAAATACCTGTAAAAACAGGAAAGAATGAGGAGACAGACAGATTGGCTGCTTGTTCCACAGTATCCTCGTGGTTATATTTATTAAATGCATATTTTCCAAATGCTTTTAAAACAATAACATTTTCATTCTAAATGACCTATTAACATGTCATCTTCATTTTCGCAAAATATCTAACTTTTCCTGTGGAAAGTTGTGAATCCGTCTCACAGACTATACATCCTATTATATACAGTGTGCAGCGTGCTACAGCTATTCCTTTTCCTTCTGCACATAAGGGGATGTCATATCTGCCAAGACATAGAACAATTCCTTTCTAATAACAAATAATAATGCATCTAAGATTTCTGCATATTGAGTACATTTAAATGTACATAACTGACTCTGCATCAGGAAATACTGCTTTTACCATTATTATTGCAGAGTAACTGGAGCCTTCACCCTCCTAGTGTTTACATTAAGGATATCTCTCTTATTGTCTCCCATCTGACTCTCTGCACAGTTAATACAGCTGTATATAACATGGATTCTTTATTTTAAGTGTTTGGGAGTTACTTCCTGCTTTAGGCTTACCTGTAAAAACAGGAAAGAATGAGGAGACAGACAGATTGGCTGCTTGTTCCACAGTATCCTCGTGGTTATGAGGGTAAGCAGGAACACATCACCAGTGCCACACCTATAATCTTCCCCCAATCCTTCCGAACATAAGACCCTGTGTGTCATAATAACAGTCCCCTGCTGCTGCAGCAGAGAGCTGCATTCTCATAGTGACTTGTTATAGGCACCATATACCACATAGAAAACATAAAACATACCTTTCAATGTCACCACTATACATGACAATTACTTACTTTATACAATTGTGCACATACCTCGTATGTGTCACATCCTCCCCGACAAAAATAAAATGGGCACCAGCTACAAAAAAAATATGTATACACTCAGGCGCAAGATTACTATTTCCAGAACACCACTTTCTTAACTTAATATGCTGCCCCTGTGGGAATACATGGTACCATATTGTATGAGTCGTGAAACGGGTAGTATGAGAGTGGTGGCATATAATATGGTGTAGCCAATACAGGTAAGTGAGGAAAGGTATATGCTGCTACACTGTGGAGCATAGTCTGTGGTTGTAGCGATGGTTGACCCAGTGTTTCGTACGTAAACACTTGTCTTGGCTTACTCCCTCTCACTGACCATCTTGGTTCGATACAGCTTTCTGATGTCAGACTTTCCGCTTCATCAGGCAGGGCACATTCACTATCACTATCTCCACTGACTTCAGGTGGAAATGTTGAATTCAGGATCACTTCTTCTGGTGATTGAGTCTCGATCAAACGGTGTCTCTGTTCCTGTGGGACTTGGACTTGATCTCTTTCTCGCACGGTTCTCTCAGGTGATGGTGACGTCATTTCGACAAGAGAGTTCTCATGGTTCAGTTTTGAACCTTGCCGGTAAGTATGCTGTCTCTTATGCTCTGTCCAACTCTCAGGAATTCTCAACCAGTATCTTTCAGAGCTTTACTCATCTGAATCGGTGATGTCACTGTGGTAGGTAGGTTCTCTTGTCTTCTCCCTGTTACCTTGTCTGCTTTGTTTCTGGTTCCCGTGTTTCAGTGGGTGTGATGGTGTCTCCACAGGCAAGTCATTCACCAACAGTAATAGGTTTCGGTGCAGGGTTCTAGTTCCACTTTTGTTCCCATTCTCAGGACTCACCACATAAACCGGATTGTCTGCTACTTGCTCTTTCACCACATAGATGATCTTCTCCCAGTATGATCTTAGTTTCCCTGGGCCTCCTCGCTCTCTCAAATTTCTAACAAGAACTCTGTCTCCAGGCTTCAGAATAACACCTTTGACCTTCAAGTCATATTGAGCTTTGCCCCGCGCACTTGAGATTGCCTACTGTTTTCATTTGCTATTTGATATGCTTCAGCCATCTTTCCAGCCCAATGATCAGCAAATCCCTTATGAGTTAATCCCTCATCCTCTTCAACGAGCCCAAATATCAAGTCAACAGGAAGGCGAGGGTGGCGTCCAAACAGTAAATAGAATGGGGAATACCCAGTTGACTCGTGACGTGTACAATTATATGCATGGACGATCTGGGAAGGTGATCTTTCCAACGTATCTTTTCCTTATCAGCCAAGGTCCGGAGCATTTGGAGGAGAGTCCGGTTGAATCTCTCAGCTGGGTTACTTTGAGGGTGATACGGAGAGGTCCTCGAATGGCGTACTCCAGCAAGTTCCCGAAGGTTCCTGAAAAGCTCAATTTCAAATTCCCTGCCCTGGTCATGGTGTAGCTTTCAGGGTAACCAAACCGAGGGATATAATCATTGAAAAGACGCTCAGCTGCTGTACGGCCAGACTTGTTTTTAGTAGGATAAGCTTGCGCAAACCTAGTAAAGTGATCTACGACCACTAGTATATACTCATACCCACCCCGGCTTGGCTCTAAGTGCAGGTAGTCGATGCAAACAAGTTCTAGAGGTGAGCTGGATGTTATAATCTCCCATGGGTGCTCGGACATGGTCGTTGGTTTCTTTTGCTTAATACAGGGACACTTCTTTGTGATATACTCCTCTACTTCCTTCTTCATATATGGCCAGTAGAATCTTTGTCTCATCAGATGAAGAACCCGTTCTGTGCCCAGATGTCCCATGTTGTCATGTAAGTGCTCCAAAGAAAGTTGCTTATACTGGGTGGGAGAACAAGTTGTTTGTTTTGAGCTGTTTGCCTATAGAGACATCCATCCTCTATAATTAGTTTGTTCCATTCATACAAAAGTTTCTTGGCCGCTCCAGTCACGGTTTTCTTTAGACTTTCATCTGGCACCTTGATTTCCTCCTTCATCTTCAATATCTTGGCTATCACTGGATCCTCCCGTTGAGCTTTGAGAGTTCATCTTTATTTATTCTTGGCAACAATGAACCTTGGGATGTTGGGTCAGTTTCCATAGACGACATACTGAGTGCTGCAACCCAAGCCACATCTTTCTTTTTGGCTGCGCGAGCTCCATCCCAGACTGCTCGCACCACTTCAGATGACAATTGCTCAGTGCACTCAGTGGTATACTTTTCGATGTCAAGGGGGATACGCGACAGTGTGTCAGCATCAATATTTATTTTTACCAGGCCTATATTTCACATCAAAGTGGTAGTCGGACAATTCTCCCACCCAGCGATGGCCAACCCCATTCAGCTTCGCAGTGCTCATTATGTAGGTCAGGGGATTGTTGTCTGTGTAAATGGTAAAATGTGGAGCATAGAACAGGTAGTCTCTGAATTTTTCACACACTGCCCATTTAAGTGCAAGAAACTCAAGTTTACCACTATGTAGGCAGTAATTTCTTTCGGCCTGGGACAGTGTCCGGAGCCATACGCAATGACTCTTAATTTTCCATCCTGACTCTGGTAGAGTATAGCCCCAAGGCCCCTTTCAGATGCATCGGTGTGCAGCGAGAATGGTAAATTGAAGTCTGGATAGGCAAGAATTGGTGGCTTTATCAACATGTCAATCAAGGTTTCAAGAGATTTCTGATGCTCACTTGTCCACTCCACAGGAGTTCTGGAAGGCATTTGGGGGCCTTTGGTCTTTCTCCTACTGGACTCAACTGGTGCCACCCCAGGCTTTGCTTGTAGGAGCTCATACATAGGCTTAGGTACACCTGAAAAAATCTTGGATAAACGAGCGATAGTAGCTTAGGAAGCCGAGAAGCCTTCTTACCTCACCGACGGTATGTGGAGTATGACTTTTGAGTGACATAACTGCTTGAAGATCTTTGGATCGATCCGCACACCTTCGGCAGACACAAGACGACCCACGTATCGGACTTCACCTCGGAAGAGCTCACATTTTCAGGCCGAAGCTTGACTCCATGATGTTGGAGAGCTTGAAGAACTTTGCGAAGTCCTTCCACGTGTTCCTCAAAAGACTTGCGTAACATAACACGTCATCAAGGTACGGTATACAACATTCATCTCTGAGAGAATCTAGCATTTCTTCCATACTGCGCTGGAACGCTGCAGGTGCATTGGACAGGCCGAAGGAATTCTTATCCACTCATAAAGTCCCCAGGGAGTTATGAAAGCTGTCATGTGCCTAGAACCTTTGGCTATGAAGCCTGATGGTAGGCTTTCCTGGTCGAGAATACTGAACCATGCATAAACCCCAATGTGTCAAGCAAGTCTTGAATTCTTGGCAGAGGGTGCCTATCTGGTACAGTCTTTTTATTGAGGAGGGCGATAATCTATACACAGGCGAAGTGAGCCATCCTTCTTTCGGACGCAGACCACTGGTGCAGAATAGGGGGACTGGACTTCACAATCCACCCTTTGCCAGGAGATCTTGTATATAATCTTTCACTTCTTGGAATAAAGGTTTAGTACCAATGAATCATGACCGCTGCACTGGTATGTCGTCTTTGAGATTTATTGACATTTGTAGGCTCGGAATGCAACCCATGTCACTCTTATCTTGAGAAAATGCCACAGACTCTTCATACAGCATTTTTCTTACCAGCTACTGTTCCTCACTCAAGTGGCTTAGATCTACAGGTGGGTGCCACCGTTTCAAGGTTTCTTCAGTACCTGAGAGGTAGTCACACCCTCGACCGATACCTTAGACTTCAGTTCTTCTGATCGCTCTGCCTCCAGTACTTTTTCAATTGGCTGAATATAACGAGGATTGTGTTACCAGGCAGTGTTTATTTCACATGTGGAGTTGTTACCAATTGGAACAGAGACTAAGGGCCTTTCCTGGTTCTGTACTTCTAGGAGCCCCCCTCCATATCCAGCTTTTCCAACTGCACATTGTTTTCCTCTGGTTCAAACAGTATGACTGGGTCGGGCTGATCCATGTTAGGTGGTATTTTACACTTTACCCACATCACTTGACCTGCTGGAATGACAACGCCACCACTCTTTACCTTCAAACGTCCCCACTGTTCATTCAGCTCAGGGGTTTGGACACAGCTTACCAGAGTTTGAGCTTTCTCGTTTGACATAGAGATGGCTCCTGATAGTAGAGAGACTAAAGCCTGCACAAGGCGCTTGGGTTGTCTCTGAATTAATTCTTCCACTACGTTAAACCCAAGTAGTGGCCTTTCAATGCAGGCAGATGACTTACTAAAAAGGGAACGCTGATAGAGAGGTTAGGGTCATTGTTTCCTTCTAAATTAACAGTAATAACAGCCCAGCCATCGAATGGAATGATATCCCCAGTCACAGAATACACTTCCAGCTTCCCATAGTTCCCATAAATTCAGAAAGAGGTCTCAAGTCCACAGCTGGCAAATATTTATCTTTCCAAGCACGATCAATGATACTGACTTGAGCTCCAGTGTCAAGCAAAGCACTTACTGCTAGGCCATTGAGGTTGCACTGTGTCAAAGCCTTCCTTCCTATAGATTGACAATGGCTCATTCTTTTTCCTAGGGACAGAGAAAGTAGAAGTCTGATTAAGCCATTCCTTGTCCTTGGAAGTTTTGAATGTCGTATAATGAAATGGTTCGTTTTGATTTTTAGTAGGACCAGGTTCATCCTCTGATCTGTCATCATTTGTGCCATGGGACAGGGAGGACTTGGTCACTGGTTGCCCCGTTGCAGTGACCTTCCCGTTTCCCTGCGGGTTACGTTTCCGGAGGCATCCCCTGGACAGGTGCCCCTCTTCCCCACACTGAAAACAGTGAGTACAGTTTTGCAGACCAGCTTCCACACACTTTAAACAACCATGACGTTTAGCCCCTTTTTGTAGAGGTGGTCGACTCATAGTATACTGAAAGGTAGGATCAGCTGGCTGTGTTGGATTTCTCATGGAGTCTACCATACTGCTAAGTGCTTCGACACGTGCTGTCAGTTGTTTAATTGGATCATCCACATTTTTCTGCTCATGAATTTCTCTCACAGGTTCACTTTCTAGCAGGGTACAACTTGCAATGCTCTGCTTATTACGTGTTACAGGACCCAGCCTTCGGGCCCTCTCATTCTCATCGCTGGTGATTCTTGTTACATTTCTTAGTATTTCCTCATCTGCGACGTTGCGGTTGGAAAGCAGGGGTTTTAACTCCCTACGAATGTCTGTATATTTGTGCCCTAAACCCTGGTAGACTGTGTGAAGGTATACATCCTGAACAGTTTCTGTGCTGTATCTCACTTCAGTGTCCACCTGTTTTGCAGCAAAGATGATTTTCTGTTTAAGACCCATTACTCGATACAAGAACTGTTGAGGCGTCTCATTCTCATTTTGTTTTGCACACATTAATTCCTGGAACAATTCTGTGCTATTTTTGTCTCCTAAATGCGACCGAAGAAACCCTTTGAGTTCCTCAACCGTTATGTCTTCTTTATTCATCAACATGTCCTTGAAACGGCCTGCTTTTATTATCCGTAGTGTCCCCCTGACTATGTCAGCATCACTGTAATTTTCTTTGATTCCATCTTCAATTTGTCTGCATACACTTGTGTATGTGATGTCAGATGTGTAATCACAAATTTGTCCTCCTTGTATCTTAAATTCGCGACGCTGGAGGTAGGAGAGGTCCCTGAGGGAGACAACCTTCTCTGTCAGTAACTGCATGGACCGTTCAGGGTTGTTGCTAAACTGTGCATTATCACTGCTGCGTGTTTGTTGTGATAGTCTGGTCAAAGGTTGTTGCAACGTCGAATTTTGTGTAGATGCTACACTAGACCCTTTGTCAGCAACAGCTGTAGATGATGCGGTAGGAGCAGTGTCATCATTCTGTTCATGAACAGGTGTAGACGTAGTTTGAACATGCTCAACAGAGTCAACGATGTCTCTCAAGTTCAACAGTTTAGCCATACCTCTATCCTCTGAGTCTAGTAAGTCTGCACTGTACATGAACGCATTAATGTATTCAAAGCAGCCTTCTTGGTCTCCAGCATCTAGTTCAGTAATATTCCCGTCTGGTACCGTAACAATGCTTTGGGCGATCTGAAATACAGTTGTGTTCAAAATTATTCAACCCCCACTGAAATTGAGTGTTTTGGCCAGTTTGACATTGATTTTGATCATTCAGTCATCTTGCTTACAATTAAATCAAAGAGGCACGTGTAGGTCAGACAAATATAACATAACATTTATAATGAAATAACCACAAATGTCTTTTCTGTGCTCACATCATTATCAGTTTTATTCAACCCCCAAGTGACATTCAATCTTAGTACTTAGTACAACATCCTTTTACAGTTATAACAGCTTTTAAACGTGAAGCATAGCTTGACACAAGTGTCTTGCAGCGATCTACGGGTATCTTCGCCCATTCGTCATGGGCAAAAGCCTCCAGTTCAGTCACATTCTTAGGCTTGCGCACTGCAACTGCTTTCTTTAAGTCCCACCAGAGGTTCTGAATGGGATTTAAGTCAGGTGACTGCGATGGCCACTCCAAAATGTTCCAGCCTTTATTCTGCAACCATGCTCTAGTGGACTTGGAGGTATGCTTGGGATCATTGTCCTGTTGAAAGGTCCAACGTCTCCCAAGCCTCAGGTTTGTGACGGACTGCATCACATTGTCATCCAATATCTCCTGGTACTGAAGAGAATTCATGGTACCTTGCACATGCTGAAGCTTCCTGTACCTGCAGAAGCAAAACAGCCCCAAAGTATGATTGACCCCCCCGCCATGCTTCACAGTAGGCAAGGTGCTCTTTTCTTCATAGGCCTTGTTCTTCCTCCTCCAAACATAGCGTTGATCCATGGGCCCAAACAGTTCTAATTTCGTTTCATCAGTCCACAGAACACTATCCCAAAACTTCTGTGCTTTGTCCACATGACTTTTGGCATACTGCAGTCGACTCTTCTTATTCTTTGGAGACAGCAAGGGGGTGCGCCTGGGAGTTCTGGCATGGAGGCCTTCATTACGCAGTTTGCGCCGTATTGTCTGAGCTGAAACTTCAGTACCCACATCTGACAAATCTTTTCTCAGTTCCTCAGCACTCACACGGGGACTTTTCTCTACTCTACGCTTCAGGTAGCGCACAGCAGTCGAAGTCAGCATCTTCTTTCTGCCACAACCAGGTACCGTTTCAACAGTGCCCTTTGCCTTGAATTTGCGAATGATGCTTCCTATGGTCTCTCTTGGTATGTTTAACATCTTTGCAATCTTCTTATAGCCATTGCCCTTCCTGTGAAGAGTAATCACCTGTTCTCTTGTCTTCCTGGACCATTCTCTTGACTTCACCATGTTTGTAACCACACCAGTAAATGTCTAGAAGGAGCTGAGTAACACAGTCATTTTAAAGCTGCCTAATTGGTGCTTATTATGCGTTATTGCTGCTCCGTGACATCCACAGGTGTTTTCAATACCTGATTGAAAACACTTGAATGAACCTCTGTTCTTCAGAGTGGTAGTCTTTAAGGGGTTGAATAATTGTGTCAATGAAGAATTCACAAAAGAAACATTTACTACTGTATTACAAAACCAATTGATGTCATTTTAGTTGCATATGGTTCTTTAAAAAGTCCTTGTAGGATTTCATTCTGAATACAATTACAAATGTACACTAAATTCCCTAAAACCCTTTACAGCATTGGGGGTTGAATAATTTTGAACACAACTGTAGTTCACCAGTGGACAAGGTGAGAAGTTTTTTTCTGATGTTCCACACCACGCTCTTCCGTACTTTATCCGCCATGATGACCCTTTTCACGATCCCTCACGTCACCGTCACCAGCCAGCCAGGACGCACTTCTCACAACCGACTTTTCTGGATCACAGCCGCTGTATCCATACTCTGTTGGTCCCGAAGATCATAAGTTTACGGACGAGCCCCCAAGAATCTGTTGCAGACCCTGTTCAGAGGGCCAGCAGACAGATGTAAATACCTGTAAAAACAGGAAAGAATGAGGAGACAGACAGATTGGCTGCTTGTTCCACAGTATCCTCGTGGTTATATTTATTAAATGCATATTTTCCAAATGCTTTTAAAACAATAACATTTTCATTCTAAATGACCTATTAACATGTCATCTTCATTTTCGCAAAATATCTAACTTTTCCTGTGGAAAGTTGTGAATCCGTCTCACAGACTATACATCCTATTATATACAGTGTGCAGCGTGCTACAGCTATTCCTTTTCCTTCTGCACATAAGGGGATGTCATATCTGCCAAGACATAGAACAATTCCTTTCTAATAACAAATAATAATGCATCTAAGATTTCTGCATATTGAGTACATTTAAATGTACATACTGACTGACTCTGCATCAGGAAATACTGTTTTTACCATTATTATTGCAGAGTAACTGGAGCCTTCACCCTCCTAGTGTTTACATTAAGGATATCTCTCTTATTGTCTCCCATCTGACTCTCTGCACAGTTAATACAGCTGTATATAACATGGATTCTTTATTTTAAGTGTTTGGGAGTTACTTCCTGCTTTAGGCTTACCTGTAAAAACAGGAAAGAATGAGGAGACAGACAGATTGGCTGCTTGTTCCACAGTATCCTCGTGGTTATGAGGGTAAGCAGGAACACATCACCAGTGCCACACCTATAATCTTCCCCCAATCCTTCCGGAACATAAGACCCTGTGCGTCATAATAACAGTCCCCTGCTGCTGCAGCAGAGAGCTGCATTCTCATAGTGACTTGTTATAGGCACCATATACCACATAGAAAACATAAACACATACCTTTCAATGTCACCACTATACATGACAATTACTTACTTTATACAATTGTGCACATACCTCGTATGTGCCACACCTGCATCAAGCACACACATAGACAGACTGCACGACTCCTTCCCCTCTGCGCCCCTAAACCTGCATCAAGCACATACACAGACAGGCTGCACAGCTCCTTCCCCTCTGAGCCCCTAAACCTGCATCAAGCACACAGACAGACTGCACGGTCCTCTGCACCCATAAACCTGCATCAAGCACACACACAGACAGCCTGCACGGCTCCTTCCCCTCTGCGCCCCTACAACTGCATCAAGCACACACACAGAGACTGCAAGGCTCCTTCACCTCTGCGCCCCTAAACCTGCATCAAGCACACACACAGACTGCATGGCTCCTTCTCCTCTGCGACCCTAAACCTGCATGAAGGTTTCCAGATCCATCATGACGTCCCCTATTCTCGACTCTATTTTCCTGGCCGCCATATTTATACAATTGTATTTTATGTTTGCCTTTATTTTAAAATCTCTCCCCATTTCTGTTAGAAAAAAAAACCTCTGTTCCCCCTCCCCTCTCTCCCATGCATGGTCACACAATGTACTTTACTCATAACCTTATTCACTCTATTCACAGCACACACACACACAGACTGCACTGCTCTGCTCCTTCCCCTCTGCGCCCCTAAACCTGCATGAAGGTATCCGGATCCATCATGACGTCCCCTAATCCCGACCCTTTTTTCCTGGCCGCCATATTTATAAAATTCTATTTTATGTTTGCCTTTATTTTAAAATCTTCCTCCATTTCTGTTAGAAAAAAAAATCCTCTGTTCCCCCTCCACTCTTCCCCTATGCATGGTCACACAATGTACTTTTCACATATCCTTATTCACTTTATTGACAGGACTGACTGACCTGCTCCTTCCCCTCTGCTGTCCCACCCAACCCTTACCATCCACCTTCCCACCCAGGGCAGGTCCATAATTTCAGGTCTCTCTTCCAGCTGTCTCCACTTCTCTCTCTAATCACTCTCACTAAGCCCAGGCTTCTGGTTCTTCCTATGCTGCCCTGCTAACCATCTTCACATTCCCTCTGCTCCTATCTGTTTCACCTACACCAGTCCCTTAGATTGTAAGCTCATGGGATGTCTGACTGAGCACTTGGTTAAGTGCTGTACTACCTGGGCAGTTATCCTACGGGCAGGGTCATCTTTTCATTATGTATAATGTACGTCTCTTGTCTGTGCTCCCCTATTGTAAAGCGCTGCAGAATTTGTTGGCGCTGTATAATAATAATAATACAAGTTTGTTCACATGGAATTTTACAAAAATTTTAATTTGTAGGTTTAAGAGCATTTCTATGGCTTGATTGCATTGAGAATGCATAGGAATGGCAAACTATTTGCTTCCTTTAAACTTTTTAATGACAAGATTAGTGAGGTGGAAAAAAATCTTGGAGTTCCCACACCTATTTGTTTGGTAGGTCTTGACCACAGAGTACCGCTAGATAAAACAAATTACATTCAGGATCATGTAAGGGGACAGGACAATATTTTATCATGATCTTGTAATACACCATGAACACCATAAGATCACACCATAAGATGTCGACAACCTATCCTTTAGCATTATACTGACGGACACCTGTAACATAACCTTATAATTACTGTATATTAAGAACAGTCACCTAGAAAATACTTTCTGTGATTCCTCTACATGGTGCCCATGTGCTCTTATCACACCAGTAGAAAACAACTGCAATATAGTTAACATACACCTTTTGGGATCATGCAAAATAGTTTGTGAAAAACAAACAGTTACGTAGATCATATTAGAAGACAGCTATAACATACACTTTAATCATGCAACAAGTTAGCTAAAATGTCTTTAATCTTGCAAGAGCACATTTAGAACATATTTTGGAACACTATATTATATACAGTCAGGTCCAGAAATATTGGGACATGGACACAATTCTAACATCTTTGGCTCTATACACCACCACAATGGAGTTGGAATGAAAGAAACACAATGTGCTTTAACTGCAGACTGTCAGCTTTAATTTGAAGGTATGTACATCCAACTCAGGTGAACGGTGTAGGACTTACAGCAGTTTGCAGATGTGCCTCCCACTTGTTAAGGGACCAAAGGTAATGGGACAATTGGCTTCTCAGCTGTTCCATGGCCAGGTGTGTGATATTCCCTCATTACCCCAATTACAATGTGCAGATAAAAGGCCCAGAGTTCATTTCAAGTGTGCTATTTGCATTTGGAATCTGTTGCTGTCAACTCTCAAGATGAGATCCAAAGAGCTGTCACTATCAGTGAAGCAAGCCATCATTAGGCTGAAGAAACCAAACAAACCCATCAGAGAGATAGCAAGAACATTAGGCGTGGCCAAAACAACTGCTTGGAACATTCTCAAAAAGAAGGAACGCGCCGGTGAGCTCAGCAACACCAAAAGACCCGGGAGACCATGGCCGCAACTCCATTGTGGTGGTGTATAGAGCCAATGATGGTAGAATTGCGTTGATGTCCCAATATTTCTGGAACTGACTGTATATTCTAATCATTTTGCAATAACATGCCACCTATATAACATGTCCTCTTTAAATATACAGAAGGACACCTAGAACATGATATCTATAGTCATACCATGTCATAACTGGAACAATACCTAGAACAAGATGGCACATTCTATTTGAAACTTGGAGCCGGCTAGGGACCCTGCTTCAGAGCTTACAATCTAAGAGGAGAGGGGACCCTGCTCCAGAGGTTACAATCTAAGAGGAGCGAGGACCCTGCTCCAAAGCTTACAATCTAAGAGGAGAGGGACCCTGCTCCAGAGTTTACAATCTAAGAGGAGAGGACCCTGCTCCAGAGTTTACAATCTAAGAGGAGAGGACCCTGCTCCAGAGCTTACAATCTAAGAGGAGAGGGGACCCTGCTCCAGATCTTACAATCTAAGAGGAGAGGACCCTGCTCCAGAGCTTACAATCTAAGAGAGGGGACCCTGTCCCCACACACTTCTTCGGGCTGGCTCACACGCACTGGCAGCACTCCCCCCTCTTACTGTCTCATGGGGGCTGGCATATTTGGCTTTTGTTTGTGCCATTGAGCTAAAGATCATCCAAATAGTGTATCATTCTTTAATGTGATGATTTCTTCACAAAGCCAACCTCTTCTTTTCTTACTCTTCATACTTTGTGTACATCGCTCTGGTATCTGTATCTGCTGTAATGTCCTCTAAATGTATGTAAAATTTAAATAAATAAATGGATCAGGGCTTTGCGCACATACACAGATCTAATCCATTGCGGGCTCTCTGAGAGCAATTGCTGGCCACTGCCAGAGAAAGTAAAAAATCTATTTACAGGGTGACACGCTCGTGTACACTGCACATTACTGTGAGTTTTATTGCTGTGGCGCTCTGTGATACACTAATACACACCACACATTGTTGTGAGTTTTATTGCTGTGGAGCTCTGTATTACAATCATACAAACGCACATTAGTGTGAGTTTTATTGCTACATACCCCCGGGGTGTAGGGGATATATAGCTATGTATGTAAAAGTATGGCTCTGTGTATAAATGCATGCATTTGTCTTTAAACAGGCTGCTGTACATAAAATTCTGTGCCTGTGTCCTTGTCGCAGTCCGTCGTTGCCCCCTAGCCCCACACCCTAAAGGCTGGTATTGCTCCTAGAATTGCCACATTATCTGCTGCCTGCACTGCACAAAGTAAGAATGACAGCGGGCGTCTTGGCAGCATTGTGAGGTACAGGTAGGAGCAGGGGTCAAGTCCTGGCTAAAAAAGTGAAGGAACTCACCCAAGAATTCCACAATAGGGATGAGCCGAACACCCCCGTGTTCGGTTCGCATTCGAACTTGAACAATTTCAAAAGTTCGAGTTTGAACGCGAACACGAACCGAACCTAATGCAAGTCAATGGGACTCGAAAGTTCGAATTTTAGAGTGCCCTCCAAGAGGGTATATATGCAAGATATTTGCCCTAAAAGGTGTATGGGGGTTCCGGGTAGTGCCCTGGGGAACAGGAAAGAAGGACAAAAAGTAAAAAAAAAAACGTTTTTAAAGGAACTGTGAGTTTCCCATGAAGTAAAGGTTAAGAATAAAAACAAAAAATTCTTTCAAATATCGTGCCTAGGAGGCCCCCATAACCTGCCCGTGAAGTGGTGGATTTGTAGGATGTATAGAAACATTTAAAAACAAAAAAATGACATTTCAAATGACGGTAAATGGTTTTCCTTTAATCTATTCATAAACAACTGCTTGGGGCGGCAGTCTGTATGAAAAGAGGAGACATTTTAGGACACGCAGAACAAGTTTAGTGATTTTTTGGCTAAAGTATGGTGAAACTTATGCAGGCTTTGGATGAAAGTAACAATAGGTGCTTTAAAATTGGGCCTTTAGTGTCGGCAACAGTGCCGTCACACCGTAACCCCTCTGTGGCAGGGACGTGCAGTCAGGGGAGGCAGAGCCGCCCCTGCCATTCCAGTAAATTAATGTGTTCATTGTGTTGTAATGACATGTGTGTGTGTATTTAAACTGTAAATAAATGTTATTTATTGAAAAAAGTTCTCATATACTCACCTCTCCACGATCCCTCGCTGTGCTGGATACTTCTCTCTCTCTCTGTTCCACTTTTTTTCACTTCAGATTGCCGACTGCTGTGTGTGTGATTCACTACACAGACAGCAGGGGCAGCACTGAGCCAGCCTAGGCTACGCAATTTGCGCAGCTCTACGCTGCGCTAATTGAGAAGCCCAAGCTGGTGGCAGGCAAGCTCTCCAGTGCCTCCAGGCACTGAGAGCAAATGAAAGCTTCAGCCAATGGGAAAGCTCCATTGGTCTGAAGCATTTTTTTTTTCTTTTTTAAAAATGCCCACCATGGGAGACAGAACTCCCCATGGTTTGATTGACGCAGGACAGTCATGTGACTGTCCTCGTCAGTCGGGGGGCAGGCAGAGCACAGCAGAAAGTAACAAGACAAAGCCTGGCTGATAGTCTGCACAATTTGAGGAGGATTGGGTCTTTCCTGGCAGGATCTAGTGTCATTTACAGTGCATTGCTCTGGATCCCAGCACACACACAGTTAACAGGACCTGCCTGTGAGTAATTTGTATAATTAGCTATTCCAGCTACCTGCTCTAACACTGGCAGACAATGAGATAAGAGCTGGCCAGGGGCCCCACACACCCTCCCTCCATGGTGCTTTGCATAGAGGGGCCCTAAGGGCAGTGATATGAACCGGGGACAGACCAGGGCCCTGCGAGGCCTCCCTCTTCCTGCCTGTGCCATTACAAATCTGCCAGAGATTGACATGGCATGAATGGGGTGCTGTGCTGCAAAGAAGACAGGATGGCACTGTGTGCTAGGCTGGTATTCAGACACAAGAGTGGTTCTGTATCACAGTCTGGCATGCAGGAAACATAAGGAATGACAGTGAAAAACAGGTTGGCAACCTCAGACAGATGGAAAATGCATAAAAGGGGCACTGGATTACAGGCTGGCAAACAGAATACATAAGAGGGGCACTGCATTACAGGCTGGCAAACAGAATATAAAAAAGTGGTACTGTATTATAGGCTGGCAGACAATGTAGAAGAGAAACAGTTCAACGCAGGTAGTCATGGTACCCATAGAATCCATATTTGATGGAGACTTACAGGGTTATTCAGAGAGAAGTGCAAACCAGGAGAGTGACTCGAGAAGTGAGAATTCTAGGTCGAAATAGCCGATTTGGAAAGTGAGATAAATGAGAATTTTTCTTGTTTGGCTATTTTGACCTAGAATTTTCATTTCTCCAGTCATTCTCCTGGTTTTCACCTCTCTCCAGGGACGTGCAGTCAGGGGTGGCAGGGGAAGCAATTTACGATAATCAAATGCATAAATTGCAACTGCGTAACCCTGTGTATATCTGGCTCTGATATTAGCCAGTGCCTCACCAGCCGCTGACCTCACCGCACGTCACTGCTCTGTGGTATTGTGGAAGAGTGCAGGGATGGACCCTGTGGTCCAACATTAAAATGATATGAATCTGGTAATATAGGCGTCAGTGGCAGTGCATCCAAATAGTGTAAATATTGTAACCAAGCCCTATCCTCAAGACCATAACCCTCCCAGTCAACCAGGTACTGCAAAATGCCCCTGAAAACTCGTGAAGTTAGGATGGCACGGACCTCGTATTCATCCTCACCTTGAGACTGAACAGGTGGAGGAGGCACATTAATTCTGGTATACCTGTTGCACATGAGAGGCTTGAGAAGGCTGACATGGAAGACATTGTGTATGTGAAGATGCGCGGTTAATGCCAAAGCATATGACACGTGGTTGACTCTACGCAAGACTTTGTATGGACCAGTATACCTGGGAGCCATTTTCATAGAGGGAACCAGGAGTTTTATATTACGTGTGGAAAGCCAGACTCTATCCCCTGCTACGTACACAGGAGCAGGCCTTCTATGTTTGTCTGCTTTCTTCTTTTATTTTTGGATGTTGGCCTCCATAACCTCTTTAACCCTCTCCCAAGTTCCTTTCAATGAGGCCAAATGCTCATCCAGAGCAGGCAACGCGGTCCCCTGAAAGCTAGGAGGGAGCATGGGAGGATCGTACCCATACACCGTATGAAAAGGCGAATGACCCGTGGTTTCACTGACTGCATTATTCAAAGCAAGTTCTGCCCAAGGCAAGAGGTCTGAGCATTCATTTTGTTTTTCCGATACAAAACATTGTAAATATTGTTCTACATTTTGATTGGCTCTCTCAGCTGCCTCGTTCATCTGAGGATGGTAGGCAGAGGAGAAGCTCAACTGTATACCCAGATTTTCGCAAAAACCTCTCCAGAACCTGGACACGAATTGAGTGCCTCTATCTGACAAAATGCCTAGAGCAGTGTTTCCTTAACCTGTCCTCGGGACCCTCAACCAGGCCAGATTTTGCAGATCACCTTGGGCAAATACAGACTGAATCCTGCAATCACTGAGCAGCAAATCATATCAACTGTGCTGTGCTTCAGATATTTGGAAAAAGTGGCGTGTCCGATGGTCCTGAGGACAGGTTTGGGAAACACTGGCCTAGAGGGACACCATGAAGCCTGCCAATACTTTGGACGAAGACTGATACCAATTCCATGGCTGAGGGCCATTTGGTGATGGGCACAAAATGGACCATCTTAGAAAACCTGTCAACGATGGTGAGTATCACTGTGTTTCCATGGGATAGAGGCAAATCAGTGATAAAGTCCACAGACAGATGAGCCCATGGTCTCTCAGGAATAGGCAATGGCTGAAGCAACCCTAGAGGCAAGGTCTTGGGGTTTTTGCTCCTACAGCATACTTCACAGGTGGCTATGTACTCAGAAATGTCTTTGCGCATACCTGGCCACCAAAATTGCTTTTCTAGAGTGGTTAGGGATTTGATTATGCCCATGTGCCCAAAAGGTTTAGAGTTATGATATACTGACATAACCTGTATTCTTTCCTCTTCAGGAACAAAGAGCTTACAGGGTGGTTTGTCAGCTGGAGCGGTACCTTGAACAGACTGCAATCTTTCAAGCAATGGAGAAGACACAGTAATCACAGTAGTAGCGAGAACCCTCTCTTGAGGAACAATAGGACTTTGGTCAAAAATATGATGGTTCATACTGCCTAGACAAGGCATCTGCCTTGGTATTCTTGGAACCAGGACGATAGGTTAGTACATAATTGAAACTGGACAAGAAAAGAGACCATCTGGCCTGCCTGGCGTTCTGGCGCTTAGCATCACCAATATAAATCAAATTCTTATGATCTGTGATTATGATAACAGGGTCTTTGGAACCCTCCAACAGATATCTCCATTCTGCCAGAGCTGAAACAACAAGTAATCCCTGTTACCGATGTCGTAATTTTCTCTGCAGAACTCAGTTTCCTGGAGAGGAAACCACATGGGTGCAGCGGTTTATCAGGACTTTCTCTTTGGGATAGGACTGCGCCTATACCAATCTCGGAGGCATCTACCTCTAACTGAAACTGCTTCCCTGGTTCAGGATGTCGCAGAACGGGTACTGAGATGAACGCTTCCTTGAGCTTATCAAAAGCCTGCATGGCTTGAGTATTCCATTTTTGGTTCTGAGCACCCTTTTTAGTCATGCCGTAATGGGAGAAACCACAGAGAAAAAATTCTTTATGAATCTCCGTTAATAATTGGTAAACCCCAAAAACCTCTGAATGGCCTTTAACCCTTGTGGAAGCGGCCAGTGGTTATGTCGAACAAACATTTCTCTAGTTTGCAATATAGCCCATTTTCTAGTAGCTTTTTTAACACTGTGCGTACATGAACGTGATGTGTCACCTTATCAGGAGAGTAGATCAGAATGTCATCAAGATAGACAATAACGAACATTTGCAAGAAGTCCCTAAGGACATCGTTTATAAAATATTGGAAAACTGCTGGTGCACAAACCAAAGGGCTCATAGTGCCCACTCCTCGTGTTAAATGCGGTTTTCCATTCATGATCCGTTTTGATTCGAACCAAATTATAAACCCCATGCAGTTCTAATTTCGTGTAGATTTTAGCACCTTTAAGGCGATCAAACAGTTCAGAGATCAAGGAATGGGGTATGCATTACGTACTGTTATTCTGTTAAGACCTCTGTAGTCAATACAGGGTCTCAGATCACCCTCTTTTTTGGATACAAAGAAAAACCCTACTCCCGCAGGAGAGGAGGAACGACATATAAATCCACGAGCAAGGTTATCACGGATATACTCCTCCATGATCTCGTTCTCTTTGTCAGACAGAGGATAGACATGACCCCTTGGGGGCATGGTACCAGGCAAGAGGGTTATCGCACTGTCGTATGGGCGATGAGGGGGCAGGATTTCAGATTTAGCTTTATGAAAGACCTCCTTGAGGTCACTGTACCACTCTGGCACTTCAATAGACAGGGGAGGTGCCGTAGCTACATTCAAGCTACCAACCATGGCACTCATACCCAAGCATTTTGACCAACATTTTGAGCTCCAGGAGCCCAATTCCCCCTCAAACCAGTTCATGACAGGATTATGTTTAGCCAACCATGGATAACCTAGGATAATGGGTACCGCAGGAGACTCAATAATCTGAAATTGTATTTTCTCCATATGCAGGATACCTGTACAGAATGATAAAGGAACAGTGTCGTGGGTTACAAGTGGTCTCAACAAGTTTCTGCCATCAATAGACTCTATTATGAGAGGAGTCTCTCTCTTAGCCAAAGGTACCTGGTATATGGCAGCAAAAACTGAATCAAGGAAGTTACCTGCTGAACCTGAATCAATCAGGGCTTCAGTGTCTAGCTTGATCTTTTCCCAAGCAACAGACACTGGAACCACGACACGAGACCTCTTTTTCTTTTTAGACACGAGAGACAGCACAGTCATGCCTAGAACCTGTCTCTCAGGGGATTCTAGACACACTCGTTTCCCGACAGGGAAGACCTCTTAGGTCTTCCACTATCGATGGAAATGACCCTTGTCTGCACAATAGAGGCATAAACCTTCTCTGAGACGGTGTTGTCTCTCCTCACCAGATATGCTAGAATGACCCAATTGCATGGGTTCAGGAACTGCTGTTTCCTCCCTAGGAGGTGAAGGAGCACGAACCACACGAGGAGTGGAATGAGGTACCTGAGGAGATCTGCTGGGTTTATCATGACCAGACCTCTTTTCACAAATCTGATCATCGAGACAATGCAGAAATTAATGAGGTCATCTAGCTCCTCAGGTAACGACATGGAAGCTAGTTCATACATAAACATATCATTAATACCCTTGAGAAACGCGGTCGTGAATGTATCATTAGGCCATTGTAACTCTGCTGCCACAGTTTTAAATTTGATAGCATAATCAGCTACCCGGCGATTACCCTGCTTAATATGCCACAAGCCTTGCACCTGAGGTCTTTTATGAATTCATCATAATTGTAAATCACGGGTTTCCTCAGCTCCCATATGGGAGTTGCCCACAGTAAGGCTTTGTCAGTTAAGTGGTTAATGACGTATCCCACCTTAGCTCTATTAGTGGCACACATACCAGCATTTAATTCGAACATGATCTCCATTTGCATAATAAACCCTCTGCATGTACCAGAAGTACCATTGAAGCTTATGGGAGACTTTAGATTAACAGGATGCATAGCAGCAGCAGGAGAAGAAACATTTCCCACAGGAGAAGAAACATTTCTCACAGGAGAGCAAACATTTACTGCAAGAGAGGATGGTGGTGAAGCTTTGTTAGACTGATTCATCAGTAACCCCAAAGCCTGAGCAAACTGATCCATGGGGTGATCTTGCTCTTCTTATCTTTCAACGATTTCACCAAGCTTAGACATTAACATGGATAAGTCTGTTGGATCCATATTAGTGGCCTCGATGTTACGTGACGTTCCCTGGGACAGACCTGGTAGGATCCCTGTAAACAGACCTCTAAACCTCCGATCCTTGGATGGTCGGGACCACCCTATACTAACCCTATACTTCTAGCAGCCGCAAAGGCCAGGGAGATTGCCCCAAACAAGAAACACAAGCGAGTAAAGTATATATATTGTGTACTGCGCTGCAGTATGTAGCAGGAATGAAAGCACACACCAACAACACCAGGCGGCAGATACAACAGACAGGGGTACGAGATAGAATCGTTATAACAGACCAGGTCAGCAACGGGTATACACTGTGTACTGCGATACAGTTGGTGGCAGGATCGAAGGCACACACCAGCCAGCAGCACCAGGCGGCAGACACAACAGACAGGGGTACGAGAGAGAATAGTCATTATAACAGACCGGGTCAGCAACAGGTATACACTGTGTACTTCGATACAGTAGGTGGCAGGATCGAAGGCACACACCAGCAGCACCAGGCGGCAGACACAACAGACAGGGGTACGAGAGAGAATCGCCGTTATAACAGACCGGGTCAGCAATGGGTATACAATGTTTACTGCGATACAGTAGGTGGCAGGATCGAAGGCACACACCAGCAGCACCAGGCGGCAGACACAACAGACAGGGGTACGAGAGAGAATCGCCGTTATAAACAGACCGGGTCAGCAATGGGTATACAATGTTTACTGCGATACAGTAGGTGGCAGGATCGAAGGCACACACCAGCAGCACTAGGCGGCAGACAGAACAGACAGGGGTACGAGAGAGAATCGTCATTATAACAGACTGGGTCAGCAACGGGTATGCACTGTGTACTGCGATACAGTAGGTGGCAGGATCTAAGGCACACACCAGCAGCACCAGGCGGCAGACACAACAGGCAGGGATATAGAGAGAGAATTGTCAAATAAACAAACAGGTTCGGCAACAGATTGAGGTCCTCAGAATAGCAGGGTCAGCAACGATATACAAAACGATACAGCACAGAGCGATGCGGGAATGAAACTCCACGTCAAGGCAAGGCTTCAGTGTGCGCACTCTATTTTTTTAAAGCTGGTGGCTTCGCGTCATCACGCTGTGCCCCGCCCCCCGACCAGCAGCGTCTACGCCGGGTGCTGCCGGAGCTCCTGGCACTCAGCCAGCCGGCAGCACCACGCATCCGGGGTCCCCCTGAGAGCCACCTGGGACCCCGGATTTGACAGGATCCTTTTGAATCCCTCTCCCGATCGGGAGGGTGTACAAAAAAAAAACAGGCACCGCTTTGAAGGGCAGTGCCCGCCCTTTAAAGCGATCCCTGTTTTTAACCCCTTGAATGCCGGATCACCATCCGGCCTCAGATCACGTTCTAGCTCTGGTGGAGGCCGCAAGGACATAAAAAAAATATATGAAAAATAAAAAAACGTGGGTTTTTTTGTGTGTTGTTTTTATTAATGCAGCAATATTGTTCCCATTTCAATTCTAATGTGAACAATGATGCTGCACTAATGATTTTTTTCTATGGGGAGCGTTTGCTAAAAAGCACGTAATTCCCCCCCAAAAAATTGTAACGAGTCCCCATTTCTAATTTTTTTAACAAGTGCACCCCATAGAAAATATAAACGCAAAGACTTGCATGATGAAATATGAAAAAAACTACTTTACACGTTGTAGATGATTAAAAATTCAAATTTTATTGCATTTTTTGTTATAATATACAGGCAGAGCATGACTTATACATATAATAATGATATATTATGAATCTGCGGAGTCTGCCGGAAAGAACGATATGTAATATGTCTGGGTCATATAAAAAAACGTGGCTTCAAATCGCGTTTAAACATGATGAGCAAAAGCGGTAAAAATTAGCTCAGCACACAGACGTGAAATGGCTCAGCAGCGAAAGGGTTAAAAGAAAACAGAAAAAAAAATTGCTGAAAAATCCCTAAAAGATCCTAAAAAACTAAATATATAAAGAGACTTTACTGCAGATTAAAATAATAAACGATTGTGGGCCCTATTACATTGTTCACGCAAAAATGCATGCGCAAGGTGTGAATTTGTGCGCCAAGCGTTAAACGTTACCGCGCGTAAATCAATGCTGGAATTACAATCCGCGTGCATTTTTTCATCCATCGAGCAATTTTTGCGTGAAGAATGTAATAGGGTCCACTATTTATTATTATTATTATTACACAATTACTTGTATTGCGCCAACATATTCCACAGCATGTTACCGAGGTTACAATAAATTAGGGTAGTACACGGTAATACTGAAATGAGGTAGAGAATGCTTTCTCCCAGAGGAGTTTAGAATCTAGTGGGATTAGTGGGAAGACAATTGAAGGTCTTCGGCTACACTGGTTGATTGCAAAGTGGGCAGATAATGCTTGTTGTGTGCAGACAGCCGGTAAACTTCTCTAAATAGGGAGGTTTTCAGTGAGGATTTAAATCTTTGGAAGGTGAGGTACAGTCTGATATGTTGGTAGAGAGAGTTCCACAGTGTGGGGGCAGCCTAGGAGCAATCCTGAAGGTGTGAATGGGAAGAGGAGATGAGCGAGACAGTGAGATGAAGATCAGAGGCGAGCGCCCTGGGTGGCTGGGGCAGTATTTGGAGATAAATTGAGAGATATAAGAGGGAGCAGCAGAGTTAGTGAGTGAAAGTAGTTTAAATTTGATTCTGTATGGCCGAGGGAGCCGGGAGGAGAGCAGAGATTGGCATAGAGGAGAAGTAGAGGTAGAACGTCGGCTGAGGAGGATGAGTGAGGCAGTGGCATTTTTAATGGATGCAGTGGGGACAGTCTGTTGAGGGGAAGGTCGATGAGGATGAAGTTGAAGTGGTCACCTGTTTGTCACTTGGAGCATACTCTCTAATAATTCCATAGGACATCTAGAACCTGACCTCTATAATTATACTATGTGACACCTAGAACGCTCTGGCAATACTTACTTGAATGCGCTACAAAGCACATCTGTGAAGACATACGTTTGTCAGTCATGCAGGGTTAAATGCAGACACACTAACTCCCACACAGCCCTAAAATTATCTCGTTAGTGTCGCCTAGAGACCATGCGTTGGCTGAATGACTGCTACGGAGTCAATGGGAGACCTTCCCGTAGGACCCCCTCCTCCCTCAACATCTCCCCCGAGACCCCCCCCTTCATGTCACAGAGACACCAGGTAATGAATGACAAGGGAAGTGTGGCTATAATCATATTAGACGCACAGACGGTTACTATTAACATAGATGAGTCACGACTCGTGATACTTTGTAATACGTATTTCCACCAATAAATAGACACGTAACCTGGCGGTGCATGGCTCATTTGGAAGCAGGACCTTCAGGGTGGTGTGACTTCCAACAGTTTGTTAATGGGCTCTGCCAAAACCTTTGGCTGCTTTTGTGCTAATGGGTGTAAGGGTGCCTCCATGATGACTAGGACTGGCCCCTGGGGAACCCGATGCTCTGACCACCATCCATGGCCCTTCATGCACCTTCATTGAACGCAGGCCAGGTAACATGCACGGCCAGCACTCAGTATGAGTCTGAACGATGCCCTGCAGTGAGACTCATAGGCTTGCTCCACACCAGCACCATGAGGGAGTGATTAGTCAGGTCCAGTGGCGTAACTAGAAACCTAAGGGCCCCGGTGCAAGAATCCATGAAGGGCCCCCCTCCCACCCCCCAAAAATGATCTATATTTTTTACTCTTTTTTTCCTGCAATATAAAAAAGATAGTAGCTCACATGGATATATATATATTGCCCCAGCTCACATGGATATATTTGCCCCCATCTCAAATGGATATATTTGCCCCAGCTCATATTGCTATATTTGCCCCAGCTCACATGGATATATATATATTGCCCCAGCTCACATGGATATATTTGCCCCAGCTCACATGGATATATTTGCCCCAGCTCACATGGATATATATATTTACCCCAGCTCATATGGATGTATTTGCCCTGAACTCACATGGATGTATTTGCCCCCAGCTCACATGGCTATATTTGCCCCCTAGCTCACAGATATATTTACCCCAGCTCACATGGATATAGTTACCCCCAGCTCACATGGATATAGTTACCCCAGCTCACATGGATGTATTTGCCCCGAGGTCACATGGATATATATATTGCCCCAGCTCATATGGATATAGTTACCCCAGCTCACATGGATGTATTTGCTCCAGCTCACATGGATATTATTTGCCCCAGCTCACATGGATGTATTTGCCTCCAGCTCACATGGATGTATTTGCCCCCAGCTCTCACATCTACAGCCGCCAGCTCACATGGATGTATTTGCCCCCAGCTCTCACCTCTGCCGCCGCCAGCATGCAGCTTGGCCGCTCGCCTGGAACCACTTGACCAGCGCAGCTGTGTTCTCGCGCTGGTCAGGTGGTTCCGGCCAAGCTGCATGCGAGATCGCGGGTGGCTGGTGTATAGAACCCCCAGGCGAGTGGCAGATATCCATGCTGGCGGCCGCCGGCAGGATCTAATCGGGGGAGCAGACAGGAGGTGAGAGCTGGGGCAAATATACCCATATGAGATGGGGGCAAATATACCCATATGAGCTGGGGGAAAATATACCCATATGAGCTGGGGAGCAAATATAACCATGTGTGAGCTGGTCTGGGGCAAATATACCCATATGAGCTGGGGCAAATATACCCATATGAGCTGGGGGGCAAATATACCCATATAAGCTGGGGGGCAAATATAACCATGTGTGAGTGGTCTGGGGCAAATATACCCATATGAGCTGGGGCAAATATACCCATATGAGCTGGGGGGCAAATATACCCATATGAGCTGGGGCAAATATACCCATATGAGCTGGGGGGCAAATATACCCATATGAACTGGGGAGCAAATATAACCATGAGTGAGCTGGTCTGGGGCAAATATACCCATATGAGCTGGGGGGCAAATATACCCATATGAGCTGGGGGGCAAATATGACCATGTGTGAGCTGGACTGCGGCAAATATATCCATGTGTGAACTGGTCTGGGGCAATATATCCATGTGTGAGCTGGTCTGGGGCAACATATCCATGTGTGAGGTGGTCTGGGGAAATATATCCATGTGTGAGCTGAAGGTAATATATCCAGAGCTGCTGGGGGCAATATATATCCATGTGTGCCTTCACTTTCACTGCCTTCGAACAGGCACTGTACGTGCTGGCAGTTGGCAACAATTTGTGTGTGAGCATATAGGAGAGAGTTCCACAGCAATAAACCTCACAGTAATGTGCGCTGTGTATGAGCATTCAGTGTTATATGGGAGTTCTGATTTATGAGTAAGAGTAGTTTAAAAAAAATCCGTAAAACTCGGGGGGGATGACACCATAAGTTACCGCACCGGGTGACACCAACCCTAGTGACGCCACTGTACACGCCTCTTTGTTTGCGTGCCACATATCTCCATGCTTGCCTGCCATATCATGGTCCGTTGAAACGCACCTCCATTTACCGGAGGGAAAGTCCATATACAGTGGCAAGAAAAAGTATGTGAACCCTTTGGGATTATGTGGAGTTTTGCATGAATTGGTCATAAAATGTGCTCTGATCTTCATCTAAGTCACAACAATTTGAAAAACACAGTCTGCTTAAAATAATACAACACAAACATTATATGTTTTCATGTTTTTTTGAACAGAACATGTAAACATTCACAGTGCAGGGTGGAAAAAGTATGTGAACCTTTGGACTTAATAACTGGTTGACCCTCCTTTGGCAGCAATAACCTCAACCAAACGTTTCCTGTAGTTGCAGATCAGACCTGCACAACGATCTGGAGTAATTTTGGACCACTCCTCTTCACAAAACTGTTTCAGTGTAGCAATATTCTTGGAATACGTCTTCTGGCATGGGGACACATGCATATGGTTTATCTTAATTTAGAGGACTATAAAACATCTTACAGGGGACACTGATCCTTAACCAGCTGAGGAAGTCGCCTAATGCGACGAAACGCGTCCTGGGTACCTGTTTTATCCATTTGTTTTACATGTTTTTATTTTATTAAATTTTCTTTCGAAAAGAAGATCCAGCTTGTGTCTTTTTGGTGGTTTGTGGATTTGCCCGAGCCTGAAAAAATCCATATGCGCAAACCTTAGAGCTATTGAAGCTCCAACAACTGGAAACAGCCGTGCAAGGTGTGGGTCACCTATGAACAATATAGAAGAAAAAACAACCCAAATGTGCAGTTCCTCTTAGAGCCAGTGCTAGGCTCTATGTTTGTGAGTGAAACATCATTCATTGCATTTTATTTATAGTATATATTTGATATACTTCACCATTGTGTATTTTTATATTTTGTTTTATGTACCAAAATATGGTCTGCTGATCTATGAGAGACACCAAGGTCCTGATAGCAATTTTTATTGCGCTGATCAAGATACGTATAAGTTTTTTTTCCATTCACCTGGTATAGGGAAGACCACGGTTTTATCAAGCTTTTGGGAGATTGGTGGTGGACGTGATTTGTGGCGCTGACCTTCTTGTTTGATATAATATTCTTGGAATGTCTGGTGTGAATCGCTCTCTTAAGGTCATGCCACAGCATTTCAATCGGGTTGAGGTCAGGACTCTGACTGGGCCACTCCAGAAGGCATATTTTGTTTTGTTGAAGCCATTCTTTTGTTGAATTAATTGTATGCTTTGGGTCATTGTCCTGTTGCATCACCCATCCTCTGTGGAGCTTCAGTTGGCGGACAGATGGTCTTACGTTTTCCTGCAAATTGTCTTTATAAACTCTGGAATTCATTTTTCCATCAGTGACAACAATCCGTCCAGGCCCTGAGGCAGCAAAGCAGCCCCAAACCATGATGCTCCCTCTGCCATGTTTTACAGTAGGGATGAGGTTTTGATGTTGGTGTGCTGTGCCTTTTTTTTCTCCACACATAGTGTTGTGTGTTTTTTCCAAACAACTCAATTTTGGTTTCATCTGTCCACAGAATATTTTGCCAGTAGTGCTGTGGAACATCCAGGTGCTCTTTTGCAAATTTCAAATCTGCTGCAATATTCTTTTTGGACAGCAATGGCTTCCTCTGTGGTGTCCTCCCATGTACTCCATTCTTGTTTAATGTTTTCCTTATTGTAGATGTGTCAACAAAAATGTTAGCATGTGCCAGAGATTTCTGTAAGTCTTTAGTTGACACTCTAGGATTCTTCTTTACCTCATTAAGCATTCTTCGCTGTGCTCTTGCAGTCATCTTTACAGGAAGACCACACCTAGGGAGAGTAGCAACAGTGCTGAACTTTCTCCATTTGTAGACAGTCTGTCTTACCGTGGACACATGAACATCGAGGCTTTTGGAGATACTTTTGTAACCCTTTCCAGCTTCATGCAAGTCAACAATTCTTGATTGTAGGTCTTCTGAGAGCTCTTTTCTGCGAGGCATGGTTCACATCAGGCAGTGCTCCTTGAAACCAGTAAACCCAAAACTGGTGTGTGTTTTTAAAGGGCAGGACAGCTTTCAGCAACACCTCCAATAATATCACACTGATTTGACTCAAGTTTGGCTCACTCCTGGCTCCAATTAGCTCTTGGAGAAGTCATTAGGCTAGGGGTTCACATACTTTTTCCACCCTGCACTGTGAATGTTTACATGTTAAGTTCAATAAACACATGAAAACATATAATGTTTGTGTTGTATTATTTTAAGCAGACTGTGTTTTTCAAATTGTTGTGACTTAGATGAAGATCAGAGCACATTTTATGACCAATTCATGCAAAACTCCACGTAATCCCAAAGGGTTCACATACTTTTTCTTGCCACTGTATACAATGGAAACCAGGATGAAACATATATTAATATTCAGATAACTCATTACATTTATAAAAAAAGACAGACTTCAAAGTCATTGTTTTATCCATATGGAACTAGTGTTCCCAATTTAAAAATCCATTGCATTTCTATGCAGTTTATTTTATTCAAAAGTAGTTGCAGACCAAATTGCTTCCTCGCCATCAAATATTTTTTCTCAGCAGAGAAAATGTTTTATTCTTAAGCTATTCAAAGGCTTACTATAGGGTTAAAACAGGATGGGGTAGGAAACAGAGGGGATAAAATTAACCCCTCCTGCCCCCTCTGCACCCCCTTCAGTCTCCTTTCAAAGCTTCCTTGATTTCAGCCCTGTCTCCAACTGATCTCTGCATGATATGTCTGGCTTGCAGCTCAGCAGCATGTCATGTGACTGCAGGGATAGCTGGGTGTTCCAGCCAATCTAGTGGCTCTCGATGCAGGAATGTTTTGATAGCATTTATCGGGCTGTTATGTGAAGTACTACAAGCTCAGGAAAGATGACTTGAGGGTTCCCTGAGCTGATGTTCTGGGCAGGACTAAGCCCTGCATTTGAATGGATGAATTAGCCCCCAGAGGGAGGAGAGGGAGCAGTGAGCTCTGCAGTGTGACCACTCAGATAAGCTTGATACTGTAGGCTGGAGAAAGGAATACATTCATCTGGGTCAACTTTTTAAAAAACGGGTGTATTCTGTTTCCCTAACAAGGCTGTGAGGCGTGTTGGTGCTTTAGACTAGCTAAGTCTGTATCTGACCAGTACTCACACGATGAAGATCCACAGATAGTGACAACTCAGAAAAACTGACACGTAGAAAGATGAATCCATTTGAAAACTTTAACGATCAGACTGACAATCTTGTAATAGTGTACAGCAATGCAGGTGAAAGACATTAGTTTCTGTCCAGCAGTGAGCGCAGAATGGCTGCTATGTGACCAGGAAGTAACTAGAACAAGACACTGAGCAAAGGGGTAGAAACTAGCTGGATGCAGCAAGGCTAAGGAAACCCAGCAAGGACAAAATAGCTATGAAATCAATAGCATGTAAGCAGCAAAGGCAGATTCAACACAAAACAGAAAAATTTACAATAAATCCTAAATCATGGGGCATGACACTCCCTGTCTGAAATCTTTAGATTTCAAAATAAACTAACACTATAACTTTAAATGTCCTCCTGGAAACCCAATGCGGAGACCTGAAAAACAAAGGTAAAGTATTCAATAATACAACTTTACACTTTATAGCCAGTAACTAAGTCAAAAGTCTAGAAGGTAGGCCATAGTTCCAGATGCAAGGAGTAAATTTAACAAGTTAACCCATCTTCGTGCTGGGGAAGCCGCTCTAGGCCAAAACTTCCACCAACACAATTGTAATCCAACTGACTGTTTGTGGAAAGGCTTCTGCTGAGAACAGAAACTCTTAACCGACCTTTTGCCTTGGCAGAAGGAGTATCAGTTCAGTGATTATGTACCACACCTCCTTTAGTCCCCTTTACCTTCACTTTTCAGATTCTTCCATCGTCACTGGGCATAACCTGAGTGACAAGACCCATTGCCAGGAGTTGGGAATCCACAAACTTCTGAATGGCTTTGCGCTGTAGTATGACTACATATTTGTCCTTCTCTGATTCAAAGATCTCTCCTTCCTGGTGCTTGGGTTTGCGCAGCCTTTTCTTCTTGAAGTAAGCATCAGTCAGGTGCTTTGGAACCTTGACACTTGAGATATTGACTTTTGTGGACGTGGATAACAAATTTCTGGTGAGCTCTATGCAGGGGCACCCGGTTGATAACCAGTGGTCCTGTTAACAGCAGAAGGCCAGACTGGAGCTGCTTCAGAAAAAACACACGCCTCCCCCTGTGGCATCCATTGAGGAGTATAAGTACAGTACCAGGAGTAATGGAGGAGCTCAGGTTGCATTTGTGCTGGCTGAAAGCAGGGCCGGACTGGCCTACCGGGCTACCGGGAGAAATCCCGGTAGGCTGCTTCATTTTTTGGGCCGCGGGGAGCCATGTGGCCAGAGAGAGATCATGAGGCTTCTCCATCTGGCTCCTCCCATACTATTTCCCATCTCTTCCTGTCCCCGCACACTACGGAACGGAAGGGTGGGGTGGGGCTCCGGGCCATCCCATCCATGGGGCATTTGTCCAGGGCAGCATTTTTCTGTCCCTGTCAGAGACTCGGGAGCCTCTGACATGATGCTGCAATTGCTCCTCCCCATCCTCCTGCACGCTTCCTGTCCCCGCACCACAAGGGAGGAAGGAGTGAGAGAGGTGGGGAGAGCAGGGCCAGCCTGTGCAGCAGCCTCCTGCCCTGGATTGGACATCCCATTACAATGTAAATTTGTGATTTCCTCTGGGGACCCAAGCAGCGTTTTTTTTTTTTTATTTGAGCAGCTCCTCACACACAGAGTAAGGAGCAAGGAGTCCAGGCTGCTTGAGATGGATACAAAGCTGCTGGCTGCTCCCCTGCCCCCATATTTTCACCATGCTTTTTTGTATTTGATGTATTGTTTTAGAACAGACTAAAGTGGCAGTAGTACCAGCAATTCCAAGTCTTTCATTAATTCATGCTGGCAGCACAAAAATATATATTTTAAAAATTACCACCACCAAAATCCAATTTTTGAAATGGAAATTCACTCATGTGCTGATCTGCAATCACCTTGCAATATAACTGGAAAAATTCAGAGGTCAAATAGTCCCTGTGTCCTTCCACCTGTATTTATTTGTGTGAGATCTACTTTACAAGATCTTGCATAGTCCTACAATAACACTGTGTGGAGTTCTATTGACTTGTATACAACACTATAGTGGTGATTGTCATGGCAAAAAAAATGACTTCTATTTCAATCTGAATGTAGCAATAACCAGCTGGCTGTAACAAGGTAACCAGGATTGGTAATAATGCAACCTACCACTAATAGATTGCCACTCCATTTGCAATAAAGTCTCATCTAAGCTTTTATTCTTCATTACAGTAGAATCCTAAGAATATTTTCAGTTGGCTTCCCATTCTTACCCAAGAACATAATCCTAATTTACATTGATCTTGCATATAAAGGTTTAACTGGAATTAGAAAATTTGTCAGTTCTAGAGTTAAAATAATTAATCACTTTAAGACAGGTAAAACAAAACATGTAACAGTTTATTTTATTTTCAGGTAAAGGAATATCTGTCAAGAACAAAATTTGAATGGCACTGCCAAAATATACCTGTATGCATTTCAACATGTTTGGGGGCAGGGGAGCAGCCAGACTGTCACAGCCAGCAGCTTTATAGCTGTCTCCAGCAGCCTGGCCTCCCTGATCCTTACTCTCCGAGTTATTCAAATAAAAAAAATGCACCTCTCCCTCTCTTGCCCATCTCTTAACTCCCTCTGCAGAGAGGGGGCACATGCAGACACTGCACACTATGATTAAATCTGTGTGTGTACACAGAGACAGGGGGGGGGGGGTCACAGAGAGAAAAAGGAGATGTCACAGAGAGAAAGAGGGGGTCACAGAAAAAGGATGTCACAGAGGGTCGCAGAGAGAGAAAGGATGTCACAGAGAGAGAGAGAGAAAGAGGGGATCACAGAAAAAGGATGCCACAGAGAGAGGGTCACAGAGAGAGGGTCACAGAGAGAGAAAGAGGAATCACAGAGAGGGGGTCACAGAGAAAGGATGTCACAGAGAGAGGGTCATAGAGAAAGAGGAGGTTACTGAGAGGAGGTCACAGAGAGAGGGGGGTCACAGAGAAAATTAGGTCACATTGAAAGGATGTCAGTGGGGGATCACAGAGAGAAGAGGGAGGTCACAAAGAAATCACACAAGGGTCACAGAGAGAGAGAGTCACAGAAGCAAAGATAGGGATCATAGAGAGGGGTTATGGGGACAGGTCAGAGAGGAGTCACAGAAGGAGAAAGGGTGGGTCACAGAAACAATAGGGGTCACAGGGAGAGAGAGAAGGGTAAAAGAAAAAGTGGGATCACAGAGAGACTACTCATACACAGCGCACATTACAGTGAGTTTTATTGCTGTGGGGCTCTGATACGCTCATACACAGCGCACATTACAGTGAGTTTTATTGCTGTGGGGCTCTGATACAGTAATGTGCAGTGTGTATGAGCGTATCAGAGCCCCACAGCAATAAAACTCACTGTAATGTGCAGTGTGTATGAGCGTTTCACAGAGCTCCACAGCAATAAAACTCACGCTCATACACACCACACATTACTGTAACACAGAATCCACAGCAATAAAACTCACGCTCATACACATCACACATTACAGGGAGTTTTATTGCTGTGGGGCTCTGTGATACGCTCATACACAGCGCACAATACAGGGAGTTTTATTGCTGTGGGGCTCTGATACGCTCATACACAGTGCACATTACTGTATCAGAGCCCCACAGCAATAAAACTCCCTGTAATGTGCGCTGTGTATGAGCGCGAGTTTTATTGCTGTGGATTCTGTGATACGCTCATACACAGCGCACATTACTGTGAGTTTTATTGCTGTGGAGCTCTGTGATACGCTCATACACACTGCACATTACTGTGAGTTTTATTGCTGTGGATTCTGTGATACAGTAATGTGCGGTGTGTATGAGTGTGAGTTTTATTGCTGTGGAGATCTGTGAAACGCTCATACACACTGCACATTACTGTGAGTTTTATTGCTGTGTAACTCTGATACGTACCCTTTTTGTTTGCACTTATCACAAAATAGGGCTGGTCTAAAAAAAAATTCCAGGGCTGCTTTTTATTCCCAGTCCGGCCCTGGCTGAAAGGCTTCTTGCCATGGCTTAACAGCTTCCTTGGAACATCTTCAGTGGAATAATTGCAAGGCATTTTACGCAGTTTGAATACATGTGTGCCGCCATTCTTATCCCCACCGACTGTCTTTGACACAGTAGCTCTAGCCTTCTCCTTTTTCTTCCTTTCAATCTTTGTTTCTGGGGCTTTGTACTTGCACTTGTAGTGGGCCTTCCTGGCAGAACGGGAATATTTCCCGATTCTGCAGATCAGCACTGGATTCCGGCTGGCATGGTGGCAGTTCACCTTCTTCACAGCCTCGGTTTTGTTCTTCAAGGTGCGCTTTAAAGAGGCAAATCGAGCAGCTGCTTGCTGTAGATTGTTAGGTAGCTTCTCTCCAGGCATACGAGAGGGCAAGGGTGCTACCCAGCTATTGGCCTCATCCTGAGTGAATTCTTTATCCATCATCTTGAGAATTTCCCTATCTTCTCTTGCCAGTGCCAGTTTGTTGTCATCATTGGTAGAATTGAACACTGTGGTTCCAAAGGTGTTATCCCAGGACTGAAAAGCATTTAATTTATCTTGATCGTCATGCTGCCATTTGTTGCTGTTCAATTTCTCCTTCACTCTGTAATGGTATGGGCACTGTGCAAGATAGATGATGCGACCATTGGGCAAGATGTGTGTTTTGAAGGAAGAAATCTTGGTAGGCACCTTCATTTCCCTTGTACAAACATTGCCTATGATAACCCAACCTAGAGCAAGGTGTTGAGCAAATGGAGCATCATGTGGACCATTAATTTGTTGCCGTACCTTATGATCTCTGAGGATATCTCTGCCCAGGAGAATTAAGATATCTGCATTCTTGTCAAGGGCTGGTATTTCGTTAGCTATAGCCTTCAGCTGAGGATGGTGTAGGGCAGCTTCTGGTGTAGGGATCTCTTGCTTGTTAGATGGGATCTGGTTGCACTCAACCAGTGTGGGTAATGGTTATTCCAGATTGCCCCCAAGAGAGGCTACTACAAATCCGCTTGCTCTTCTTCCAGAGACCTCTGTAATGCCACTAAATGTACCCAAATTATAAGGGTAGGAAACTCCTTTTATGTATAAAAGATCAAAGAGTTCCATCTTGCGAGGGACGATTGCTCTGATCGTCCAGGATGGCGTATACTTTAGCAGACTTTCCTGTGTGATCCTTGTGATATATGTTAACTAAGCATATTTTAGCACAAGACTTGTCGCAAAGATCTTCACCACATACTGTTGTACAAGAAGGGGACACTATGGTAACTTCCTGATCTGTAGTCTCCCCGCCGTGCATTGACACAGGAGGGGAGTCTGTTGACGTTGCAGGTATGTACTGAGATGGATGTAGCGCCTGCACATGATCCACACTATCACATTCTATGCACTTGATAGGAAATTTGCAGTCTTTGGCAAAGTGCTTAGTAGAAGCACAACATCTGAAACATACACCATATGTCTTTAGGAGCTCCTTGCGCTCTTGGAGTGGTTTCTTTCTAAAGCCAATGCACTTTTTGAGGGGATGTGGCTTCTTATGAATAGGGCAAAGGTGGTTAGGATTCTCAATCTTTTCACCTTGTTTGCACTTGTCAGGAATTGAGGTAGGAGGGGGGAGGACATTAGTCTTCTTCACTGATACTGGACCCCTGCTGCCTCTGTGATTAAAGTGCAAACTGTCAAACATCTGAGGAAGGAAGCCTGAAGCGTGGAACTCACTGTAGGAAAAACTGGGGTCGTTCTTTGTTTCTGCAATGTCTCTTATGAACTCACAAAAGTAGGAGAAAGTTGGAAAGGAGATTCGGTTCACTTTTTTATACTTTGCCCCAAGTACAGCCCATTTTTCCTGGATATTGTATGGCAGCTTGAAAACTATTGGGTTTACCCCACGAGCAGTGTCCAGATAGCTGAGGCCAGGTAGGAAAGTGCCTGTCTTGGCCAGCTGCAGCTCCCAGAGAAGGTCACTGAGTTCCAAGTATTTCTGATTGTCGTTGCCGGAAATCTTTGGGAAACAGTGCAGGTGATTCAACAGAGCGTTCTCTATGGCTTCAGGGCTGCCGTAGCTTTGATCAAGTCTTTGCCAAGCGGCATCGAGGCCCGACATTGGATTATTGATGTGGACAGCTCTGAGTCTCTTGACACGTTCCGTAGACTGTGGACCAAGCCATCTGATCAGCAGTTCCAGTTCCTCAGCAGGAGTAATGCCAAGATCACTAATTGCAGTTCTGAAGGCACCCTTCCAGCTTCTGTCGTTTTCAGGCTGGTCATCGTAGTTCGAAAGGCTTGTCTTGGTGAGTCCACGGCGAGCCATGTATCTAGCAAACTCAATCATGTCTGTTTTCTCTGACTTTGGGCAGGGAAATGAAGTTTGAAAGGCGTTTGCAGTATTCTGATTAAGTGACATAGGGTAGCATGCGGTTGCATCTGTATTTAGCCCTGGAGTCGGTTTAACGTCCATAGACTCAGGCAGGCATGGTTTTATAGCTGTGTGGTTGCTAGGATTTTGATGAATTGCTGGAGGGAAGAATTGCCTCTGAGAGTTAATGCATTGAGATTGCAGTTGCACTAGGGCATGTGAAAAAAGCTCAAGGTCATTAGCTAGTAGAGTATTGTACTGACCTTGGATGCAGGGTACTGCTAAAGAGTCTTCTCCCTGTTTTGGAAGGTTGTCACAACTGTCAGGAATATTTGATGTTATGAGAGATTCACAGTTTTCCTTTAGTACATAGTCTCTGGTGCGCTTAACGGAATCTTCTGTATCCACGTTGCATAAGCTGATGCTGTTCTTTCACTTCCCCGGCAGCTTGTTCCAGAAGCTGTGGCATGCTCACACTGTTTCTCTAGGGCTTCTATTTCCGCTTTTTTGCAAGCTTCTTCTGTTTCCATAGCTGCTTTCTTGCGAGCGGGGTCCATTTCCATTTCTGCTTTTTTGCGAGCGACGTCCATTTCCATTTCTGCTTTTTTGCTAGCGGCGTCCATTTTCATTTCTGTTTTTTTGCTAGCGGCGTCAGTTTCCACTTCGACTTTTCATATGCAAAGGCTGCCGGTATCTTGGCAATCTCTGTTTTTGGCCAGGCTTGGATAAGCTGCAGATGAACTCTTTCAATATTGTGAGGATTTTGACCTTGAGGGATGTGAGCTTTTTGAATGCTTGCAAGATGCTGAAATGTGAGAAGCAGTCTCTTGGAGTTGAGCAATTCTCTCTTCTGCCTTTTCTCTGGCCTGATGTACTAAATTGACATTTTAATTCATCTATTTCTTGTAAAGCCTGTTCAGAATTTATCTTCTCTAAATTAGAGACATAAATGTGACAGTGGGCAAGATATTGAGCATGAGCTGTATAAAGCTGTCCTAAAACTTCTGTTAGTTTGGATGCTCACGAACAGGTGTGTGATGGTGGAGACATAACTCATCACCTGTTCCCAAAGCGATGACATTTGCTGTCATTTCTCATAGTTTATGTCCATAAGTGTTTCAGTGATTTTCCATGTAGGCTTTGAGTTGCGTTTTCTATTGACTGGATTTATATTCATTACTTCCACATCTGACGCAAGCTCATGGACACAAGTGTCCATGAAGCACGGCCCGCCGTCGGCTCCCGCGATGCTCATTTCCGACTGTCCGGACGGAGGGGCAGCAGCAGAAAGCTCCTTCCTCCAGGCTCCTTCCTCCAGGCTCCTCCTTGACACAACGGCTGACGTGGACAAAGCACGCCGGAGCGTGTGACGTCAGTCGTTGGCACTGTGTGAAGTGTGAAGGAGCAACGCTGCGTGAGGTGATCCTGAGCCGCTCCTCTGTAATTAAATCATTAAGCGCTCATTTAATAACACATTTCAATAACGCCCTTATTAAATAAAACATAACTCTTTCATTTTCAGTCCCCAATCTATAACGCTCTCATTTCAGTGCTCAATCTATAGCGCACTCATTTCAGTCCCCAAACTATAACGCTCTTATTTCATTGCTCAATCTATAATGCTCTCATTTCAGTCCCCAATCTATAACGCTCTCGTGTTCAGTACCCAATCCATATGCATTACTGTGAGTTCTTTTTGCTGTGGAGCTCTGTGATACGTTCATACACACCGCACATTACTGTGAGTTTTATTGCTGTGGAGCTCTGTGATACGGTCATACACACTGCACATTACTGTGAGTTTTGTTGCTGTGGAGCTCTGTGATAGGCTCATACACAATGTACATTACAGTGAGTTTTATTGCTACATACCCCCAGAGCGTAGGGGGGTTATGGCTATGTATGTGAAAGTATGGCTGTGTGTGTAAATGCATGTATTTGTCTTTAAACAGGCTCCTTTGCATAAACGTCTGCGCCTGTGTCCTTGTCGCAGCCCGGTGTTGCCCTCTAGCCCTGCACCCAAAAGTATGGTTTTGCTCCTAGAATCGCCACAATATCTGCTGCCTGCACTCCAAAAAATATGAATGACAGCATTGTGAGGTACTAGTATTAGACCAAATATTGGTCCACAGACAGCTCCTCCCTCTGAGCCGCGCGTACCACTTACTGGTGACCAGAATCTGGTCATGCTGTACAGGGTGAACTAGGGGTGCATTGCCAGGGTGCCAGCCGCTGGGTCTTGAAGTCCAGAGGGAGAGAAGCAGCTCATTCAGCCAAACAATCTGGACTGCAGAACCCAGCGGCCATCTCTCTGGGCGCTGATCAGGAAGCTTTTTCATTTGTGTTGCTGTCATTTTTTTGGGGGGGCACAAGTAGCTGGTCTGGCCTATGGTGCAAAATAGCCTAGCACCGGCCCTGGTTAGGACTAGGTTTGGGGCTTAGGGTTAGGTCTAGGGAGTTAGGGGGTTAGGGTAAGGGGTTAGGAATAGCGCTGGGATTTTGGATGTCTAGAAGTTGGCTGTCAGGGAGTTGTCTGTGTAGGGAACTTGGTATGTCCGGCACTTGTTCTGTCTGGAAGTTGGCCGTCGGGATGTTGGCATTAGGGAATCTGGTTGTAGGGCTTTTGACCCAAACTCATCTGTACTCAACAGTAAGGGCCCTATTACATTCTTCACGCAAACATTAACGCGCGCGCAAAAAGCATTAGCGCGGGGGGGCAAAACCCTTTGCGCTGAACGTCGTATTACAATCTCAGTGTAACAAGCGCGCATATACGTCTACCGCAGGTGAACCTGCGCGAACGCTGCATGAGCTTACTGTGCTTCGCGCGTCCTATACTTAACATTGTGAGTGCAAATGCGTTTGTGTGCTGGTATGCGGATGGTATTACAATCTATGCGCAAGTTTGTAGCTCACAGCCTTTGCGCACATAATTTTAGCAACTCCTGAAAGCTGGTGTTAAAGGCAAATCTGACGGACCTGGCCAAAACCAAATACACCAGCCCAAAAACAAAAATACAGCAAAGTATAGTTACACATTCTACATATACCAAACCAATAAATTTGAGAAGTTGTGCGTGTTTTTTTTTTTTGATACAGCATATACAGTATGTGCAGTTTGACTTTAATAGGTGCAAAAACTTAACGTGAGACAATTAAGGTTCTTAATTCTGATTGGCTGAATCGCGGGAAAAAACAGTCCGCACACTGATTTCTGCCCGCAACGTTACTGCGCGCGTGTTTTTGAGCGTCTGTTTTACGCGCGTAATTTTTTGATGGATGAAAAAATGCGTGAGGATTGTAATACCAGCGTTTATTTACGCGCGTTAACGTATGCCGCTTCGTGCAAAAATTCACGCGTTTATCATGCATTTTTGCGTGAAGAATGTAATAGGGCCCTAAAAGTTTGTTAGTTAACCACTTGGCTGCTAAGGATGTACTCAGTGCATCCTGCCAAGTGTTCCTCCTGTGCTACGGATGCGCTGAGCACGTCCTAGCACAGGAGGCAGCAATCCGCCGGGATTGCGGCGGCACGAGGACATCTATAATAGGCGCCCCCCTGCGAGTGCGGAGGAGGTGCCTGAAAGGGGGGTCCTTCGGACCTCTCTCCCTCCCGATCGTGGGGGACCAGAGGCTAAAGGCAGGCACAGTTTGGAAGGGCACAGCCTGCCCTTCCAAACCGTGCCAGCCTTTAACCCCTTGGATGCCGGATCACGATTCGGCGCTGAAAAGCGCCGAATCGTGATCCTCTCCCGGAGCTGGCCGACATCTTGGATGTCGGCCAAGCTTCCGGGAATGCCCCCTGATGACTGGCGTCATCGTGCATAGCACGATGATGCCAGTCCTGGAGTTAACCCCTAACTGCCACCAATGGTGGAGATAGGGGGTTCCAATGAACCCCCTATCTCCCGATCTGCAGCTAGGGATTAATGTTTGGTATTGCTGGATCGGCCAGAGCATGGCCTTTCCGACAATACCAAACAAGACCATGTAAAAGTAAAATATAAAAAAATAAAAATAAAAAAATAAAAAAAAAGGTGGGTTTTTATGTTTGTTTTGTTAATGCAGCAATATTGTTCCCATTTCAATTATGATGTGAACAATGATGCTGCACTAACGATTTTTGTATGCGGTGCGTTTGTTAAAAATCGCGTAATTTTCCCCCCAAAAAAATGTAACGAGACTCCATTTCTAATTTTTTTAACAAGCGCTACTCATACAAAATATAACCGCAAATGCTCGCATGTTAAAATGCGAAACAAAACACTTTACACATTGTAAATTATTGAAAATTTTAATTTTATTGCATTTTTTGTTATAATATACAGACAGTACATGACGTATACATATAATAATGATATATTATGAATCTGCAGAGTCTGCCGGAAAGAACAATATATAATATGTCTGGGTCATATATTAAAATAAGGCTTCAAAATGCGGTTAAACATGATGAGCGAAACAGGTAAAAATGACCTGAGCAGTGAGCACAGAGGTGTGAAATGCCTCTGCAGCGAAAGAGTTAAATGGTAAATTTTGTTTCTACAATTTATGCTAGTATGACCCCTATGTTTATTGTCGTCCCTGATATACCCTGCCCGCCCAGAAACTGAGTTTTTTTATTATATTCAAAGTTTTTATTTTAGAAATTTGTCAGCATAACATTTGACTGTGAAATAATAAATTGCCTCGCTGGACCAGACAATAAGGCATTTCAAGGCTATGAGGAGCAAAAATGGCCACGCAGGGCCAAAGCACATCATCAAGGAAACATCAAGTGATAGCCAGAACTCGACGTGAGGAAAATAATAAACAAGTGAGAAATCCGTTATGTGCATCTAGGAAAGTAATGGGGGAGGGAGAAAATAAAACAAGGAGAGTTGGCAAAGGCCAGAAATGTGTAATCCTAGGCACATCCCGGAGGTCTAAAAGACCGCGGGAGGTCAAGAGAGAAAAATGGCACTAGGCCCGTGTCATGCCCCTTGCCCGGGTACTCGGCGCACCCCGAGAAGACCCATAAACGCAAAAACCCTCAGCAGAAAATAAAGTGATCAAAAAATGACACAAAGACAGAGTCTTCAAAAATATCACAAAAACAACAGAGGGCAGGTCTCAAGGGGAAACAAAAAGTCACCGCTGGCAAGGGGTAGGGAGGAGGACAGACAAAAAACAGCATGTGAAAGTGGGGGGGGGGCACAGGGAATTCAAACAGGTATGGCGTCGGAGAAGGCCATAAAGCAACATAAAAAAGTCTCCTCAGCCTGTGTCCAGCCAGAGACCTGTGGAAACATCATCTCCAAGAGCAACCATGGCAACCAAGGCTCATCAAGCAGCAACAGCCACGGTGTAGGACTCCCCTCTGGGCCAAGATCCCATCAGTGCCACTCCAGAAGGCAATGCGTCATCCATGGGAAGCCCCACCCCCTCAGACAGCTCATGGAAGCAACCGCCATCCCACTCCACAGCGACCGACACATCCTTTCTTTGGTGGGTCTATGCCTCCCCATTGACTGGAACGGACTCAGCGCTCTGCAGGAGAGGAGCCAGCTGTCGATCATCCTCCATATTTCCTAGCTCAGTGCAGACAACCTCTTCTTCCACCTCCTCAATACGACATTGCCACTGCATTGGTGAGCATGGCCACCACTGGATCACCACTAAGGACTTCTATCTCCTTTCTGCAGCGCCGCAGCACAGCCATCATCAGGCGCCACGTTCCCCGCGTAAGCGGGCCCGAATCATCCTCCCCCAACAGTTGCAAACAGGCATCTAGGCCTTCGATTGCGGACATTTTCTCATGGGGGGGAGAGGGTACGGGCCACCACAACTTCCCAGCCGCAGCTCCCCGTTCCGCCACTTCGACCACCGCAGCATCCAGGTGCTGGGGGCCCTCCATCACCCCGGCAGACAGCAGACGTCCGACCGGCAAAGATCCGTGCACAGACCAGGAAAGGCTGGGAAACAGGCACCAAGATGGCCGCCAGCAGAGCACCTCAGCCAAAGATCTGACGGTCTAACTCGCGTCTCAGCAGAAACTTAGTTTTACGTGCCCTGTGCAACTCCCCTCCAAAAACGCTGCTAGCCTTGCCGACAGATGCCTGCCCAAGTTCAAATCCCAGCTGCTGGACTTTCAGCCCCCCATGGACAGATCAGGGTGCTTTGTGGCAAGAAGTAGCCCTGGGGCCAGAGCTGTGTGGCAGTACCTGGGTTGGGTCACCGCTCCGACATGATCAAACCCAAAGCACGTTGGGAACCACAGTCGGGTTCATAAGTGGCACAAATAAGTTTGCTCCAGAGCCTCTGTCGAGCCGCAAAGAAAGTGGGATCGAGCTGGAGGCAGTGGCACATTCCTGAGCCTGGGAAAGCCCAAAGGCGGGCCAGACAGTGTGGCACCAAAAACTGGGATTGAGCTAGAGGCAGTGGCAACCCATTCTAAGGATAGGAAAAGGGTTATGGCTAGAGGCAGTGGCAAAACTGGCGGCGGGATGTCTGAGGACGGGCAGGGGAGAGAACAATAGAACTATTTCATATAAATGTACCCTGTGTGTTCCCAAATAAAGCATTCCTTCTGTTTAACCCAATACTGAGTTTTGACTAGATTGTGGGGGAATGGACCAATTCTTTCGAGCTATCATACTAACGCGTCAGGGCTGACGTCTTGACGGGCCATTATTCCAGGGTGCTCCAAGGTCAGAAAGGAGGAACAGCATATCTACACGGCTAGAGTCACAATAGCCATGCAGCTTACTCTGCTTAAAAGTGTCTTTTTGTGTCCTTTAATAAACGGTGCATTGTAACAAGGTGGTAAACACATGGAGACATCTGGAAGTCAATGTCAGAATTGGCTCATTCAGTCTTAATTTAATTTGTGTTATCTCTTTATAAATTTTGCATTCTAGTTACTTACTGTTAGTAAATAAGTCCCTTTTTCATTTGCACCAACCTCATCGCAAATGAAGTGTGTGACAAAGGCAGCGTATGGGAATAATCCTATCTATAAAATCATGCTGTGGATGCACAGGGTGACAGAGAGGATCAGACAGTTTACCTGCTATTGTGTGACTTTTCACATTAAATCTCCCGACCTAGGTGTCTCCCTCTGGGCATTATCCCCCTGACTGATCAGCAACCAAGTTGGTTATATATATATGACAAATCAGGTTATATATATGACAAATCACGGCTTGAACTATCTCATATATTAGTTTCACTTTTAAGTTGCATTACTGAAATAAATAAACTTTTGCACAATATTCTAATTTTTCGAGTTTCACATGTATATGTTTTACAGGAATTTTTAATATGATCATTTAATAGTAAACCTTTGTTGTATTTTTATCCAAGTCCTCCAGGACAACCTGCTTTTTTCTTTGTGTATTCATTGTGGATTTTGTGCACAGAGGCTCTTCTGATATTTTGGAAGCTAACACAAGCTTCTTATGGGATATATATATATCAGTACTGTGCAAAAGTTTTAGGCAGGTGTGAAAAAATGCTGTAAAAAAAGAATGCTTTAAAAAATGGAAGTGTTAAACATTTATGTTCATAAAATGAACAAAATGCAGTGAATGAACAAAAGAGAAATCTAAATCAAATCAATATTTGGTGTAACCACCTTTGCCTTCAAAACAGCAGCAATTCTTCTAGGTACACTTGCACACAGTTTTTGAAGGAATTCGGCTGGTAGGTTGTTCCAAACATCTTGGAGAACTAACCACAGATCTTCTGTGGCTGTAGGCTTTCTCACATCCTTTTGTCTCTTCATGTAATCCCAGACACACTCGATGATGTTGAGATTAGGGATGGGCTGCCGGTTCGAATCTGTTCGATTCGAACATCGGCTGTTCGAACGTTCGCAAACTGCGAACTTTTCGGGACGTTCGCAAAAAGGTCAGGGAAATTTTTTTTAAAAAAAAAATGCTTTAAAAATCCTAAAAAAATCTAAAAATAAAGAGACTCTTTACTGCAGAATATTAGAAGCAACGGTTTATTAGATATTGAATTAAAACGGGAATATTTTTAACATTGAAGCCTATGGGATTCAACATTTCCAACACCTTGTTGCTAAAACATCAGGCAGACACAGCCCTCTAATCAGGCACTATAGAGGGCTGCCCGCCAGGGCCTCCCAAGGATCCCCTTGAGGAGCGAGCGGCCGCCGGATGACAGAGCTGTGACTGTGCGGGCTGGCCGGTCAGGTGCATGTAGCAGAGAGGCGGTGCAGGGAGGGAGCCACTGCACCTGCGGCCACAGCAGACCCCCCCCACAACCAAGATCCAGGGAGCCCCCACTGACCACCAGGCTAAGGTAAGGCAACACATTTAAAAAAAAAAAATCCGAGGACATTTTTTAATGTCCCTGGGAACATAAAATAAAACTTTATTTTTTCTTTCTAATACTCACCTGATTCCTGTATCCACCAACAAGCGCAGCCTCCCGTCTCCCACACTGTTAGAAGCTGCATACACCGGCCCGCTGTGTGCAGCTTCTGAGGAGATACGCTATTAGTGTAGAGGGAGCGATGCAAAATGCGCAGCCGGCTTCCCCGCTACACTAATAGCGGATCTTCTCAGAAGCTGCACACAGCGCGCCGGCTAAAGCTAGCGTCAGACTTTAGAGGTGCTGCCCGGCAGTGTGAGGATTCATATGCTGCATTAATTATACTGTAGAGGTGCTGCCCGGCAGTGTGAGGATTCATATGCTGCAGTAATTATATTGTAAAGGTGCTGCCCGGCAGTGTGAGGATTCATATGCTGCATTATTATACTGTAGAGGTGCTGCCCAGCAGTGTGATGATTCATATGCTACATTAATTATACTGTAGAGGTGCTGCCCAGCAGTGTGATAATTCATATGCTACATTAATTATACTGTAGAGGTGCTGCCCAGCAGTGTGATGATTCATATGCTACATTAATTATACTGTAGAGGTGCTGCCAGCAGTGTGATGATTCATATGCTACATTAATTATACTGTAAAGGTGCTGCCCGGCAGTGTGAGGATTCATATGCTGCATTAATTATACTGTAAAGGTGCTGCCGGCAGTGTGTGGATTCATATGCTGCCTTAATTATACTGTAAAGGTGCTGCCCGGCAGTGTGAGGATTCATATGCTGCCTTAATTATACTGTAAAGGTGCTGCCCGGCAGTGTGAGGATTCATATGCTGCCTTAATTATACTGTAAAGGTGCTGCCCGGCAGTGTGAGGATTCATATGCTGCAGTAATTATATTGTAAAGGTGCTGCCCGGCAGTGAGGATTCATATGCTGCATTATTATACTGTAGAGGTGCTGCCCAGCAGTGTGATGATTCATATGCTACATTAATTATACTGTAGAGGTGCTGCCCAGCAGTGTGATAATTCATATGCTACATTAATTATACTGTAGAGGTGCTGCCCAGCAGTGTGATGATTCATATGCTACATTAATTATACTGTAGAGGTGCTGCCCAGCAGTGTGATGATTCATATGCTACATTAATTATACTGTAAAGGTGCTGCCCGGCAGTGTGAGGATTCATATGCTGCATTAATTATACTGTAAAGGTGCTGCCCGGCAGTGTGAGGATTCATATGCTGCCTTAATTATACTGTAAAGGTGCTGCCCGGCAGTGTGAGGATTCATATGCTGCCTTAATTATACTGTAAAGGTGCTGCCCGGCAGTGTGAGGATTCATATGCTGCCTTAATTATACTGTAAAGGTGCTGCCCGGCAGTGTGAGGATTCATATGCTGCCTTAATTATACTGTAAAGGTGCTGCCCGGCAGTGTGTGGATTCATATGCTGCATTAATTATACTGTAAAGGTGCTGCCGGCAGTGTGAGGATTCATATGCTGCCTTAATTATACTGTAAAGGTGCTGCCCGGCAGTGTGTGGATTCATATGCTACATTAATTATACTGTAAAGGTGCTGCCCGGCAGTGTGAGGATTCATATGCTGCCTTAATTATACTGTAAAGGTGCTGCCCGGCAGTGTGAGGATTCATATGCTGCCTTAATTATACTGTAAAGGTGCTGCCCGGCAGTGTGTGGATTCATATGCTGCATTAATTATACTGTAAAGGTGCTGCCCGGCAGTGTGAGGATTCATATGCTGCCTTAATTATACTGTAAAGGTGCTGCCCGGCAGTGTGAGGATTCATATGCTGCCTTAATTATACTGTAAAGGTGCTGCCCGGCAGTGTGAGGATTCATATGCTGCATTAATTATACTGTAAAGGTGCTGCCCGGCAGTGTGAGGATTCATATGCTGCAGTAATTATATTGTAAAGGTGCTGCCCGGCAGTGAGGATTCATATGCTGCATTATTATACTGTAGAGGTGCTGCCCAGCAGTGTGATGATTCATATGCTACATTAATTATACTGTAAAGATGCTGCCCGGCAGTGTGAGGATTCATATGCTACATTATTATTATTTTTTTTTAACCCCTTAGTGACCGGGCGGTTTTACACAAATCCGTCCGTTCGTGACCGCAGCTGTTTTTATGTTTCTGCGCTCTTAGTGTTTACGTCAAATTTTCCTCTTACTCGTTTATGTAACCCACACATATTTTACACTGTTTTTCTCGTCACTAAATGGACTTTATAAAGATACCATTTTTTTCATCATTTCATATAATTTACTATAAAAAATATTGTGAAATATGACACAAAAATTGAAAAAACACCAACTTTTTCGAACTTTGACCCCCAAAATTTCTTATGTATCAACAACCGTCAAAAAAAATTTATTCCTTAGTAGTTTCTAAATTTAGTACTGAGTTTAGCAATACCCAATGTTTACATATTCCTCGCTTTTTTCCTTATTTTATGCAACAATAAGTGCAAGTAGCACTTTGCCATTTCCAAAGAGTTTATTTTCAAAACTAGTGATAGTGACATTGTAACACTGATATCTGTCACTAATTCCTGAATAACCCTCCACATATACATATTTTTTTAAAGTACACAAATCAAGGTATTAAACTTGGGGATTTCTCTTTCCATGCAAACCATTTTACCACAAATCTATGCCAAAGTTTGAGAAAAAAAAAATTTTTGGTGATTTTTTTTTTTTGAACGCAATTTAAGAATACATGTACTGTGAACTTTAAGGTTTACTGCCAAAAAGCACCCCAAAATATGTTCAGCAACATCTTCTGAGTAAATTGATACCACCCAGTATAGGTATGTCGGGTCATTTGGGGGCTAAAAGGCCTTATTTGGGGGGTGCGCATTTCAGTTTTCCAACTTGGAATTTTCACATTTCGTCATCATGCACCCATGTCCTATTTGGGACATTTTTGAAGCCGGCCAAAGTAATTTACCCCCATCAAACCATATATTTTTAGAAAGGGCACACCCTAGGGTGCTTCAAAGAGTTGTATTTTAACACTTTCCATGCACTAGCTCTTTGTCAATCTTTCAGGTAGTCACTTTTTGTGTTATTTTTTCACACACATTGTACTTTAGGCATGAATTGTCAAATCCAGTTATGGGTTACTGCCAAAAAACACCCCAAACTATGTTCAGCAACATCTTCTGAGTAAATTGATACCACCCATGTATAGGTATGTCGGGTCATTTGGGGGCTAAAAGGCCTTATTTGGGGGGTGCGCATTTCAGTTTTCCAACTTGGAATTTTCACATTTCGTCATCATGCACCCATGTCCTATTTGGGACATTTTTGAAGCCGGCCAAAGTAATTTACCCCCATCAAACCATATATTTTTAGAAAGGGCACACCCTAGGGTGCTTCAAAGAGTTGTATTTTAACACTTTCCATGCACTAGCTCTTTGTCAAACTTTCAGGTAGTCACTTTTTGTGTTATTTTTTCACACACATTGTACTTTAGGCATGAATTGTCAATCCAGTTATGGGTTACTGCCAAAAAACACCCCAAAATATGTTCAGCAATCTTCTGAGTAAATTGATACCACCCATGTATAGGTATGTCGGGTCATTTGGGGGCTAAAAGGCCTTATTTGGGGGGTGCGCATTTCAGTTTTCCAACTTGGAATTTTCACATTTCGTCATCATGCACCCATGTCCTATTTGGACATTTTTGAAGCCGGCCAAAGTAATTTACCCCCATCAAACCATATTTTTTAGAAAGGGCACACCCTAGGGTGCTTCAAAGAGTTGTATTTTAACACTTTCCATGCACTAGCTCTTTGTCAAACTTTCAGGTAGTCACTTTTTGTGTTATTTTTTCACACACATTGTACTTTAGGCATGAATTGTCAAATCCAGTTATGGGTTACTGCTAAAAAACACCCCAAAATATGTTCAGCAACATCTTCTGAGTAAATTGATACCACCCATGTATAGGTATGTCGGGTCATTTGGGGGCTAAAAGGCTTTATTTGGGGGGTGCGCATTTCAGTTTTCCAACTTGGAATTTTCACATTTCGTCATCATGCACCCATGTCCTATTTGGGACATTTTTGAAGCCGGCCAAAGTAATTTACCCCCATCAAACCATATATTTTTAGAAAGGGCACACCCTAGGGTGCTTCAGAGTTGTATTTTAACACTTTCCATGCACTAGCTCTTTGTCAATCTTTCAGGTAGTCACTTTTTGTGTTATTTTTTCACACACATTGTACTTTAGGCATGAATTGTCAAATCCAGTTATGGGTTACTGCCAAAAAACACCCCAAACTATGTTCAGCAACATCTTCTGAGTAAATTGATACCACCCATGTATAGGTATGTCGGGTCATTTGGGGGCTAAAAGGCCTTATTTGGGGGGTGCGCATTTCAGTTTTCCAACTTGGAATTTTCACATTTCGTCATCATGCACCCATGTCCTATTTGGGACATTTTTGAAGCCGGCCAAAGTAATTTACCCCCATCAAACCATATATTTTTAGAAAGGGCACACCCTAGGGTGCTTCAAAGAGTTGTATTTTAACACTTTCCATGCACTAGCTCTTTGTCAAACTTTCAGGTAGTCACTTTTTGTGTTATTTTTTCACACACATTGTACTTTAGGCATGAATTGTCAAATCCAGTTATGGGTTACTGCCAAAAAACACCCCAAAATATATGTTCAGCAACATCTTCTGAGTAAATTGATACCACCCATGTATAGGTATGTCGGGTCATTTGGGGGCTAAAAGGCCTTATTTGGGGGGTGCGCATTTCAGTTTTCCAACTTGGAATTTTCACATTTCGTCATCATGCACCCATGTCCTATTTGGGACATTTTTGAAGCCGGCCAAAGTAATTTACCCCCATCAAACCATATATTTTTAGAAAGGGCACACCCTAGGGTGCTTCAAAGAGTTGTATTTTAACACTTTCCATGCACTAGCTCTTTGTCAATCTTTCAGGTAGTCACTTTTTGTGTTATTTTTTCACACACATTGTACTTTAGGCATGAATTGTCAAATCCAGTTATGGGTTACTGCCAAAAAACACCCCAAACTATGTTCAGCAACATCTTCTGAGTAAATTGATACCACCCATGTATAGGTATGTCGGGTCATTTGGGGGCTAAAAGGCCTTATTTGGGGGGTGCGCATTTCAGTTTTCCAACTTGGAATTTTCACATTTCGTCATCATGCACCCATGTCCTATTTGGGACATTTTTGAAGCCGGCCAAAGTAATTTACCCCCATCAAACCATATATTTTTAGAAAGGGCACACCCTAGGGTGCTTCAAAGAGTTGTATTTTAACACTTTCCATGCACTAGCTCTTTGTCAATCTTTCAGGTAGTCACTTTTTGTGTTATTTTTTCACACACATTGTACTTTAGGCATGAATTGTCAAATCCAGTTATGGGTTACTGCCAAAAAACACCCCAAACTATGTTCAGCAACATCTTCTGAGTAAATTGATACCACCCATGTATAGGTATGTCGGGTCATTTGGGGGCTAAAAGGCCTTATTTTGGGTGGTGCGCATTTCAGTTTTCCAACTTGGAATTTTTCACATTTCGTCATCATGCACCCATGTCCTATTTGGGACATTTTTGAAGCCGGCCAAAGTAATTTACCCCCATCAAACCATATATTTTTAGAAAGGGCACACCCTAGGGTGCTTCAAAGAGTTGTATTTTAACACTTTCCATGCACTAGCTCTTTGTCAATCTTTCAGGTAGTCACTTTTTGTGTTATTTTTTCACACACATTGTACTTTAGGCATGAATTGTCAAATCCAGTTATGGGTTACTGCCAAAACACCCCAAAATATGTTCAGCAACATCTTCTGAGTAAATTGATACCACCCATATATAGATTTGTTCTGTTGTTTTTGGGGTGCTACGCCAATCTTTGACATGTGCTTGTCAATTTTCTAATTTGACATACAGTATCTTCTTTGCTTATCTTCTTTTTAGGGGCCTTTTTACATACCCCAGTTTTATGAACGTGCATATATTTGGTAAGCTAACACCCCAAAGTATTGTAAATGGAGTGTTTTTATGCTATGGATGCATCCGTTTGCTCCAAACAAATTAGATACTGTTTGGTGGTCATTTTTCATTTTCACACCCATCAGTTTTGGACTGTGATTTAGGAGACACTGTTGTTTTTTACTGCATGAAAACTCTCCAGGTTGTTTTCTGCAAGGTCTCCTGAGTACACCCATGCCCCCCCATGCATAGGTTTGCCAGGATTTTGGGAAGGTTCAAATACAATTTTTATGACTTTGTCATTGGAGTTGAAATTGAGATTATTTCTTCAGCTAGGCCTAGCTTTGGTTTTGGGTCTACCGCATACCCCAGTTTGAATTATTGCCAGAAAATTGTTTATATTTGTTATGTTGACACCCCAAGGTATTGCATATGGAGTGCTTTGATGCCATGGATGCAACGGTTTTAGCCCAAAACATTTGAGAAGGTGTGTGGCGGTAATTTTTCAATTTTCAGATTTTTACACCCACATCAGTTTTGGACTGTGATTTAGCAGACACTGTTGTTTGTTACTGCATGAAAACTCTCCAGGTTGTTTTCTGCAAGATCTCCTGAGTACACCCATGCCCCCCATGCCTAGGTTTGCCAGGATTTTGGGAAGGTTCAAATACAATTTTTATGACTTTGTCATTAGAGTTGAAATTGAGATTATTTCTTCAGCTAGGCCTATCTTTGGTTTTGGGTCTACCGCATACCCCAGTTTGAATTATTGCCAGAAAATTGTTTATATTTGTTATGTTGACACCCCAAGGTATTGCATATGGAGTGCTTTGATGCCATGGATGCAACGGTTTTAGCCCAAAACATTTGGCAACAAGGTGTGTGGCGGTAATTTTTCAAATTTCAGATTTTTACGCCCACAGTAGTTTTGGACTGTGATTTAGGCTAGGGTCAGACGAGCGTAGTGTTCACGTCCGTGATCGCGCCTAAAAGTACGTCCGTGATAGCATGACATAAAGTCCAATGGAGCCCGACACACGAAGTACGTCCGCACTGAACTGCGGACGCACAACGGCCGCGGCCACGGACGCAAGGCAGGCAAGAACGTAGAACCGCTAGAACGGCCGCACAAAGTGCGCTGCGTCCGCAACGTCTGCATAGCTTTGTGTGTGAGTGATGGAACGTGGTCAGACGGACTGCATTTATACGTCCTGCATTTTTCACGGACAAAATGGTTTTGCAATTGAATTATTGTCCCTCCTACATCTGTCAAAAAATAAATGTCAGTGAAAAAACGGACTGTGTGACCACTACTGCGTCTTCCGTACTGACGATGTCCGTACTGCACGGACGTACAGTCCGTAGAAATCACGCTCGTCTGACCCTAGCCTTAGCAGACACTGTTGTTTGTTACTGCATGAAAACTCTCCAGGTTGTTTTCTGCAAGATCTCCTGAGTACACCCATGCCCCCATGCATAGGTGTGCAAAGATTTTGGCAAAATACAGCACCAATTGTAGAACATAAAAATGTACGAATAAAATGTAAAAGTCTGGTGCCTGTCAAACTGGGGATGCTCTCTAGGGGAGCACAGGCTGTTGTCACTGAAGTGCATGAAACGCAAAATGTTTTCATACCTTCTACGTGACATTGATTGGAGGTAAATGGGGGTAGAGCAGATGGGGCTACTGCTCCAGCAGGAGCGAATTGAGGGCTTCTTTATGATGCCCTCAGCATAGTAAGTGCCCAGAATTTCATAAATTCTGGCACATCTAGCGGGGTCCATTGCTGCCTTGCCAAGTAGGAGTCTGGCTTCGCAGCACAATGCTGTTGGGCATACAGATTTGATTGGGCCACGATGTGGCCCAACAAATCATCCCCCATAAACACCTGCAAAAACTGTGTGGCGGTAAATCCTGCAACATCAATATTGATGCCAGGATTTGCCGTGAAAGGAGGGATATCTGGCCTCTGGCGATGAGGCACTACCCACTCCTCAGCTGGAGCTGTGCGTCTCCTGCTGGCAGGTGGTGACCCAGGATCTGCATCAGAAACATCACTAGATACATCAGCCAGCATAGATAATGTATCTAGCGACGCCTCTGAGCAGTTAGCGGGGTCGAAATGAGGGTCTGAGTCTGACGCAGATGCCTCAGATTCTGACGCCAGGATGGCATATGCCTCCTCGGCGCTGTACACCCTCTCAGACATTATATATAATAGATTATAAAATTTTATAATTATTATATATATATAAGCGGATTGTTGGTTCTTAGAAGAACCGTTGGGTTTCACAAGAAAATACAAATAAACACCTAAATCTCTCTAAATCCCTCTAAGCCTGCCTCAATTCTTCTAAATCTCCCTAAAATCTCTCTAAATCTGCCTCAATTTTTCTAATCTCACTAAATCTCACTAAAATCTCTAACCTGTCAAATCTGATCTCTCTCTCTCGCTCACCAAAACACAAGTGAGGAGAGGGAGGGAGAATCACAGAGGTCAGAGCCAATATTTACAAAATATTGGCCTGACCTGACAAATTAGAAATTTTATTTTGATTTTTTCTAACTTCTGATTGGATGTTGCTAGCCTGCCTCTCTGATGAGGCAGGCTAGGAACATCCCACTCAGCCCAAGATGACCCTGCCCTTAGAACCCTAACCCTACCCCTGACCCTGCCCTTAGAACCCTAACCCTAACCCTACCCTAACCCTACCCTAACCCTACCCCCTACCCTAACCCTACCCCTACCCCTAACCCTACCCCTACCCCTACCCCTAACCCTACCCTAACCCTACCCCTAACCCTAACCCTACCCCTAACCCTACCCCTAACCCTACCCCTACCCTAACCCTAACCCTAACCCTACCCCTAACCCTACCCCTAACCCTAACCCTACCCCTAACCCTAACCCTACCCCTAACCCTACCCCTAACCCTAACCCTAACCCTAACCCTACCCCTAACCCTAACCCTAACCCTAACCGTCAGTTTATTTTATTTATTTTTCTTTTTTTACACTTTTTTTACACTTTTTTTACACACTTTTTTTTACTTTTTTTTACACTTTTTTTTTCTCTGCTGGGTGCCTTGATCCCTCGAGGCACCCAGCAGAGCACTGATCACTGAAGTGATCGATTTTGTACTGAGTGCCACGATACCTCGTGGCACTCAGTACTTCCTGCCGCTACCGGAAGTGATCGCTCGGGGGAGCGATCACGGACGGACCGGCGGCAGGTAAGTATATTACAAGGATGCCTCGATGTCGAGGCATCCTTGTAATATGCTCAGAGCAGCTGGAAGCGATCCGATCGCTTCCAGCGCTCTGTAGAAGTGCCGGGCACCTCTCCGGTGCAACCGGATGTAGATCGCTCCCGGGGAGCGATCACATGGTGCCCCGGCACTTCTAACGGCCATTGCACGGATGCCTGGACTCCCAGGCATCCTGCAATGGCGTTTGAGCTGCTGGAAGCGATCCGATCGCTTCCAGCAGCTCAAAAACGGCAGGACGTACCATGTACGTCAGCGGGTCTAAGAGAGACCCGCTGCAATGACGTACATGGTACGTCCCGGGTCCTTAAGGGGTTAAATTCTTTATTTTCTGAAGATTGCTTCAGCACATAAATTCAACATAAATGAAAATGACCTCGCAGGGCCAAAGTAAGTCAGCTGTTATACTACGCAAGAAAAATAAAAAAGCACTTTATGATCATCTATGAAAAATACTCTAAAATTATGATCCCTGTCCCGTATCTTATCTATGATTGTTTGCTGCCAAAATGAAATGGAATCGTCACAAAGTGCAGACTTTCCTTTAAAAGTAGGGTTGCAAATTGTGGCCAGCATATACTCAGGACAAGTGTTTATTCGGTACTCCAGCTGTTCATAAAGTCTGGTCAGAAGAGCAGTGACATCGACATGTGGAGGTTTACCGCCAGGCAACTCTTCTCTGTTGGACAGAAAGTCATCCATAGAGTCACGGAGTTGGTAGAATACGGGTATGATTTCAGACAAGCTAGCACTCGCTCGGCTCAAGTGTTCTGTAGCTAATCGGAAAGACTTCAGGACTTCCACTGCCTGTTCCATCACGGCCCAGTCATCCCTGCCTAGTGGGCTGCTAATGCCAATGGAATGTTTGTACGCCATTGCGTGGATTGCTTTTTGCTGTTCGAGAATCCTTTCCAGCATGTCTAATGTGAAGTTCCACCTTGTTGCCACATCTTGTTTTAACCGGTGTGTCTGGGAGTCCTGCCCTTTTCTGCTCCTGCCTAAGGAGCTGGCTAGCTCTTGCACTGTGGTGGAAATGACCAGCAATTTTTCTGCACGATTCAACAAGTGCCCCCAACCTTCCTCCACTAATGCTCTCATCGAGTGCCTTTGTCACCACTAGATGCAGGATGTGAGCTGCGCACCGCACACCCACAAATCTTCCATCCCGGAGAGCCCTTATCATGTTGCTTCCACCATCGGTTACTACAAAACCCATTTGAGCTTGTGTACCAGGCTGCTCCCCTAGGCACTGTGCCATCATGTTCTTCAGTGCATGTAAGATGTTCTCTGCGGTGTGCTGCTGATCCATAACCTCAGCGTGGAGGAGGAAGGAATGTAATGCTGTCTTCTTTTCTGCATCATCGGCACAAGGCCCAGCACTTTTTTTTTTTTGCCCCTGAACTTGTTGATGCTGGCTGCTTTTGCTCGGGCACATTGGGCTGCGACTGCCACCAATGTCCCGTCAAGGACATAAAGGCATGCTGGCTATTTGGAGCAGTCCATAGATCTGTGGTGAAGTGCACTGATCGTCCAGCAGCCTTTCCCAGCTCCTCCTTCAAAACTCCAACGCAGGACCGGTACATAGCTGGCACTACAGATCGACTAAATGTAGTGCGTGAAGGCACTTTATATTGGGGGGAGAGAGCCTGCATGAGGGGCTTGAAAAAATCACTGCCTATCAAATTAAAAGAAGCACCCCCAACCGTTATTAACTCTGCAATGAGTCTGGTGATTTTTCGGGTCTGCTGCTTCGATATTCCCCTGGGCTGAAACCCACCAAATTGCTCCACAGTGGGCTGTGTGGAGGATGGCTGTTTGCTCAGACTTTTACTAGCTGCTGCAGAAGTGGAGGTGTGTGTGCCTGTGGCACTGGTGGTGGGAGTAGATTCCCTAGTAGTGCTAGCATTGCTAGGTGGCAGTACCGGTAGAGGAGAACTTTTTTCTATTTCTAAAGCTAGCAGTACTGCCTTGTGGTGGGTTTTCATGTGTGACTTCATGCCAGTGGTAGTGAGTTTGTTTGTCTGTTGACCACGGCTGACCCATGTTCCGCACAAATTACATTTGGCTGTACGTTTATCTGCACTTTCAGTAAAATACTGCCACGCTTTCGACCGACGGTGGTCACTTGTTGCTGATGAAGGTTCTTGTTTAGAGCCGCATTCTTCATCCAATTCCACACGCTGAACCTGGCCTGTGTATTCTGATGTAATAGTAGCAGTACTTTCAGTTTCTCCTTGTTGTTGTAACCCATGTTTATTGTTTTTAAACATTTTTGGATAGTGGGGTGAGGGGCTCCTACTACTGGTGTGGTGGTGGTACTAGTGGCACTGGTGACGGGAGCACAAATTTTGATATTGGTACTAATAATTTCTACTTGGGACAGAGAGACAGGTGACACTGGTGATGCCGACGAGTTTTCACAGGAAAACAAAATTGGGGAACGATCATGTGTACTATGGTAAGGGGATAGGGAACCTTGAAAAGGAGTATAAGGCTGTAAATCTTCTTGCTCTTGTAGATCCAAATTTAAATGAGATTTTCTATTATAGTCTTTGTGTGAATATAAAAATTCATCATCACCAGTGGGAGATGTTGAGTCCTGTCGCTGAATTCCTTCTCCCTGAAGGCTACTAGGATATAAGGAATGGGATAGAAAACCACCAGTATCTCTCTCTTGGGTTCTTCTATCAAGTTCAGCAGCAGTGGTGGTGGTGGTGGCACTTTGTGATAGAGCTAAAGCAATTCCCTCCTGATACTGCAGAAGCTCAGTCTTGGGCTGCTTAAATGAATGATGACTTTCAAAAACCTTCCCACATACCTTCGTGCCTCTACTAGAATAAAACATCTCTGGTACTAGCACATTTTTTGACACAGTAGAAGTAGCACTAGCTGCCCCCGCCAGGGTACTTGTTGTGCTTCTACAAGTGGCGCTGGTTATTGTGCACGTTGTTTTTGGAGGAAGTGGAATTAGCTCCTTAAACTGCTGACACAGAATTGCTGACTTAGTTCTTGACTCAGATAAATACGTCTTACTCTTAAACTCAGCCGCCTTGCCAGTTGTCAGGTTCGTACCAGGAAGGAGCCATGGCACGGCCTCAGTGTGATGTTATATTCCCAAGCGCTGGGGGTGAGCAGGCAGAAAGACACAGGAGACAGTAAATGCACAACAAAGCTTGTATTGTGGGATGGTTCACAGCAAACAGTCCAGCACAGAACAGGCGGTAGCACAGAAAATAGGCAAGTGGATGGTGGACCACGTAGTCTCTCTCCAGATCCGCTTGAGGAGAAGCAGGAGCCTTTAGGCAAATGTACCTTGATAGTAGGTTGGTCTCCTTGGAGAGAGCTGGAGGGCTGGAAGCCACTTGAGTGTCTCTCGACCCACTGGATAGTGGGCCACGCAGTGGATCGTCAGCACGCAGGAACCAGGTAATGCAGACACAGCAAGGATGCACGGCAGAGCAAAATAAATCAGGAACATACAATGACAAGAGGGAGCTCTCAAGACCTCTGGACACTGGGAAGGGAAAAACACAAAATGAAAGATCAAAGGGGAGGAGGGTGTGGTCTGGTTATATGCAGAATCCTCAGGTTCAGACACAGGAGTTAACCCTTAGGTGGGGAGCAGGTATAGAGAGCTAGTGACCTAGGCTGACCACAGCAGGCTCTCAGGGCTGAGGCATGACAGTACCTCCCTCCTTACAAGGTGCACTCCTGGCACCTAGGGCATAGGCTAGAACCAGGAGCAGCTAGGAGGTCATCACCACCCATCAGAGTCCGAGTCAGTGTCATCATAAATGTCTCCTTGGGCAAGCAGGGCCTGCTCAAAGATTTCAAGGTCCTCTTTACGGACCAACGTTCCATTAGATGCCCAAACACAACCATCAGGAGTAGGGTTGTCCACAGGTGGAAAGGGCGTGAGAGGTGTACAGGTGACGACCCCCGCAATGATGGGCGATGGGCCTCTTTCCTTGGCTGCCAACCGTTGCTCATAGGCAGCAAGATCTGAATCAGGAATAATGAAGCCATCAGAGGCTATAGAAAAAGTCCTGACATCCTTATGAGAGCAAGAAACGGTTCTATCAGGCAGAGCGTCACAGCCATGTATAATGTTGGGGTCTGAGACTTGCTCTCCTGGACCACCTCTAGGGTGCTTGGCAGTCTGGATAGGAGATACGTGGGTCACACCCACCTCCATAGGTACCTGGGGTTCAGGTTCCATAACCATGGGTTCTGCATCAACGAGCTCAGTAGGCAGGATCTCTATGGACCCAGAAGGGTCTGGGGTCAAGACCTCCATGTCCTCAGCATCGGATTCATCCTCTGTACCCTCCTCCTCCGAAGAGACATCACAGGAAACAGACCTCCTTGGTACAGAGGATCGACGAGGCTTGCCCATGTTGGTAGCCTGGCGAGGCTTAGCAGCTGCCTGATGTGACTTAACTGGGCGAGACTTGGCAGCGACCGGAGTCTGGCGTGATTTGGCAGTGGCCTGGCGAGTCTTGCGTGAAACAGGAGCAGCGGCTGGGGTCTTGCGTGACACAGGCGCAGCGGCTGGAGTCTTGCGTGGCACAGGAGCAGCGACTGGAGTCTTGCGTGGCACAGGAGCAGCGACTGGAGTCTTGCGTGGCACAGGAGCAGCGACTGGAGTCTTGCGTGGCACAGGAGCAGCGACTGGAGTCTTGCGTGGCACAGGAGCAGCGACTGGAGTCTTGCGTGGCACAGGAGCAGCGACTGGAGTCTTGCGTGGCACAGGAGCAGCGACTGGAGTCTTAGCAGGTCTGATGGGACAGAGATCTATTCGGTGCAGATCTGACCCACAGTAGAAGCATTGGTTCAGCCTTCTACGCCTTTCCTTCTGAGTCTCCACATAAGGTGCCTGTGCTCTGCATATAGGTGGAGAATGATTAAACTCAACAGATTGCTGTGATGCTCTACTCACTGGTGTAGGCCTGACTGGGTCAGGTGTGGTGGGAAATGAGTCCATTAGTGTATACACATCATCCACTACAACGAGCAACTGATATACAATCTCCTCCAGTGCAGCTTGAACCCCCACGGGCCTGGTTTTTGGCTCTTTCATTATGTCAGGTTCGTGCCAGGAAGGAGCCATGGCACGGCCTCAGTGTGATGTTATATTCCCAAGCGCTGGGGGTGAGCAGGCAGAAAGACACAGGAGACAGTAAATGCACAACAAAGCTTGTATTGTGGGATGGTTCACAGCAAACAGTCCAGCACAGAACAGGCGGTAGCACAGAAAATAGGCAAGTGGATGGTGGACCACGTAGTCTCTCTCCAGATCCGCTTGAGGAGAAGCAGGAGCCTTTAGGCAAATGTACCTTGATAGTAGGTTGGTCTCCTTGGAGAGAGCTGGAGGGCTGGAAGCCACTTGAGTGTCTCTCGACCCACTGGATAGTGGGCCACGCAGTGGATCGTCCAGCACGCAGGAACCAGGTAATGCAGACACAGCAAGGATGCACGGCAGAGCAAAATAAATCAGGAACATACAATGACAAGAGGGAGCTCTCAAGACCTCTGGACACTGGGAAGGGAAAAACACAAAATGAAAGAGCAAAGGGGAGGAGGGTGTGGTCTGGTTATATGCAGAATCCTCAGGTTCAGACACAGGAGTTAACCCTTAGGTGGGGAGCAGGTATAGAGAGCTAGTGACCTAGGCTGACCACAGCAGGCTCTCAGGGCTGAGGCATGACACCAGTAAAGGATGATGATGATGATGATGATGTTGTCTTTACTTGTTTGCTGGGTGGGACTGGGTTTCTCTTTCTCTGACTAGTACTAGTTGTACTACTGTCTGACTCGGTTCTGGTGGATTTGGATTTCCCTCGGGTTTTAATAATTGGCAGATCTTGAGGAACAGTGACAGCAGGACGACTTCCAAGCTGTTTATTTTTTTTACTGCCCTTTGAAACAGTCCTGCTGCGAGTACTAGTAGATGGGGCCATCCTTTGAATGATGGTGCTTGGTGTGTCACCAGTGACACTGCTTGTCGAGTCCATGATGTTATGTTCTCTAAACAAATAAAAAATAAAACCATAAATAAAATATTTTGTAACTGAATTTTTGTATATAATATATATTTATTTATTTATTTATTTATAAAGGATTTTTTACCAGGAAGGATACATTGAGATTTCTCTCGTTTTCAAGTATGTCCTGGGTTCAAGAACATTGAGTGGTTACAGCAGAAATACAAAATACTTAGTAAAATGCAAGATATTAACACAAGACCAAATATACAGATTAACATAAAAATAAATATGTAGGAAATAAAGTCATTATGTTACATGTTTACAGGTGCATTTCGTATTGAGGTATGTTAATAGGGAAGTCTAAGGGACTTTAGACTGGGGGAAGATTTGATGGTGTCTGTCTGGGAGGTTATTCCGTATTTGCGGTGCTCTGTAGTGAAATGAGGATCGAGCCACTTTCTTTTTGTATTGTGGTATAGCAAGTAAGCAAGCAGGTGCTGGACTGCTGGTCCTGGATCTGAGGTTATTATAGGATGAGGGAACTGCCGGGGGAAATATACTGTATAGGTCCAAAGACAAAAACAACCACTAATGGGCCACAGTGCGGTGGCCATCTGTAATAAGTATGGAGGGGGCACAATGGATCCCCCAATTCACTGCAGGGTCCAAGTGGATTTTCAAAAAGGTTATTTAGGAGTTAAGAATTAAATTATTTAGCACAATAATGTACACGTGGGTGCTGCATTGTAGGGAGTGTTTTTTTTATGGGTGTGGCCCCCTGTGGGTGCAAAAACAAGGGGGCCCCATGACCTCCTTTTGCCCGGGGGCCACATTAGTTGTCCGCCCCTGGGCCCCCTGCATGGACGATTAAAAAAAATGAGACGCTGGACAAGGACATGGACACACGGAGCAGTGAGTGAGAGAGAGGCGAGCACCGACACAGGCAATCAGGCATAATAAAGAATAGATAGATATCAGTCTCACTCTAGTCTACTCACTCAGTCTCTCTCCAGTGCACCAGTCCAGCACCAGCACTCAAAAGGCAAAGCTAAATGAATAATCATGAATAAAAAAAATACACAAGTATGAAATATATTTGTAAATAAATGTTGCCAGGATAAATTAAGAACAGAAGAGATATTATTACAAGTATTTCTTTGTATTATTACTTTGAGTGGTTACAGTTGTTACAGAAACAGAAATACAATGTTCTTGAACCCAGGAGGACATACTTGAAAACGAGAGAAATCACAATGTATCCTTGCTGGTAAAATTAAAAATCCTTTGCAAATAAATAAATAAGTAGTTTACTAAACTTTACTTACACTCTCGCAAGTCAGTCCACTATGGGGTATAACTTTCCCAGTCCACTCCTTGTCCTTGTGGCAAAAACAAACATTTCAATTAATGATAAAAAAATATAAAAATAAAGAGACTCTTTAATTACTGCAGAACTACGGATTCATATGCTGCATTAATATACTGTAGACTACAGGTGCCGCCTGCCTGGCCTGCCAGTGTGTGGATTCTATTCTTATGCTGCATTTATTATACTGCAGAGAGAGGCGCTTCCCCGCGGTGTGTGGAGGATTCATATGCTGCATTAATTATACTGCAGAGACTGAGGCGCTTCCCTGCAGTGTGCAGATTCATATGCTGCATTAACCACTTAGCTGCTAGGGACATGCTCAGCGCCTCATGCATGCCAACTTGCCAAGTGCTCCTCCTGTGCTATGGATGCGCTGTGAGCGGTGAGCGAGCGCGTCCCTAGCACAGGAGGCAGGCAGCAATCATCATCAACCGGGATTCCGGCCAATTGCTGTGCCCCCAGGTCGGGGCCGGATCCAGGCTTATTCAGCACATAAAGGCGTCAGGTCACTCCCAATCCTCTCCCAGAGCTGGCTGACATCTTGGATGTCAGCCAAGCTTCCGGGATCTACCCCTGGTGACGAGTCGACTGGCGTCATCGTGCACAGTGCAATGACGTCAGTTCTGCAGTGAAGCCCTAACTGCGGCTAATGGTGGAGATGGGGGGGGTTCATTGGAAACCCCTATCTCACGATCCACGGCAGCTATCGGTTAATGTGTTAATGTTTGGTATCGTTGGATTGACCAGAGCATGGCCTTTTTTCCAACGATACCAAACATTGTCAATGTTAAATAAAAAAAAATATTATCAAAATATAATAAACAAATATTTTTTTGTGTGTTGTTTTTATTAATGCAGCAATATTGTTGCCATTTCAATTATATAATGTGAACAATGATGCTGCACTACGGATTTTTCTATGGGGTGCGTTTAGTAAAAATAGTGTAATTTATTTTTCAGCCAAAAAAATGTAACATTAACAACTAGTAGTGTAGTACTACTAGTCCACATTTCAAATTTTTTTAACAAGCGCAACTCATATAAAATATATTTATAACCGCGAACGCTCGCATGTTAAATGTGAAAAAAGCACTTTATTCATTGTTTATTTACATTTACACCTTGTAAATTATTTATGAAAATTCCAATTTTATTGAATTTTTTTAATAATATAATACAGACAGGACATGACGCATACATATATAAGTCAGACAGAAAGAAGAACGATATATAACATGTCTGGGATTGGGTCATATAATAAAATAAAGTTCAAAACGCGTTTAAACATGATGAGCGAAACCGTTAAAAAAAAATAGCTCAGCAGCACAGCACACAAGGCGTGAACCGTGAAGCCGTGAAATGCCTCAGGAGTGAAAGGATTAATTTCTTTTTGTCTGTTTTAAATCATTTTATTTGTTGTTTTTTTTTAGTTTCAGTTTGTTTTTTTGATCAACAACGTCAACTATTAGTATTTTTAACTTTTAAAACCTTTTGTTCTGGTTTTTATTTTTAAAGTCAGACGGTCAGTTTTCGGTTTCTTAAATCGTTTTGTTCATTTTTTTAATGTTCCATTCATTTAATACCATTTATTTAATATGATTAAATAAATTTGTGAAATGCATATTCAAATTATCGTATCACATCTATAGAATTGTCGTATCGTATCGCCAGCAGAATTATCGAGTAGAAAATTTTCGAAATCCGAACGAACCAAATCGAAACGAAAAAAAACGGTGCTGCAGTGCACATCACAAGCCTACTTCTTCCGAAAAACACGAAAATCTCCGAAAGCACGAACAAAAAAGTCCATACAAAAAACGAGCAGACCCGAAATCTCGAAAATGACCGATATCCCGAGGAAAAAGTCAATCCGAAAAACGAATCAAATCGAACCGAACCGAAACGGAAATCGGCCGAAACGAGCCGAAACGAAAATTTTAAAAATCCGAACGAACCAAATCGAATCGAAAAAAAAAACAGTGCACAAGTCAACTCGGCAGTGAACGTTTTTTTTTTTATTTCTTTTTCATTGCTTCCTGTCCCCCAGGGCAGTACCCGGACCCCCATACACCTTTTATGACCCATATCTTGCAAATATGCCCTCTGGAGGGGACCTTAATTTTCGAACCTTTGAGCCCCATTGACTTGCATTGCGTTCGAATCACGTTCGAATTCGAACTTTTTCAAATGTTCGAGTTCGAATGCGAACTGAACACAGGGGTGTTCGGCCCATCCCTAGTTGAGATCAGAGCTCTGTGGAGGCCATGCCATCACTTCCAGTACTTATTGTTCTTCTTTACGCTGAAGATAGTTCTTAATAACTTTATATGTTTGGGGTCGTTGTCCTGCTGCAGAATAAATTTGGGGCCAATCATACGCCTCCCTGATGGTATGAGAACACCATTAATCCTGACCAAATCTCCAACTCCATTTGAAGAAATGCAGCCCCAAACGTTCAAGGAACCTCCACCATGCTTCACTGTTGCCTGCAGACACTCATTATTGTACCGCTCTCCAGCCCTTCAACGAACAAACTGCCTTTTGCTACAGCCAAATATTTAAAATTTTGACTCGTCATCAGTCCAGAGCACCTGCTGCCATTTTTCTGCACCCCAGTTCCTATGTTTTAGTTCCTACTTTAGTTGCTTGGCCTTGTTCCCACATCGGAGGTATGGCTTTTTGACTGCAACTCTTCCATGAAGACCACTTCTGGCCAGACTTCTCCAGACAGTAGATGGGTGTACCTGGCTCCCACTGGTTTCTGCCAGTTGTGAGCTGATGGCACTGCTGGACATCTTCCGATTTCGAAGGGCAATAAGCTTGATGTCTCTTTCATCTGCTGCACTAAGTTTCCTTGGCCGACCACTGCGTCTACAATCCTCAACGTTGCCCGTTTCTTTGTGCTTCTTCAAAAGAGCTTGAGCAGCACATCTTGAAACCCCAGTCTGCTTTGAAATATTTGTCTGGGAGAGACCAGGCTATCTACTACAAAAGAGCAGTTAAAGAACAGCTGCAAAATTAAAAATCCTGCTTGAGCAATCAGAAAAAGAATAGGTTTCCCTTGTCCATAAAAATTAGAAAGCTTGTACAAACAGTGCAGATCACATAGAGGGGAAGGAACGAGTGTGGAGAAGCAGAAGAAACATTGGGTAAAGCATTTTAACCCCGGAAACGCTGCAGAAACGTGTTCTGATAGCACGCCATAGCTGCCGCCATCAAAATTGGTTTCTTTTGTCTAAGAAAATAAGAAAGCTTGTACAAACAGTGCAGATCACATAGAGGGGAAGGCACGAGTGTGGAGAAGCAGAAAAAACATTGGGTAAAGCATTTTAACCCCGGAAACGCTGCAGAAACGTGTTCTGATAGCAGCACGTCATAGCTGCCGCCATCAGAATTGGTTTCTCTTGTCCATAAAAATAGGAAAGCTTGTACAAACAGTGCAGATCATATAAAGGAGAAGGCACAAGTATGGAGAAGTAGAAAAAATATTGGGTAAAGCATTTTAACCCCAGAAACGCTGGGGCTGTATTTAATAGACTTGTGCACCAATTTTTTTTTCGGTTCGGTCGTATTCTGTAAATTTTCGTTTTGGTTCGTTTTGGCCGATTTCCGTTTCGGTTCGTTTCTTTTTTCGTTTCGTTTTTCGTATCGACTTTTTTTTCGTAATTTCGGAAATTCTAGTGTTTTTCGGAACGTCTGTTCTCCTCGTTTCAAAGTGTCTATTCGTTTTGACGTAAACTAATGGTTTTTCGGATCCGATATTTCTGTTGATACGATAATTCTGCCATTGAGATTTCTCATGTTTTAAAAGAAGGATACATTGAGATTTCTCTGGTTTCCCGGGAAGGATACATTGAGATTTCTCTGGTTTTCCTGGAAGGATACATTGAGATTTCTCTGGTTTTCCGGGAAGGATACATTGAGATTTCTCTGGTTTTACAAGAAATATACATTGAGATTTCTCTGGTTTCCCGGAAAGGATACATTGAGATTTCTCATGTTTTACAAGAAGGATACATTGAGATTTCTCATGTTTTACAAGAAGGATACATTGAGATGGGAATGATACAAAATTACAGAATCAGCGATATAACCAAAAAATACGTTGTCCGAAATTACTGAAATGGAACCGAAATCAGGAATTGAGCCGAAATTACGAATGGAACGAAAATGATTTTCGATTTTACACATTTCTAGTCCATTCGAAAATTCCGAACAAATTTTAGTTTTGTTTCGTTTCGTAAATTAATCGGATCTGCTGTTTTCGGATCTGAAAATTTTAGGAAAATCGTCCGAATCCGAATGCACGAATCGGGAAATTTCGTGAAAATTCCGAAATTCCGAAACCGAAACGCACATCCCTAGTATTTAACCCCCTCTTTACAATTTTACAGCAGCCGAATATTAAACCTTTGATTGGTACTAATGAACTTATTCAACAATCTGTTTTTTGTCTGGTGATTTATATTATCAGGGAAAATGTTTTGTGGAAACGATAAAGGATGAATAAAAAAAGGAAGCACAGTTTTAAACGTTTTATGATTCAGCTACGTAAGAATATTACTTTAATGACAAGTTGTATTGTTATATTCTACTAGTTTTTGGTACGAGTGCACATATTTGAACAAAAGAGGTTCGGGGCGGCGGTGGTTGAGGGGAACAAAAGAGGTTCAGTGTCAGCTGTGACTGGGTATGGTGTTGCAGCGGGAACAAAAGAGGTTCAGCGTCAGCTGTGGCTGAGGAGAAGAAAAGAGGTTCAGCGTCAGCTGCAACTGGGCATGGTGTTGCAGGGGGCAGAACAGAGGTTCAGGGTCAGCTGTGGCTGGGCATGGTGTTGCAGGGGCAGAAAAGAGGTTCAGGGTCAGCTGCGGCTGGGCATGGTGTTGCAGGGGCAGAAAAGAGGTTTAGCATCAGCTGCAGGTGGGCATGGTGTTGCAGGGGGCAGAAAAGAGGTTCAGAGTCAGCTGCGGGTGGGCATGGTGTTGCAGGGGCTGGCTAGTGGTAGGGGGTGCAACTGTGGTATAGAGGGCAGTAGCAGAAGAGGTTCAGCGTCAGTGTGTTGTAGGGCTGGATGGTAGGGGCTATTCCTGTGGTGTTGCAGGGGCAGTGTGTGCTGGCTGGCTGCATAGTAGGTGGTTACTGTGGTGTTACAGAGGCTGGGGTTACTGTAGTGTTGCAAGGGCTGGCTGGCTGGATGGTAGGGGGTGTTACTGTCTGCAGGAGGTGGTTTTTGGGCGTGCTTTGTGTGCAGGGGGCGGGTCTGTGAACGGAGGCAGTGTCTGAGCCGCATTCAATACCTCAGCCGCTGCAAGTGCTAAGTTAGCAACTTGCCATTGAACGCCGTTCAACCGCTCAGCGCTCAGCAGTGCTAACCTAGCACTTGCAGCGACCCGAGGAGATGCTGCGTGTAGCTGAGTGTGACGTTTTAAAGATGGCCGCCGCCATGAAGCAAGTAACTAGACATGTGCACAGCACAAAATTTCGTTTTGAACTAATGCATTAGTACTAAAATGCAATTTATTTAGTTGCTAAAGAAATTCGTTTTCAGTTCTTTAGTATGAAAACTAATTTCATTCATCCGAAAACAGTGGATACAATTACTATTGTAGTGGCTCCTCAGAGGGCTGAGATCGCTGCTTGTTACAGTATCTTTCACTCTCAGCACAATGTGGGCCATATTATATAGCTGGTGCTAACATAACCAGAGCTGTTGTAAACTTCCCAGAGCTATTATAGCCTATGGAGGTTTTCAGTTACAACAGCTCTGGTTAGTTAGCACCAACATTGTAATACTGCCCGTGTCAGGCAAAGCTGTTACAGTAACTGACTGCTGCTCATCACAGCGCTCAGAGTTTCAGTAAAACTAGTAAATAATATTTTTATATATAAGACGTTAGAACAATATTATTTTCTTGTTTTACTGAAACTCTGAGCGCTGTGATGAGCAGCAGTCAGTTACTGTAACAGCTGAGCCTGATACATTGTACTGAGAGATAATGTAACAAGCAGCCGATCTCCGCGCTCACAGCCACTGGATTTAAAGGGCTAAAAAAAAAGGCTCCTCTCTGTATAATGTTTAGAACATCCTCCTGCATTAATTAATACCCCTCTCTGTATAATGTATACAACATCCACCTGCATTAATTAATACCCCTCTCTGTATAATATATAGAACATCCTCCTGAATTAATGTCCCTCTCTGTATAGAACATCTTCCTGCATTGGCATGTGGAGGGTGCAGAACTTCGGATGTTGCGATGTTGCGCTCTTCATTGCTGGTCTCCTTCACTCATCAATATAATATCACAAAGAGGACTGAAACTAAAATGTAGTGCATTTTATTTTAGTTTCTTTCGTTTTTTGTACTGAGCAGTTTCGTTTCTCTTGAGTCATACTAAAACTAAATTATCCCAAAATTCGGACTAAATCGCTTTAGTACTAAAACGAATGCACATGTCTACAAGTAACAATGCCGTACAGCAAGATGGCCGGCGCCTCGAAGCAAGTAATAATTCCGTACAGCAATGTTAATTTTGAGGTTTTTGTTCACCAAAGCACAAAATATTTATTTATTATTTCCCCCTGCACATAGACATATATTACAGTTCACTTTATATATTGTTTCAGAAGTAAACATAACATTTATTCATTAAAAACTATCATTTGTGGTGTGTGCATACAAAACGGAATTGTGCTGACTGCTTTTATTTATCACATTTTGTCCGAGTGATCCGAAAAACAATCTGAATTTTTCATTAAGAAATCGTCGGCCATTTTGGATTCAAAATTCGCATCCAAAGGGTTCAACGACACTGCTGCAGCAAACTGAATTGCTGCGCTGCAGCAATTCACCAGCTGCTGAGGTATTGAACGGGCCCCTGGTTTCTGTGGGGCTGCACGAGGGCGTGTGTTTGGGAGGTGCTGATGTGTCGGAGGCTGGGGAGGTGGAGTTCTTATCTTTCCTGAGGGCTCTTTGGAACAGTATTCGATGGGGAACCATATATGACACAACACCGGCTTTAGGCACCGCACCCGACCTCGCTCTCACCAGCCCCGGTGCATCATGCTGATTGTTAAAAGTACTGTGCTCGGGGGGGGCGTGGCTTGGCTGCCGATGGTGATGGCCGCCTGAGCTGTTAGCTCCGCCACGAGACATTGCAATCCGCTTACATCCGCAGACCCTGAATCCCCCAGAGACACTGGGAGGACCCCCACGATGCCGGCTACTAATAAATCGCCGAAACGCGGTAAGCAGCAGGATGGTTCTGTGGCCGCGCTGTTTTCCGCGAAGAGGCAGGCGGCCTCTCAAGATGGCGGCCGCTCCTCTTCCCGCCACAAGACGCCGGTCTCGGAGGACGAAATGTCGGACGGGAACCCGGCAGAAGCCGATACAACGGCCATCCTCACCCATATGCGGGAGATGCGCACATACCTGGCTGGGGAGATAGATAGGAGCACGAAGATCATGCAGGCAGACCTCATGGCGCTAGGTATGAGAACGGCGGCGCTCGAAACCCGGGTTGATGACATGGCTGACGCACATAATGAGGTGGTGGACGGCACGAATATGTTACTACGCAGAGTGGAGGACATTGAGGTACAGATGGAAGATTTATCAAACCGAACGCGCAGAAACAACCTCCGCATAAGAGGCCTTCCCGAGGGAGCGGGCGAGGGCTCCCTGGCTGATTTGGTGCGGGACCTTCTACGTCCCCTGGCCCCAGATTTACCAGAACAAGCGTGGATTCTAGACCGGGCACACCGCGCTCTGCACGCTCGGAGGGCAGAGGATGAGCGCCCGAGGGACGTGATCGTTCGCTTCTTGCACTACACCACCAAGGAACTTATTCTACGCAATAATAGGGGCGCCTCCATTTCATACGAGGGTACCCCCATTTTGCTTTTCCAGGATTTGACCCGATAACGCTACAGCGCCGGAGGGAATGGAAACCCGTCGCAGACCTACTCAGAAACCACAAGATCCAATTCGCTTGGGGGCACCCCTTGAAGATCCTGGCCTTCCTGGATGGCCGCACCCACGTTCTACAACCCCGGATGGATCCGGGCAGATTCTTCAAAGCTCTTGGTATCAACCCACGGATGACTTCGAACTCCCGAACCACCATCCTACCTCCCTGCAACATTTCTCCAGAGAATGGAGAACCGTTGGCGGCAATGGGCGCAGTCGCTCTGGACGAACCCCGACTTGAGGTGAGGTGCTCCGTTTTTCTTTTTTGCGCCCTCCGGACAGCCCTTTTCTTCTGGGAAGGCACAATGGGCCATCAGCTGGTGCGTCCCGTGCGTATACGGCACAATTTCTCCCCTCGCTCCTTGCACCCCCTCTCTGGGTCATACACGCCCGACGGCGATCCTCTCCCACCCCCACGATGAACCCGGGACCGCACGGAGGGACACAGGTGGCTGGCGCGGACACAGGGGGAGCCCCTTTTTTCTTTTTTACAGGGTCATACAATCCAATGAACACTCGTGGCGGGCGAGGTGGTATCCTGGATTCTCATGATGGAGCTGAACTATGGGTTACCTCCCCCCCAATCCTTTTTTGCCTGGCGATATGTAAGCCCAGGATTCCTTTGGTTTACTCCCCGGAGGCCTTTTCTGTATATAGTTCTATTTGTTTGATGGTTTTATTGCTTTTGTATTTTTTCTTTTTTTTTCTCCCCCTGTTGTTTTTCCACCAGGCTGCCCCTACGGGCTTATTCATTGCCCGGGATGGCACGGGATGTGGTACAGAGCCTTCTTTTACGCTTTCTTTGACAACACCCCTCGATGTTCGTTAAGATAACCTCCCTAAATGTGAAGGGCCTGAACTCCCGAAACAAGCGCCGCCTCTTACTGCGCAGCCTTAAATCAGCTAAGTCAGATATAGCATTTATTCAGGAAACGCACATTAACAAGGTGGCGAAGGTCAGACTCACGGATCATATCTATACTGTGGCGGTATCGGCCCACTCCGTCGTTAAGCGCAATGGGGTGTCCATCCTCTTTCGGAAGACATGCCCCTTTTAAGATTACATCCGAGGTGTGTGACAGTGACGGTAGATTTGTCCTGGTATCGGGTTCACCATACGCTTCCGCTTGTCATCTCATTAACATTTACGCCCCTAATGCACAATCCGAACAGTTCTGGACGGACATGACTACCGTGGTGGCCTCCCTCCCTCCTGGCATGGTGATTTTGGGCGGTGACATGAATGCGGTCCCCTGCGCAGCTGTTGCAGGCGATCCCAGACGGGGACTGACCGGGCACCGGGACCTAGTGGACAGGATAAGGCTTTTTACACTTTCCTCAGACACTCAGACTTATTGGACGCATGGAGGGTTCTCCACCCTGATGAAAGGGATTTTACTTTCTACTCGGCTCCACACGGTTCATATTCACGCATAGACCTTTTCCTCTGCAACGCTGCTAGTATGGCTAGGGTGGTGCAAGCTAACATCCACAGTATTACGTGGTCGGACCATGCAGACATTTCCCTACAGTTGGCTGTTCCTCAATCCTCTGGTCCGTGGAAGTGGAAGCTGAATGCCTCTCTTCTCCGCGACTCAGACGTTATAGCGCAGACGCGGGTGGCCCTTGACCAATATTTTACGGAAAACGCCTCAGAGGAGATGTCCCCGGCCACGGTTTGGGCTGCTCACAAAGCCGTGATCCGAGGACATTTCATCAAAGTAGCCACGTTTCGGAAGAAACAGAAACTTAGCTTGGCCCTAGATCTCCAAGCACAGCTTCACCGTTTGGAGCAACAACACAAGGCAGATCCCACCCCCTCCGGGCTCGTCGCCCTCAATGAAGTCAGGAGAGCCCTGAAACAGCTCTTCCTAGATGATGTTGCTAAATCCTTAATGTGGTCTAGGCGGACCTTCTACGAACAATCTAACAAATTAGACACCCTCTTAGCGCGTAGCCTCAGACCTAGGGGGACTTAGAAATCGATCTCCTCTGTCAGGGCGAGCGACGGGAGGGTAGTTACATCCCCCGACGCTATAGCTAAGGTTTTCACTGAATTTTACGACCGACTTTATAACCACTCAGGGGCCCAGGGGGAGGGGGCAGGCAGCGCCACAGGCATGATTGACGACTTCTTAAACTCCACACCCTTGACCGCCATCACCCAAGCCCAGTCAGCCGCTCTTGGGGAGCCGATTGCCATGCCGGAGGTCAGCAGGGCACTTGCCGGCCTGAACGGTATGAAAGCCCCCGGACCGGACGGTTTCCATGGAGGTTACTACAAAACCTTCAAGAAAATCTTACTCCCACACTTGACCAATCTATTCAATGTGCTGCGCGGGGAGACCCGCTTACACCCGGACATGACCCTGGCCGACATTGTGCTGCTTCCGAAGGAAGGGAGGGACGCCTCGAGACCTGAAAACTACCGTCCCATCTCCCTCCTTAACTTCGATATTAAACTCCTGGCCAAAATCTTGGCGGATAGACTGAATCCCATGCTGACCTCTCTTATACATCCCGACCAAGTCGGCTTCATCCCCGGTCGACAGCTGTACGAGAATACGCGCCGAGGTGCCGACCTGGTGTGGTGGGCGGGATCGACTTGAACGCCTTCTCTGCTTCTTTCCTTGGACGCGGAGAAGGCCTTCGACAGGGTAGAATGGCCCTTTCTCTTTTGTCTTTTGGCTCGAATGGGGTTACCTGACAATTTCCTCAATGTGATAAAGGCCCTTTATGAAAATTCGAGAGCGCAGATTAAACTCCAGGGTGCCTCCCGTTCCCCTTTTAATATCTCGAATGGCACGCGACAGGGGTGCCCTTTGTCTCCAATCCTATTTGTGCTAGCTCTAGAACCCCTTCTAACGCGCATACGCCAATCCCCGCACATACAAGGTGTCCCCTTGGGCACCCACAGGTTCACGGTTTCGGCTTACGCAGACGACATCTTGCTCTCCCTGACAGACCCCTTACGATCCATGAGCCACCTCCATGACTTATTGACCTACTATGGAACCCTTTCGGGGTTTAAAGTCAACCTTACTAAATCCCAGGCGATGCCCTTCCACATGTCACCAGAGACGGTTGCGGATATGGCATCCCGTTTCCGCATTCCTATTGTACGGACGTCACTAAAATATCTTGGGGTCTCTCTGACTAACGACCCCACATGTTTGTTTTCTGCCAACTTCCCACCCGTGATACGACAGATTAAGAAGGACCTAGAGGACTGGACTGAGAAGCCGATCTCGTGGATCGGGAGGATCCACTCTGTTAAGATGAACATCCTGCCCAGGCTCCTGTTCCTTTTTCAAGCGCTGCCGGTGGAGGTCACCCGGAGGGACCTGGCAGGAATTCAATCTGCGATAGATGCGTTCGTCTGGCAGAATAAAAGGCGGAGAGTAGCCCGTAAAATATTATATCGTCCTAAAACTAGAGGTGGATTGGGTCTCCCTAACCTTTATATGTATTATTGTGCAGCACAACTGGCGCAGGTGGTTGCCTGGCACGCACCGGCGGAGGACAGACGTTGGGTGGCACTGGAGACTGCGCTTACCTCCCCTGACTGCTCACACATGTCTCTATGGCTACCCAGACCTTCGCGCCCCTTGCCCCGCACGGTTTGCCCGGCGATAGCCAACTCCCTGCGCATCTTCGACCTCGCCTGCTCCAAATTCTCCTTAGCCACTACCCCGTCACCTATGACCCCGCTTTTCCGCAACCCGGCATTCCCCCCAGGGATGAACCTTCCTGACTTCAAAACCCTTGAGGCAACGGGACTAAGACGTTTTGGAGACATATTGACCGGGGGTAGGAAGGTGACCTTCGCAGACCTCTCCGCTAGGGCCACACTGAGACCGTTTGATTACTTTCGCTTTATGCAGCTGCGGCATTATATTGATTCAGAGGCCTTAGTTCCCATAGCCAACACACCCTTGAACTGGTTTGAGAAGCTCTGCGGCGAGTGTCCCTAGGGGACTGATCTCGAATATATATTATTCACTGTGCTCCGGCTCCAAGGAATGGGACGAGCTAGCCTATTGCGCTCGCTGGGAGGCCGACCTGCAGGAATCATTGACGGGGGATGAATGGGAGGAAATTTGGGAGGCTACGGCAAAGTCCTCTATCTGTGTCACCCACCAAGAACAGTCCTTCAAAATGCTATTTAGATGGTACACGACCCCTGTGCTCCTATGCAGGATGGGGAGGACCACTATCGATTTATGCTGGCGCAACTGTGGATTGCAGGGCACCTACATCCACTTGTGGTGGGACTGCCCGAGGGTCAAGGAATACTGGGGGAAGGTGGGCCGTTTGCTGACTTCGATATTCCACAGACCCGTTCATGCGGATCCCTGGGACTTCTTGCTCTCTCGGCCGAAACCTGGTTTCACGAACCCCGAGCAATCCTTATTACGATGCATCCTCCCGGCGGCTCGCAGATCACTGGCTTCTCAATGGCTGTCGGATGTCCTGCCTACAATGCGTCTCGTGAAAGCTAAAGTATCCGATGTGAGGCTCATGGAGGAACTGACAGCAATCGTACGCCAAACCCTTCCCAAATTTGAGAAAACTTGGCATTTGTGGGATGATTATTTGGGAGTCACACGTTGAAATGTCTATCACCGGCACTCAATTAAGTTTGTAAAACCTGGTCGGAAATGTCCACCCCTCCCCCCCTTTTTTTTTTTTCTCTCTCTCTCTTTTCTCTTTCATTTTTTCCCCCTTGCGTTTGGGTTTGTTTTATTATTGGTCTTTGCTTATACCCACGCTCAGATGGGGTTACGATTAGGCACCTGTCAATTGATCTCTGTTTTTTCATGCGCTTGGTGAGAAATGTTTGTTGTGCCATGTTCTGTGTAAAACTCATAAATAAAGAATTTAAAAAAAAAAAAGTTGATCAATATATTGTACCCCTGTCTATATGGTGCCCATTGTACAGCACTGCGGAATATGCTTTCGCTTTATAAATAAAGAATCATAATAATAAAAGTACTGTGCTCGGTATACAGTCACGTGACAGGATGAAGCAGGAGGAAGATTCTGTTCGAATCAAGGCGCGTTCAATATCTCAGCCGCTGCAAGTACTAAATTAGCAACTTGCCATTGAACGCCGTTCAGCCACTCAGCGCTCAGCACTGCTAACTTAGCACTTGCAGCGACCCGAGGAGATGCTGCGAGTAGCTGAGTGTGACGTATTAAAGATGGCCGCCGCCATGAAGCAAGTAACCATTCCGTACAGCAAGATGGCCGCCGCCTCGAAGCAAGTAACAATTCCGTCCAGCAATGTTCATTTTGAGGTTTTTGTTCACCAAAGCACAAAATATTTATTTATTATTTCCCCCTGCACATAGACATATATTACAGTTCAATTTAGATTTTGTTTCAGAAGTAAACATAACGTTTATTCAATAAAAACTATCATTTGTGGTGTGTGCATACAAAACGGAATTGTGCTGACTGCTTTTATTAATCATATTTTGTCCGAGTGATACGAAAAACAATCTGCATCTTTCATTAAAAAATCGTTGGCCATTTTGGATTCAAAATTTGCATCCAAAGCGTTCAACGACACTGCTGCAGCAAACTGAATTGCTGCGCTGCAGCAATTCAGCAGCTGCTGAGGTATTGAACGGGGCTCTGCTCCAGCGCATCATGTGCTTCTAGTTGAGCAGATGGAGCGAGCATGTAACTCTCTGCTCTGGCAGCCACAAAACTGCAGGGCAGAATAGAGTTAAATAGTAAGCTGGAGAATGTGTCCACAAAATATTGTGATTGGGGGGAGGGGGGGGGGATTTCTGAGATAATGATCCTGTCCTGCTAGTGCATGTTACACTGTAACTATTACAGGACAGGGAGTTGCCAGGGGTCTAGTGTCTTCACCATCATGATGTGGACATCTGATTAGGAGGGGAGCATTGGAACAGCAAAACATGGTGATAAAACAAAAACAACCTCTGAGTTGCTGATTGGCAATGTTAACTGAAGCTTCTCATGCTGCATCATTGACCCCAGGGACACAGCAGGAGCATGTGAAGCAGGAGGTAGGATAGTGTGCGTGTGTATCTGAGTTTAAAAACTGCTCTGACAGTTTTTTTAAAAAAAAATCAGTAAGCCCTCCATGCTCCTCCTCACCCCGGGGGTTTGTCCTGCTAGGGCCCTTTACAACTTTAGTTTCTCTTAGCAACTGATCCCACTCACAGCCTTGATCCAACCCTCTGTGTTATGTCTCCTCTGCTTTGGGGGGGGGGGTTACAGACTCAGGGCTGTGTGTTCTCTTTGTAGTGTTTAGTGTTAAAACTCCCCATTCTTTTGATTCACTCTATCAACTGCCCCTTCTCTAGTGTTTTCACCTACTGGGTCCTATCTTTGCATGCCTTTCCTGCACTTTACCTGGACACCACGTGTGGTGCCCCCTAGTGGAGAACATCCACTCTGTAGCCCCGTAACCTTGTAGTACCTGGAAACCCATTCCTTATTCTATGCATGGTGCCCCCTCCTTTCACTGTCCTCCTGTACCATGCTGTGTCATCTCTGTCCCTTTACTGCTGAGGTTTCTCTGCCTTGGCTCACCTCTTTCCCTGTACCCCTCCTGCACCCCCTGCTCTCTGCCTTTAATTTCCTCCCTGCTTAGGACCATCATAGGACCACCATTGGCCATGCATGACTTATCTCCCTTTATCATCAAGCGGTCTGTATAATTGTGTTACCCCAGTGCCCCATGTCTGTGACCAAGTTACCGGTTTCACCTTCAGGCTTATTCACTAAACCAGGAAATGCCTGAAGATTCTCAGGTAAGGGCAGCTAGATTTTAGGCTAAAATCCTCATATCACAGGTTTTCTGTCTCTGCTCGCTTTCCACCTTGTTCTCTGTACCTGAAGAATTTTAAGATTGGAGAAAAAAAGTTTTAAATTCTCACAGATGGAGAGACATTTCCACCTCCGCTGTACGTTTTTCATACAGTTTTGGACTGGGACTTGCTTGCAGTGTATGATGTGTTTACATGTAATTGCTGGTTTTCGCACCTTTCCAGATTAATCGCACGAGTACTCGTCAGTTTATGGACCAGGCTGTAATTGCGAGTTATTATGGTCTTTGGAAAGAAAGCCAGTCTTCCTTTTGAATGTGCTTTTCAGCCAAAATATTCTGGACTACGGCGCAAATCTTATTTCTTGTAGAAGTTAGTGTACAAACTGGGAATCATGGAGTCTTAGGGCCTGAAGAGCTGGTTTATCTGAATGGAGGAACAATCCTTTTGGTTCCATGACAAATGAGCCAACAGAGAAACGTTTCATTTTTATTTTTTTATTTGTTTGGTTCTCAGTACTTGGTACTCGTGCAGTACCCTCGATATTTCCCCCGATACTGGGAGCCGGCTTGCTGGCATCCATCAGCATTTGGACAGGCACCTGGAGCTCTCCGCTTTAATACTTACCTTCCTGAGCGATGCCGGTAAAGTCTTTGCGTGTGTGCTCGTTGGAAGGCCCCCAGCCGCAATCACGTGATCGCGGCTGGGCGCCTTCCAACGAGCACACACGCTAAGACTTTACCGGCGTCGCTCAGGAAGGTAAGTATGAACGCGGAGAGCTCCATGAGAGCTGGGGGCCATATCCATGAGAGCTGGGGGCCATATGCATGAGAGCTGGGGGCCATATGCATGAGAGCTGGGGGCCATATGCATGAGAGCTGGGGGCCATATGCATGAGAGCTGGGGGCCATATCCATGAGAGCTGGGGGCCATATCCATGAGAGCTGGGGGGCCATATCCATGAGAGCTGGGGGGCCATATCCATGAGAGCTGGGGGGCCATATCCATGAGAGCTGGGGGGCCATATCCATGAGAGCTGGGGGGCCATATCCATGAGAGCTGGGGGGCCATATCCATGAGAGCTGGGGGGCATATCCATGAGAGCTGGGAGGCATATCCATAAGAGCTGGGGGCATTTTAATATGAGGTCTGTTCTTATTGGAAAGCGTTCACATGACCTAAAATAAAAGTCTCGGTATCGGTGAGTACTTGAAAAAAAGTATCGGTACTCCGTACTCGGTCTTAAAAAAGTGGTATCGGTGCATCCCTACTCATAACTTAAACTTTCCATTCCCCTTATTAATTTAGTTGCCCATCTCTGCACTTTTTCCAGCGCTATAATATCCTTTCTGAAGACAGGTGCCCAAATGCAGTGCACTTCACATTTAAGAGTAACAAACTGAAAGAAATGGTTATAGATAGAAAGATAACAGGGGCGTGGAAATTTAAAAAAATTCTACTTGTCCAACGGTCTAAGTAGTAGTCCAATCTACTTGTCCCTCAGGACGATCTACTTGTCCTGATAATTTCAACAAAATAGTGTTTAAATAAAGGTCTTTATACATAACAGCCTAGGGAGGCAGCGTCAGATACATGTGATGAATAAAGACCTTTATTTAAACACTATTTTGTTGTGTGTATCTATGTATATGTATGTATATATGTGTGTATATGTATAATATATATACACATTGCAGCCCTGTGTGTGTATTTACATATATACACATGTATGTACCGTGTGTGTATACATACACATTGTATGTATGTATACACACACATGGCTGCAATGTGTATGTATGTAAATACACACGCAGGGCTGCAGTGTGTGTATACATATATGTATATAAATGCATACATATACACTGAGGTTGCAGTGTGTGTGTGTATACATACAGAATCCCCTGTACCTTTTAAGGAAGGGGAACATGACTGATTGCCTGGGCCGGATGGTCAGAGAAGGAAATGTGGAGCTATTGGTCATATGTGTGCAACATTGTTTCACTTACCTATATATGCGTCTGTGGTGGGTGTGTTCTGTCTCTTTGTTCGCTGCCAGCATCAACTGTACATCAAGGAGATTCCCGCCCACCCACCCTGTTGAAGTTCGTCTTCTTCGTGTCACAGCTTTGGATTGGCGTGATTCCTGGACAGCGGTGCTTTCAAATGGTTAAGCCGCCTTTGGGTGAGGCATTAATGAGACGAGCCCCGCTTGATCTCGGTCAGGCGGGGTGACGAGCTCCTGGTTTGGTATCGGTGAACTGCCTATTACATGGGTAATAGGGCAGAGGATGGGGGAAAGCACTGCAGGATTACATGTTGTATATATTTAATAAAGCTGTGGCCCATGCCCTTTCCAGTTAAGAAGGTGTTGTGTCTTTCTTTATATTTAAGGGTATGGGTCAAGGAGGTCCCAGGTTTAACCAGTCATGAGTTTTGAAGTGTGTGTGTATATATACACACATTTCAGAATTCTGTATATATACAAACATTGCAGGTGTGTGTGTGTGTGTGTGTGTGTATGTATATATAGACCCCAACTCTCCATCCAACTACCGCCCTGTATCCCTGCTTCCCTTTACCTCTAAGCTCTTAGAAAAACTAGTCTTCAACCGCCTCTCCCTCTTCCTGTCCTCCAATTCCCTACTTGACCCCCTGCAATCTGGCTTCCGTCCCCTACACTCAACTGAAACTGCCCTCACCAAAGTCACCAACGACCTCCTAACTGCTAAAGCACGGCCACTATTCTATTCTCATCCTGCTTGACCTCTCGGCTGCTTTTGACACTGTTGACCACCCCCTCCTTCTACAGACCCTCAACACTCTTGGTCTCGGTGACACTGCACTTGCTTGGGTGGACTCCTATTTATCCAACAGGTCCTTCTGTGTGTCCTTTGCTGGTAACTCGTCCTCTTCATTGCCTCTATCTGTTGGTGTACCTCAAGGCTCTGTCCTTGGTCCTCTGCTCTTTTCCATCTACACCTCCTCCTGGGCAAAATCATCAACAGCTTCGGCTTTAATTACCACCTCTACGCTGATGACACTCAGATCTACCTCTCTACCCCTGATCTCTCTCCCCCTGTCCTTTCAAAAGTCAGTGACTGTTTATCTGGCATCTCCTCCTGGATGGCCTCCCACCACCTAAAGATCAACATGTCAAAGACTGAGCTCCTACTTATTCCTCCCTCCAATGCCTCTCCACCTCCTGACTTCTCTATCACGGTGGAGGGTATCACCATCTCCCCATCAAACCAAGTTCGCTGTCTTGGAGTTACACTTGACTCTGCTCTTTCCTTCATCCCCCACATCCAGTCTCTTTCCTCCTCCTGCTGATACCAACTGCGTAATATTTCCAGAATTCGGCCATTTCTTACCGCTGTCACCACAAAACAACTCATACACGCCCTGGTAATCTCCCGACTCGACTATTGCAATAATCTCTTATCTGGCCTCCCTCTGTCCCGCCTCTCCCCCCTACAATCCATCCTGAACGCCTCCGCCAGGCTAATTCACCTCACCCGCCGCTCTGTCTCTGCCGCTCCCCTCTGCGAGTCCCTTCACTGGCTCCCCATCCACTGCAGAATTAAGTTCAAAATCCTTATCCTTACCTACAAAACCCTCACTAACTCAGCGCCCCACTACCTTTCCTCACTAATCACCAAATACACCCCAGCCCGCTCCCTAAGGTCAAACAGTGACCTGCGCCTAGCTTCTCCCCACATCACCTCTTTCCATGATAGACTGCAGGACTTCTCACGCGCAGCCCCCACTCTCTGGAACGCTCTCCCTCGTACTGTCAGACTTTCCACTAACTTCTCTTCCTTCAAATGCTCCCTTAAAACATTCCTATTTAGGGAAGCCTACCACCCAACTCACTGACACAACCATCAATCACTCTCACCTTACAGCCCTCTCCTCCTGTTTCCAACCCCAACCCTCCTAGATTGTGAGTTCCTACGGGAATAGGGCCCTCATCTCCTCCTGTACTGTTTGTCAAATGTTGTTCAATGTATTGTAACCCTGTCTATACTGTGCTTATTGTACAGTGCTGCGGAATATGCTGGCGCTTTATAAATAATGAATAATAATAATAATAATACACACACAGCTGCAATGTGTTTGTATATAAACAGAGTTTTGAAGTGTGTGTGTGTGTTGTGTGTGTGTGTATATATATATATATATATATATATACACACACACTGCAACCCTGCGTGTGTGTGTGTGTGTGTGTATTTACATACACACACATTGCAGCCTCAGTGTGGTGTATATAATAATTATACACACTGAGGGCTGCAATGTATGTGTAGCGCTGCTTTAAAAACACTGTATTCTGGTGCATTGAACTATTACTGCCACCAGAGGGAGACAGAGACATTGCTAGACTATGCTGGACAAAACTGAACTACTTCTACCATCATCCTTTGTGTGAGGACAGGAAGGGGTGGTACAGGAAAAGGAAAGAGATCAACAGCCTCGTGCAAGGCAGAAGCAGTGTGAGCAGAGCAACGAGAGATGTAGGATGCACGCTGGGGCTGTTAGGGTTTGAAACCAGGCCGGAGTGTGGAAGTTATTACAGTCCTGTTAAAGATCGTGCTGTTCCCTGAGCGTTGAGAGTACAGAGTGTGCTATGCTGAACTGTTCGTGACGAAGTGCGGTTTGGGAGAAGAGGGACATCGTGTGAGGAGAGGCTGCAGACTGGAGAGGAGTGCTGGCAGCCTATGTGTTCGTGTTCTGGCAGAGGAGAACCCAATCAGGAGTGCAGGCGTTAACAGCATCGAGTTCCAAGTGGCAGCGAGGACAGATCCTCTCGAGAGAGAGATCCCTTTTCTTCAGCGTTCATCAGTCCAGGACAAGCGGTTACACGGGATGGGTGAGAAGGCTTCGGCCTGGTGAAAACGCAGAACATTGCGCACTTATTTATCTGTTCCTTTAAGGGCCCCAACGGTGACTAGTCGAAGATTGTTTTGTTTCATTCACTGGCCAGTTGAATACAGTACCCGGGTATCCTAGACAACACACATATATATTTTTGAGCTATTATTCACGGGACTTACACTCCAGAACTGAGGGGGTTAACCGTTTCTTTTACCGCTGCGTGTTTTTCCCGCGTAACGAATTCTTGTCATTCAAATACTGTATATGTGTATTATATGCTGCTTTCAGGGGTGTGGAAATTTAAAAAAAATCTACTTGTCCAATGGACTAAGTAGTAGTCCAATCTACTTGTCCCTCAGGACGATCTACTTGTCCTGATAATTTCAACAAAATAGTGTTTAAATAGAGGTCTTTATTCATAACAGCCTAGAGAGGCAGCGTCAGATACATGTGATGAATAAAGACCTTTATTCAAAACACTATTTTGTTTGTGTGTGTGTGTGTGTATGTATGTATGTATGTATGTATGTATGTGTGTATATATATATATTAGTATATTATATATATATATTACCCGGGTAATCCTAGCATTACTCAGGGGTCATTAGCAAAAGTCCGAAGTGAAATGAAATTTCAGACTTTACCCGGGTAATCTGTAAAGTATCCAGAGGCCTCTGGGTACTCCGGTTTTCAGCACTATTTTAACCGGGTGATTCACACATTACCCTAGTGCTGCTGGATAAAGTGTGATGTGCAACAAAACATCGTACTTTATCCGGGTAATCTGCAAAGTATCCAAACGCCTCTGGGTTCTCCGCTTTTCTTGGGTTTCAGCAGGTTACAGGTGACTGAATTCCGTGGATTACCCGGATAATCTGCAAACTGTTACCTGACCGATAAAAATAACCAAAAAACACAATTTTGTTAACGAAATTGTTTCGGCAGTCACAAACCTCACTAAATAACCGTCATGTAACTCTGTGCATTAATTGTCTGAAAATTAATTTATGAAGATAAAGATATTATATAAAGAGTAACCTGATGGTTATTATGTTTTATAAATTATATATAAGCACATATGACACATAATAAAGATCATGTAACTCTTTCACATTCAACAGTATTTTTGTTCAGTCTTTGCAGAAGAAAAGGAAGGAAAGGGACCTCAGTTAGGAGAGAACACTAAAGAGACATTTACATATGAGTTTACAGAGGAGGAGGTTCTAAAGCAGCTGTCTAAAGTAAAGACAAATAAGTCAATGGGGCCTGATGGGATCCACCCTAAATTATTAAAAAGCTCAGTGATGTAATAGCAAAACCGTTAACAGATTTATTTAACAATCCTTGTTAACAGGAGTCGTCCCAGAAGACTGGAAATTAGCAAATGTTGTGCCTATTTACAAGAAGGGTAGTAGGAGGAATCGGGGAACTATAGGCCAGTTAGTCTTACGTCAGTAGTAGGGAAATTAATGGAAACCATGTTAAAGGAAAGGATTGTTGAACATCTAAAAACACATAGATTACAGGATCAGAAACAACATGGGTTTACCTCAGGGAGATCATGCCAAACTAATCTATTGATTTTTTTTGATTGGGTAACAAAAATATAGACACAGGTGGTGCAGTAGACATTGCTTATTTAGATTTCAGTAAGGCTTTTGATACTGTTCCGCATAGAAGGCTTATCAATAAATTGCAATCTTTGAGTTGGATTCCAATATTGTTGAATGGATTAGGCAGTGGCTGAGTGACAGACAAGAGGGTTGTGGTAAATGGAGTTTATTCGGCGCAAGGTCTTGTTACCAGTGGGGTACCTCAGGGTCAGTACTTGGACCCATTCTCTTTAATATTTTTATTAGTGATATTGCAGAAGGTATTAATGGAAAAGTATGTCTTTTTGCTGATGACACAAAGATTTGCAACAGGGTTGACGTTCCTGGAGGGATCAGCCAAATGACAAATGATTTAGGTAAGCTAAAAAAATGGTCGGAGTTGTGGCAATTGAGTTTTAATGTGGATAAGTGCAAGATAATGCACCTGGGACGTAAAAACCCAAGGGCTGAATATAGAATATTTGATACAGTCCTAACCTCAACATCTGAGGAAAGGATTTAGGGGTTATTATTTCAGAGGATCTAAGGGTAAGTAGTCAATGTAATAGAGCAGCAGGAAATGCTAGCAGAATGCTTGGTTGTGTAGGAGAGGTATTAGCAGTAGGAAAAGGGAAGTGCTCATGCCACTGTACAGAGCACTGGTGAGACCTCACTTGGAGTACTGTGTGCAGTACTGGAGACCGTATCTCCAGAAGGATATAGACATCTTGGAGAGAGTTCAGAGAAGGGCTACTAAAATGGTGTACGGCTTGAAGGAGAAAAGTTACCAAGAAAGGCTTAATGATCTTAACATGTACAGCTTGGAAAAAAGACGAGACAGAGGAGATATGATAGAAAACATTTAAATACGTAAAGGGAATCCACAAGGTAGAGGAAGGGAGTATATTAAAAGGAAACAAAATAGCAAAACAAGAGGACATAGTCTTAGATTAGAGGGGCCAAAGTTTAAAAGTAACATCAGGAAGCATTATTTTACTGAGCGGTGGTGGATACATGGAACAGTCTTCCAGTAGAAGTGGTAGAGGCCAAAACAGTAATTGAATTTAAGCAAGCAGGGATAGGCATAAGGCTATCCTAAACAAAAGATAAATCCAGGTAAAGTATCCATGTAATTGGGCAGACTAGATGGGCCGAAAGGTTCTTATCTGCCGACATTTTTTCTATGTTTCTATGTTTCTATGTTTCTATCAAACAAATCCTGTCACTCTGTATATTCATTCTATCCTCAATACGTTTTAATGTTTGTCTTTTGCCATTTTCATTGATAATATCCATTGATAATAGCAAAATTCACTGTTACCCAAGCGGGGTTGGCTGCTCTGCAGATTACCCAGGTGAAGCTGTGGATAATCCTCAGATTACCCGGGTGAAGCTTCAGACTTGCACATTATCAGGGTAAAGTGCGAATTTTTCAGCTCTTTATGACCGTTACCCAAGGCCAGTTGGTTAGTCCTAAAATTACCCGGGTAAAGTCCGAAATTTTCATTTTTTTTGCAGCTTTACCCAGCGGTTTTGGGTAATGTCAGGATTACCCAGGTAATCCTAGGATTAACCGCACTTTGGGCTTTACCCGTAACATATATATTTACACTCATGCACACGCACAAACGCGCATTTCAGAACTCAGTATATATACAAACACATTGCAGCTGTGTGTGTGTGTGTGTATATAATATATATATATACACACTTCAAAACTCTGTATGTATACACACACACTGCAACCCTGCGTGTGTGTATTTACATACACACACACATTGCAGCCCTCAGTGTGTGTATATACATACATTGCAGCCCTCAGTGTATATAATTATACACACTGAGGGCTGCAATGTATGTATATACACACACTGAGGGCTGCAATGTGTATGTAAATACACACACACAGGGCTGATAGATAGATAGATATCTATCTAACACTGAGGGCAGCCGTGTGTGTATATACAAACATGCATGTTTCAGACCTCAGACCAGACATGGGGCGCTGTCCGAACGCTCTATCGGCGTTCGGACAGGTCCCTGCAGGTTACCGCGTTTCGTACCTTCTAACGAGTGCCGCGTGCAAAGTCTCCCAGCGACCGCTCGTTGCTAAGCCCCCAGCCACGATCTCGCGAGATTGCTCCCAGCGCGATCTCGTGAACTCCGAGATCTCGCGAGATCGTGCCCTGGGGGCTTCCCAATGAGCTGCCGCTGGAAGACTTTGCGCGCGGTGCTCGTTAGAGGGTACGAAACACGGTAAGCTGCTGGGGCCTGTCCGGATGCCGTTAGAGCGTTCGGACAGCCGCCCCAGCCCCTCAGATGCCGGCAAGCCAGCTCAATGCTGGCTTCCGGTATTGGGGGCATCCCTGGAATTAGTCCGCAGTATCAAAAAAAATAATAATAAATAAATAAACAACTACGCGCCCGAATCTTCATGTCCCGGGCGTCGGGCGATACAATTCCCACACCCCTGTGTACAAACAAATGTGATAATCTGCAAGAGTACATGAGTCTGAGTCTAGTCTATGATCCAGAGACTTGTGGGATTGTATCTAATTGTCTTGTATCGACGCTAAGCTGTCTTTTGGTCTCGAAACCAATCGAGCTTCATTGCTACTCAATATTGTCTACCTACTCCTGGGCTTTGGCAATAAAGTTCTTGTATACTGTCAGATCTGTGAGGTATATTCGTGATACACCAGTAGCAAGACACCTTAGGACTGAACATGACGGAAATGCTGATGGCTTGCGGTTCCAAGTCATTGAACAGGTTATAGTGGGTCCACGCAGTGGAAATTTTGATTTACGCTTACGCCGAAGAGAAGCGTTTTGGATTTATGAACTGTGTACAATATACCCTGGAGGTCTAAATGAGGGGTTCACCTTCGCTCCATTTATTTCTGATTCGTAATCCTAATGATTTTTGTTTTATACCTCCTTTTTGCGACCCCCTTGATTTGCTTGTTTATCCCTTACTAATTACATCAGTTATATTTACGGTACCTTTCGCCTCTTTTTAAAGGCATTCCCATCATCCAATTATGGTTCCCTCTGTAGTTTTATTTTTGATGCCAATCAGTGTGCTTCACTTTTAGATAGATGGCTGTTTAGATATATATTAGTACATAATCAGCTATAGCGTCACTTTCCTTTGCCTACTTTTCTATGAAGCTATGAAAGTAGTATAGAGATCAGAAGACCTGCAGACTAGTGAGCAACACTCTGGTATAGGTGGCGATACACATTACCAATTACCGTATATACTCGCGTATAAGCCGAGTTTTTTGACACAGATTTTGTGTCAAAAAAACGCGACTCGGTTTATACGCGAGTCAACAGCCCGTCCGTCCGTGTTGAAGGGGATGCGGCTGTGTGCAGGCGCAGCCGGTCACGTGGTCCGGCTAATCAGGTGGTACTGAGTCTCTGTACCACCTGACTGGCCGGACCGCGTGACCTGCGCACGCACGCAGCCGCATCCCCTTCAACACGGACGGACTCGCTGTTCAGGACCGGGCAGGCACTCCTGCTGCCCGGCATCTGGGCCCCCTCAACCTCTGCTGGATCCGGAGCTGGGGTAAGTATCCATGTGAGAGCTGGCTGCCGCTGGGGCAATATCCATGTGTGAGCTGGGGCATATCCATGAGCTGGGGCATATCCATGAGCTGGGGCATATCCATGAGCTGGGGCAAATCCATGTGCTGGGGCAAATCCATGTGCTGGGGCAAATCCATGTGCTGGGGCAATATCCATGAGCTGGGGCATATCCATGAGCTGGGGCATATCCATGAGCTGGGGCATATCCATGAGCTGGGGCAAATCCATGAGCTGGGGCAAAATCCATGAGCTGGGGCAATATCCATGTGAGAGCTGGGGCAATATCCATGTGAGAGCTGGGGCAATATCCATGTGAGAGCTGGGGCAATATCCATGTGAGAGCTGGGGCAATATCCATGTGAGAGCTGGGGCAATATCCATGTGAGAGCTGGGGCAATATCCATGTGAGAGCTGGGGCAATATCCATGTGAGAGCTGGGGCAATATCCATGTGTGAGCTGGGGCAATATCCATGTGTGAGCTGGGGCAATATCCATGTGAGAGCTGTGAAAAACATTTAACCTACTGATGCCTCATTGGTATTTTTTTTTTTTTTTGGTATCTATTTTTATTTTTGAAATTTACCAGTGGCTGCTGCATTTCCCACTTAGGCTTATACGCGAGTCAATAAGTTTTCACAGGTTTTTTGGGAAAAAGTAGGGGGGTCGGCTTATACACGGGTCGGCTTATACCCGAGTATATACGGTAACTAGCCCTAATGAGATTCTGGGCATATTATTCAATGAGGCATTAGATTTCCTTAAGTAACATTTTATTGTGGGTTACACATGTTGGTTTGGGGCATGTTTTTGCCTTCACCCCTCAATTTGAGATAATTTTGATGCATTCATTTAATGAATATGATGATAGATGGCTGGTTAGATATATATTCGTACATAGCCAGCTACAGCGTCACTTTCCTTTATACTACTTTCATAGCTTCATAGAAAAGTAGACAGAGATCAGAAGAACTGCAGACTAGTGAGCAACACTCCGGTATAGATGGCGATATACATCACCATTTAACTAGCCCTAATGAGATTCTGGGCTTATTATTCAATGAAGCATTAGTTTTCATTAGTAACACTTTATTGTGGATTACACATTTTGGTTTGGGGCATGTTTTTGCCCTCTTCACCCCTCAATTTGAGATAATTTTGATGCATTCATCTAATGAATATGTATACCAGCCACTCAGTAGTAAACTGGCCCCTATTGTAGGGAATGAGAGGTGTGTTCAAGGTACCATTACGAATGTGGATTCCTGAATGGGCGGAGTAACACAGCTGATCCGGCATTTGCCATCAAGGTCCCGGTATTTAAGCAGCAACAGTACAGTGGGTCTTCCCTCTTGAAAAAGCCGCGGTTCTGTGGCGGCGAAACATGTCGGAGTGAGGTTCTTTTAACAGTTTAATATTGTGGGTCTGGTCACTTTTGCCCACTTTGGCACCTATCTAATCTTGCCCCTAACAATGAGGGCGTAGCTATCTCTGTTGTATGGCTTTTGTGCTGCTTGATGGTCTATGGTTATAAATCTATGCTGTATCGCTGATTTAGCAGTTTCTATGATTGCACAGTTACATTTTTCAGTACAATTTTTGTCTCAATGAATGTACATCAGGCATATATAGGAGCCAATTGTTAGGCTCTCCATAGCATTGATACTTTACACAGTTTATATAATATCTTGCTATTTTATGTGCATAATTATCCACAGATCGGTCGACCTCTATACCCAATTAAGGTGGTCCTCCGAAGATTATAAATTATTCAATGCTTTTTGATTTGATTGTATGAATGCCTGGCATACTGCTAACTGCCGCTCAGTAGCCTACATTAGCTAGACTGTGTTACTCAGATTTACTTGATTTTACAGACCAACAGGATTGCCCTAGTGAGGTAACCATCCCTCATTGGGTGGTTTCAATTTGTGACCTATGTTTTTTATGCGTTCGGTGTTATGTTAGTTTTTGTACACCTATTAAAATTGATATTGGGTAGTTGGTGTCTACCACCTTTTTTTCTTCTTGTATACTATTTACATTGTCAATGTGTGTCAGAAAGATCTGCTCTCTACGATCCTAACTACGCTATTCCAGTGCGAGCGCTATACAGTTCGTTAACATCATTGTCCTGATCACCTGCCTATTTAAAGCAATGTGCCTATAGAACATTGCTCTGTCATTTTGCTTTGCCTGGTTTCCAGTACTAGCTGTGTCCTGAGAGCTCCCTGCTGTATTTCTGTTATTCCGAGTTTGTATATTTTGTTCTAGTTATTTTTAGTCTTGGTTCCCTGTCTGTCTGTTCTCTCTGTTACCGTGTTCCTAATTTTATTTTCCTGTGTTATTCAGTTTTCAGTTCTGTCTGTTGCTGTATTTGGTTTGCTGTTTATCTGTTATACTGATTCCCTGGTTTTGACCCTTTTGCCTGGCTGACTTCCCTCCTGGTTCTGATTCCTGCATACTGTATTACGTACTGTCTCTGGTTATGACCTTTGGCTTCTCTCTATTTGACTATTCTATGCTATGTTCCTTGTCTGTACCGTTTCCAGAGAACCCTGACAACTGCATTTGCTATAAGACTCTGCACGACTTCAAGGTAACCTTTTCATTTAGAATAGATCCGGTCATTCTAAGGTCCGGCCTATCAGAACAGGGCCGCTGTGGTATTGTCGTGCAGAGGTCTCCAGTTGAACCAGTGTCGTTATTTTCTGTTATTGCTGCCAAGAGTGGTAGCTCTTCTTATAGGGGCTTTCACCTGATCCAGAGCCTTGCCACAACGCTAGTCTGGTGTCGACAGCGTTACAATGTGGCACAATATAATTAAAGGATAATGATACTAATAATAGCTAAATGATAGACAATAGATGATATATAAATAGAGTTAAATAGACAGATGATATATTTATAGACTGATATGATTTAAAAATCTTTGTTCTCCTGATGTCTGGAATTATCTCAGCCATTAGCTCTCATTTACTTCCTTGTACCCGGCCGGGCCTTTTGTTTGTTTGATCAGAGTTGTAGAGAGCATATTCCAATGTATACATTGATGAGAAATTAATTGAGCACAAATTGCCAATGTTCACATCTTTTACTGCAAAAAATATCTGCTGGATTCAGTTTTCACATAGCTAAATACAGAGATACACGTCAGATTTAAGACAGCCCCTCAAATACAATTGGCCAAGCTTTAGGCGCTTTTTCCAAATTGTCTCAAATAACTTTTACTCTTCAAGACACATCAACTCCAGACATCGTGGCACCTTGGTACATCTGCTTCAATTATCTCTGGTCACTAAGACAAAAGACTTTTAGACTTCATCTCGCCTAGGTCAAAAAGGTCACCTATGGTCTCCTTTAACTCTCCAGCCCTACTGACTGACAGCTGAAAGATTAATGATCCTTCACAAACTGAACAAGGATGCCATTATTCTATCTGGTATCAAAATTGTATTAAAACTGGTTTGATATTCCATTAAAATATTACAGATATTAAAATACTCCTCAACATAGATAAACAATAGAGAGATGATATATAAATAGAGATAGATGATATATATATATAGACAAATGATGGAGGGATAGATAAACGATAAATGATATATAAATAGAGATAGGCAATATATAAATATAGATAGACGATGTATAGATGATATATGACTAGACAGATGATATATATACAGATAGACAGACAAATGATGGAGGGAGGGATAGATATATTTACATATCATCTATAGTCACATGATATATAACTATAGATAGATATCTAGATACATGATATATAACTATAGATCAATGAGATATATTTTATATATTTATTTTTTTGAGAAAGTATTTTACAGGAAGGATACATTGAGTTTGCTTGTTTTAAAGTATGCCCTGGGTGGCAAGTATGTACCATTTAGGTGTCTTGCCCAAGGACCAAGGCCGTATTTACTGCGGGGCAAAAGGGGCAGCTGCCCTGGGCCCAGCCATTGGTATGGGGCCCAAGGCAGCTGCTTCCAGCCCGCAAAGATCATGGCCTCACGGGCTGTCTCCCCTCCATGGTGACATATGACTGCAGAGAGGAGGAGAGGCCTCGCGAGAGATGCGTTTGGCTCTTCCCCTCCTGTTCACCATGCAGTCCCCCCCCCCACAGAGAGAAGGCAGGCAGCAGGCAGGGCTGAGACTACAGCACGATACAGTAAGAAGCAGAGCTCTGCTTTAGGAACCCTTGCTCCACCTCCCCTCCATCACGCCCTCCCTCAATTTTCCTCCAGCTTGTCTCTAACAGAATTCTATTTGATTTGTGATTAAATGTGTATATATGGTGTGTATTGTGATGTATATATGATGTGGTGATGTGTATATTATGTGTATATGATAGTGATGTGTGTACAGTATATGATCACATCACATGTGTGATGTGTATATGATGTGGTGATGTGTATATATGATGTGGTGATGTATATTCTGTGTATATATGATTTGGTAATATTTATATTATTTTTCGTTCGAGCGGTTTTATTTGCAACGTACAGGGACGGCGATGAGGACTCATTTCGCGCCCAGCTACGCGAACCTCTTTATGGCACATTGGGAATCCCAATGGGCGGGGGTTCGTGTGGCTGGGTGGGTAACCTGATCCTCTACAGGAGATGTATAGACGATCTATTTATAGTCTGGAAAGGATACACTGAAAGTCTTAAGTATTTCCATAATACACTGAATCAGAACGACTGGGGCATTAATTTGGATTTACAGTTCAATAAAGAAACAATTAATTAATTTTCTAGATTTGACACTGTATATTAAAGAAGGGACTATTAGATCCAAGTCGTATTTTAAACCTGTAGATGTAAACAATTTTATTGAATCTACGAGTTGCCATGCTCCAGCGTGGCTGAGGAGAGTACCCAAAAGTCAATTAACTAGACTGAAAAGGAATTGTACCGAGAAAGACATTTTTGAAGCTCAGGCAGATAACATGTTGGGGGACTTTTAAGGAGAAAGGATACAAAGAGGAAGTTCTAATGGATGTCCTGAAAGATATTCAAAGTAAGGATAGGAATACACTTATCCAATATAGGAAACCTAAGGAAAAGGGAGACCTTTCTGTTCCAATAATTTATAATTTTAATAGTCAGACGAGAGAGATTAATCAGTCAATACGGAAATATTGGCATATTTTAAGGGGAGATCCGGCACTTCAGGAAATTTTAGAAGAGAATCCAGTAATCATTAACAGAGGGGCCAGAACAATTAAACAACAAATCGTTAGGAGCCATACTCATCAGGATAAAAGTAGCTTTAAAACTATACTTATTAAGGAAGGTTTTTATAGATGTGGCTCCTGTCTGGCATGTAAGAAGTTATCTATGCGAAAAAGATTTTTTCCCACTTTTGATTATAAGGGGAACTTTAAAATCAAACAGATCATTTCGTGCCACTCGAGAGATGTACTTTACGCGCTTGTATGCCCTTGTGGGAAAGTCTACATTGGTAGAACCACCGGACCTCTGTATGTGAGGATCTCAGAACACGTGCGTAATATTTTACGAGGGTATGAGAAACCTACTGTGTCCTCCCACTTTTTAACCATGCATAACAGCTCACCTAAGGGTTTAATATTTTTTGCACTTCGTCAAATACAAAGAGATTGGAGGGGCGGTGACTTTGTAAAGAAAATAAATCAAGAGGAGAAGAAACTCCTCTTCTACTTTGATACGTTAATACCTAGAGGTCTGTCACTTTCTATGAATTCTGATTAAGATATCGCTCCCTTCCTTCTCTTCCCTGTCATTAGAGTGTTTTGCTGGGTAACTGGAACGCAATTTGGACCTGAGGATTATTTCCTTCCTCAAGAATGTTATGAGGAAAACCTGAGCGTACCTCTTTTAGGATAGAGTTCAAATATTGACATAAATAAGTGCCCCTTGTACTAAAGGTAAATAACCAAGTGAGTAATCATGTATGGCAAGTTAAGATATGCACCTGATGGCTTTTAAGTTTTTGATTTTTAAATTATGATGTCTTATAGATAATTGATTGTTTTTTGTTCTTTCTGTATGAGGGATTGTTTTTAACGAAAATGCAATTTGTTTTTATGTTTTTGTGACCTGGCACATTACAGTTTTTGGTGCCCTGGTGGAGAGGAAAGGACAGATCTGCCGTGGAAGCGGCCGGAAACCGGTGCACTTTGAAAGCGAAATCGAAAGGGAAGAGACGCACATGCGCATAGGAATCCGGAAATCGAAAGTCCGGTTTGCTTGGATCTGTGACCCGGAAATGGAGCTTTGCTGGCGTACCACCCTGGATGGGAATGAAAACGGAAGCGCGAATTGGCGCGCAAGGACCACACCAATGACTGAAGGATTAGGACTTGAAGGGGGATTTATATACAAGTAAGATACATGAGGCTGTAAATATTCTGCTTATTTCTTTGCCACTGGTGAAGCGCTTGATGCGCGAAACGCGTCTGGCCCTCTCTGTTCTATTTTGCTTTTAATTTTTTTATGGATAAATCTCAATTTTAAATACGATTGCGGCTCCATGGGAGTGTCCACCTTAAAAGAGGTTTTCTAAATTATGTCCAACAATTGTGATGTGCTGAACACCTAGAGCTTGGCTAAGCTCCTGAAAGGGTGAGTGTATCCTCTTCTTTCGGTTAAATTTGTACGAACGATAAGAGGACGATATTGTGCCATGAAATCTTTCTCCTTTTTCGAGCTATAAAGAAAAGGATCCTTCAAAATAGAAGTTGAGCCGACGGGCTGGCCTGAAACAGCCCGTGACGCGCCTACTATAGAGCTAAATAGCTCTCGAAAAGTGTGAGTGTGCTATAACAAAAGCATCTGTTCATTTTATTCATATAATACCACATTAATCTGCACCATTGTTGTCCCCCCTGTTTTTTCTTCTCTTTATTTTTGAGATAAATTCTGGTTATCCAAACGAAAGACGCCGAACCGTTGGGAGGGAACTTTTTCCTCTAACTGTATAAACGTAAGACAGTTGTTACTTGTTTATACACCCTAGGTGCCCCAATAGTGTGGAGAGGTGGTTTGTCACTATGGAGGAGCGCTGTTCTTTCACCTGGTTTATTTTCTGTTTTATCTCTTTTGTGGTGAGGGGATCACCACATTTGAAAAAACGTGTAGCGATCCAATTATTACCTCTGAGCGCCCTTGATTCAACCTTCTCTCTGTAATGCAATGTTTATATTTATGTATAAATTTGATGTGTGTGATGTGTATGTATGATGTGGTGATGTGTATGTTACGTGTATATATGATGTGGTAATGTGTATATTATGTATATGTATGATGTGGTGATGTTTGGGTGTAATGTGTATATTATGTGTAAGTGTATGATGTGTACAGGGCTCAAATTTTCAAGTCCCAAGCTACTAACCAGGCCTTAAGAGTTACTCGCCACTAGTTGCCCCACTTAACCCCTTATCCTGCCCTGCCTCTGCATTCCCACAAATGCGAGCAGGCGAGTGGAAATTTTGAGGCCTGATGTGTATATGATGCAAGTATGTATATGTTTATATTATGTGTACGTGATATATACATGTGTATATACTGTATATAGTGTGCATATAAAGTATATAGTACGTGTATATAGGATATGCATGATGTGTACACACAGAGATATTGTGTTTTTACAGTATGTGTAGGATGTGTAATTGTAACATTTTTTATAAAATAAATTGATTTAGTTGATTTTAGTTTTAGGAGACGTGTGTGTGTGTGTGTGTGTGTTTTATTTTGAATGTTGGGGTAGACAGTCCTTCGGACCTCCCTCCCGATCGGCGGCGTGCAGGGGGTTAACCCAGGCACCGTTTGGAAGGGCACAGCCTGCCCTTCCAAATGGTACCTGGCATTAACCCCATGGGTGTCGGATCACGAATTGGCGCCGAAAAGCGCCGTTTCGTGATCCTTTCCCGGAGCTGGCCGACATCTTGGATGTCGGCCAAGCTTCCGGGAATGCCCCCTGAGGACTGGCGTCATCGTGCATAGCACGATGACGCCAGTCTTGGAGTTAACCCCTAACTGCCACCAATGGTGGAGATAGGGGGTTCCAATGAACCCCCTATCTCCCGATCCGTGGCAGTTAGGGGTTACTGTTTGGTATTGTTGGATCGGCCAGAGCATGGCCGTTCCAACAATACCAAACATGAGTATAAAAAAAGTTTTTAAAAAAATAAATAAAAATAAAAAAAATTAAAAAAAAAAACAAGTTTTTTTTTTCTTTTTTTTGGTTTGTTAATGCAGCAATATTGTTCCCATTTCAATTATAATGTGAACAATGATGCTGCACTAACGATTTTTGTATGCGGTGCGTTTGTTAAAAATCGCGTAATTTTCCCCAACAAAAAATGTAACGAGACCCCCATCTCTAATTGTTTTAACAAGCGCACCCCATACAACATATAACCGCAATTTCTCGCATTTTAAAATGTGAAAAAAACACTTTACACTTTGTAAATTATTGAAAATTCATATTTTATTGCATTTTTTGTTATAATATACAGACAGGTCATGACGTATACATATAATAATGACATATTATGAATCTGCCGAGTCTGACGGAAAGAACGATATATAATATGTCTGGGTCATATACTAAAATAAGCCTTCAAAACGCATTTAAACATGATGAGCAAAACCGGTAAAAATGACCTCAGCACAGAGGCGGGAAAAGCCTCAGCAGCGAAAGGGTTAATGGAGAGGTGCTCTTGCCGGGATTCGAACCTATGTCTCCAGTTATTGAGCAGTGATGTTACCTCTACTCCACCCATATAGATAGACAAATGATGGAGGGAGGGATTGATAAATGATAGATATATGATCTATGAATAGAGATAGATAGATGATATATAGATGGATATATACAAAATAGATAGATGATATATAAATAGAGATAGACAGATTGATCTGTTTTTATATATCATCTAATCTAGGAGATAATTGGTAGGTATAGCTTATAATTAGACGTTAAGCTTAGTGGTCTAAAAAGAGAGACGTACCTATTATCATTGTTTTTAAGGGAGAAACTGATTAACAATTCTGGGATGGGGCTTATTCGCTAAACAATAAATTGTAGGAATCCATGAAGTGAAATGTGAGAATTTAGAGATGTTTGTGAATTATTCAGTGGGTTTCTCTGGTTTTGGAAAATCTGTCCTTGTAGAGAAATGATAATCAGTATAAATGGATAACAGCAGGATTGGGGAGTATTGTCATTTTGGAAGCTTTAAGCTGAGGTACTCTACCTAGACCCAGTCGTCTCTCCTTGTCTCTGCATCTTTTCCCTTAGCTCTCTCCCTCCTCGCCCATGGCCAGAGTGGACACATCTCAGATTAATGGCCTCTCTGGATTCTGCTGGTTCTGCAGATCACCAGCTTATTAATTTCTGTGGCAGGATCGTGATAAACTGCCAATTAGATCGGCAATATCTGTTCTGCATTTACACATCACTTGCCACCCGTCTCATTCTAACAGATACATCACTGTGATATATGCACAGTGAAGGAAGTCAGGTCTATCATCGTGCAGCCTCGTACACCTATATTTCTGTGCAGCTGATCAACGGGCACAGTAGGCATAATGACACAGAATGCAATGCATGCCATCCTAGGTGGGTAAAATCTACTATGGTAGACTTAATCTCCACTCCACAGGCCAAAGCCTCCATGGCCGCTCATGGACGGTTGCCAGATCACCAGACCTGTTTCCCTGGACACTTACTATTTCATGCAGTGTGAGAGCAGAGTGAAGGGGCTGCTCTGCAACATGTATAATTCAAATTGTGAAGGAGAGAATTAGTTACCTAATCAAGTGCAAGAGTCCATTTTGGCATCTCACCTGCAGCATCTGAATTCTACACACAACAGGGTTGCATTTTTAATGCACTGCCCATCAGCAGAAATAAAGTAAATAAAATGTGTCAGGCTTGAGCCAGGATGGCTCCATGGCAGGGCCTTAGGTTTATATCCCAAGCGCTGGGGGTGAGCAGGTAAGCAGACACTGGAGACTTGAAATGCAGGTAATAAAAGGTATATTGTATGCACAGTAGAATATCACAGTCCTTGAATATAGGAATATCAATATACACGGCAAGGTGCAAAATAAGCAGAGGATGGTAGGCTGTGCAGTCAGCAGCTGGGAACTCCACTTGCGTAGCAATACCTTGATAGAAGGTCCTAGCAGCAGGCACCGGATGGATGGCTGACAGCCAAGAAAGTCTCCAAGCCCCAGAGGATAGTGGGCCACGTAGTCAAGAGGCTGCAAATATACAGGAAGAGCACCAAGGACCGGATAATAGTGCTTCTCAGGTAAAGTAACAGGCTGGAACTCAGGCAGATCTCCAGTCCACTGGATAGTGGGCTACGCAGTGTAAAGTCCAGCAGCAGGATCCACAGGAATATCACAGAACAAGGGGTAACACTGACAGACAGGATGAGGGGGCTCGCAGGTCCTCACATACACAGGGAAAACAGGAAAATGACAGAGCATGGAAGGAAAGGTGTGTCCAGGTTATATGCACACTCACTCAGGAGCTGGCACAGGGATTAACCCCTGAGTGGATGCAGACAGAGCAACAGCAAACATGGCAATAAGCAGGCTTCTCAGGCTGAGGCATGACAAAATGGAGAATATAGTATCTGGCGCCCCCTAATGCATATAACTGAACTGTGCGGCTTATACGTTAGATAACATAAAAGTCCATCATACATTTAAATCGCAGTTCAACAGTCAGCTGCAGGTAATCACACACAGATGGTTCACCTCCAACCACCAAATAGTCAATAATGGAGAAAAATGTGGTGACAGTCCGCGCTTCTCTCTTTGGTGACAAATGTTCTCAAGCTGGAGATCTTCTCCTTAAACAACAGAATCACTTTTTATACGTAGTCATCAACCCTCGAAAGAAAGGGAAAATTGGCAAACATAGTGTGATCTGTGTAATTTCTTTGAACCCCCCCAAACGAGTGTATAATAATGCAACTCACATTTGGAGGTGTCATGGATCTGACACTGGATATGTTGCACCACCGATATTTTAAGGAGATATCGGAATCCCCTTTTCCACCTCAGTTTGTTCTTATGAATTATTTTAATTGTTTTAAGAAATAAACAAATTTTAACGTTTATCGAGGATCCTGCAACCTTATTCTTCTTTGGAGGAACATCACCAAACGGAGGTGGAAAAGGGGAGTCTGATATCTCCTTAAAATATCGGTGGTGCAACATATCCAGTGTCAGATCCATGACACCTCCAAATGTGAGTTGAATTATTATACACTCGTTTGGGGGGTTCAAAGAAATTACACAGATCACACTATGTTTGCCAATTTTCCCTTTCTTTCGAGGGTTGATGACTACGTATAAAAAGTGATTCTGTTGTTTAATGAGAAGATCTCCAGCTTGAGAACATTTGTCACCAAAGAGGGAAGCGCGGACTGTCATGACAAAATGGAGGATCTGGGCCTCCTACGCTCCTAAAGGATGCTAATTCTACTTCTATGGCATGATGATGATGGGTAACCTTTGCCATGTGACTTCATGGCAGCTGCATGGGGTGCCTAAGGTTCCTGTTTTGACTCTGACTTTTGAACACCAGAAACGTTTGGACCTTTGCATGCTCTATCGTTAAACAAAAGTGGACCCGTTATAACTGTAACCCCTGGAGTACAGTAATTCTACTACCCTGCAGTTTCTGTTTGCTCTGGAGATTCAAGACGGTGTGGCTCTATGGTTTTGTGTGTGGAGGCAGGGCTGCAAGAGAGGAAGCAAGAGAGAGGAGTCTGGAAGATGATGGTGGCTGAGATTTGTGGTATTGTGTCCAGTGCTGAAGCATCCTGCATAAAGGCTCCCAGCAAACTCTGTATCCAGATCAAAGCACAGAACTGTTCCTGGCAGTGATTGTTCTGTAGAGTGAAGGAATCCCAGTGGAGCAGCTTCTCCCCTTCCTGGACAAATCTGATTACAGACTGGAGTGGTAAGCGGAGACCTCTCCCCTTGGTTTTACAACAGGGCATTCTAACCCTGGTTACTAAAGCAGCAGTCTATGACTTCTCTGATCCCTGGAACATCCCAGCATATTACAAACAAGGTGGATTACAATTATTCTGGGCCCCAACTATGTGCACCACCTACCTATTGTATCATTTAGGGAAAAGACTAGGGTGGGCCGCAGTATTGTTTGTGGGTGGGTAAACTCATACTGACTCTTGCATTATTTACTTATTCCACTGCATTATGTTTATGCAAAAATAAATGTAATGGTCTAAATAGAGGTTTGCTGTGCAATACAAAGTTCTATAAAAGACAGCTCTGTGTTGATTTTATTGCTTGTTTAAATATGTTCCCAACTGGATCTCACACCCAAAGCCTGGATGTCCAGTTGGGTGGAGGCACTGCCGCAGTCATGTACCCCAACTCCCAGGTAGCGGAGGCTCAGGATCGGCTTGCAGAGCGCTTAAAGGTAACTGAGGTAAAGGACCACAGGGGTATTTGTGGGACTACGCAAAAACCGTTACATAACCAAGCGTGTTTGCCTGTTTTTACAAGTTTTAAACACCAAAGGTGGATCTCTCTCCCCGGAGCGCTTGCAATATTTTAATTTTCAGAACAGTATTGAGGTATCGCACGTCTGAAGTCACAGAGTCTCATGGCAGCGACCCTACCTATCTCTCTATGGGCTTGCGTCAATCTTTACACTCTGGGACGCCTACGTTTCCTTTACTGGTTTCATGACACAGAAACAAATGCATTCGTCATAAAAGGACGGCCTTGACAGCAGCAGTCTCCTATAGAACCTGCAAAGGAAGAGAACACACGTCTTTCTCCGCAGCTGCATGATGTGCTGCGGAGAGGGAAAGAAAGGGCTAACCCATTCCATGAGCATTGTAATGAATGGATAGAATCAGTTGTAATTGTAATGAATCTAGAGTGTAAGCATATTCGTGCTCAGAGATGAAAGAAAAGGAAGGGTAGGTGGGAGGAAAAACAAAATAAGGAATCTAAAGAATCCTCACGATTGGTGAAGGGAGGTAAACAGAGAAAAAAATTTAATTATATAGGGTGAAAGAAAGAAAAATAAAATAGAATGAAAGAGAAAGGTAGGGGGAAAAAAAAGAAGAAAAGAGAGAATGAGACAAATAAAGAGAAAGGGAGAAAGCGAGAAAATGGGAGAGAGAGGATGGAAGAAAGAAAAGTATATACTGTAAATAGAGAAAACCAAAAAGAATGAAAATGAGAACGGTAGAGAGAAAAAAAAAGAAAGAATGAGACAAAGAAAGAGCAAACGGAAGAGAGAAAAAGAAAGAGAACCAAAGAGAATGAAATAGAGCAAGGTAGGGAGAAAAAAAGAACGAGACAAAGAAAGAGAAAATGGAGGAGAGGGAGGAAGAAAGAAAAAGAATGAAAAAGGTAGAAAGTAAAAGGAAGAAAAGAGAGAGAGGGAATGAGACAGAGATGGAGAGAGGAGAGGAGAAAGAAGGGAGGCAGGTTAAGTTTGAAATATGTGCAAGATTGACCTCTTTGCGCAGGCACTTCATTGAAAAAAATAAGAAAAATTAAATTCTTTAACATTTAAAACAAATCCAATTACATGCGAGCATAATATTCCATTTATCACAATAAATCGAGAGTAATTTATTCCACGCATTCACATTTCTAGGAATTGCTTTGCTAAGCACTGAATGGTTATTATTATTATTATTATACACATCATCTGCAGCGCTGTACAACAAATGGGGTGATAGTCAACTGCAAAAGAAAACTGCAGGTCAGTATTGTGAAATAAGTTTATAAAATAACTCCATTAGTAATAGTGGCTTTAGGTTGGGAAGCTTTTACTCCACTCAGCAGTGGCACATGCATTGTTTATAGGTATCATTCCATCTGGGCAAAATATTTGGGTATAAGGATTTTGTAGCGGGCGTAGTAGCGCCCACCAAGGAGTTGCGAAGTTGAGATCTTTAAGGACTGATAAATCTGCTTGACGTTTTCACACTGCTTGGTATACACAGACTTATACACTCGAGGCAGGGAGAATGAGCGTACAACTGAGTTGCTACTAAACACTAAAGGTTTCGAGACCGATAGGCAATTTAGAGCACGTTCAGAAACACAAAGATACGTCAGACAGTTGGTGAATCGCGTGGACTGCAGGGCAGTCAGGAAATGTGCATATTTAACATTTTCTGATAATCTGGAGCAGGTCAACGGTACCTTATGATATTCAGAGGCAACAGATACACATAGGGGTCTATCGCTGGTACAGTATCGAGTATATTTGGCAGTTAGAGCACACTGAACATAGGCTGAATATAAACGGTATCTTTTGATCGCAGTTTTCACATAAGTGTGTGGCAAAGAAACATGAGCCCTGGGTTGGGTATAGGAACCTAATGCGGCCACAGACAATACCCCAAAACGGGAAGGGACAACACCCCGTAATGTGTAAACACCCCAGCGGCTAACATAGGGTTAAATCACAACACAGGGGATCGCAATCGAGCAGCAAATAGAATGGTCGAAAACAAGCCGGGTCAAAAATCAGGAGCAGGGATCGTATCCAGAAATGGGTTGGCAACCGAATCCGTAAATAGAATCAGCTTAGTGATGCGGGAACAGAACTCCACCACAGGGTGACGAGGCAACTCCTCGCGCCCTGTTTTAAACCCGGCAGCTCCTCATGACCATGCCAGGCCCTGCCCCCTCGGATACCTCTCGGCCATTCCACGGGCTGGCATTTGGCCAGCTCTTGGCACAGGACCTTGCCCAGATCCCCCAGGCAGCACAGCAGGGGCTGAGGATATGACAGAACCCCCCCCCCCGACGGTCGAACTCAGAACGAACACCAGGTGCAGAAGGATGGGCCGAATGGAATTGGCGAACCAGATGAGGCGCATGGATTTCGCTGACCGGGAGCCAGGAACGATCCTCAGGCCCATAACCCTCCCAATCTACCAGGTATTGAAGGACACCATGGACCACACGGGACCTCAAGATGGCACGAACCTCATAATACTCCTAACCCTGGGATTTGATTGGCGGTGGTGGAGCAGTGACTCTGGTATACCTATTACAGGTAAGCGGTTTCAAGAGGCTAACGTGGAGGCATAGGAAACAGGATTGATACGTCTTAGAACTTTGTCATGTGCCTGTGCCCTCACGTTCCCGGGCCCAGGTTTCCGCACATACCGCATCGTTGTACACCACCGATAACCAGCGTCTCATCAAGATCCGCTGGGTTCCCTGGTTACGTCCACAGTGAGCCGCGCATGCGCAAACAAGACAAATACCTCTGGCGTGCGTTTCAGGGAATGGCGTCGCACACCAATGACGCAGACCCGGAAGTGAATGCTGATTGCGGTTGAAGATGCCGGCACCTGCCTACAATCAACCTCCCATAATAGAAGTCAGCGGATGGTGAGTAATCGCTTGTTTATTATTCCCAGAACGCTTAGCCTTAGCAGCCTTACCTATTGCTATTCGATTGACCTCCCGTTGCTGAGCCCCTGCTGTGATTATCTGGCGATCCCTGAATGCCGCCTGCCTATCTGTCCCTTTGATTCCGTCTGACAAACCTTGAAGATACCCACCTTATCGTCCTCTCGAACTCCTCAAGGGCTAACGCAACTATCAACTCTCCTTAATCTCCTACATCCTCTAAAGATCTCCTTATCAAGCCTGCAGACCTCTCCTCAAGGTAAGAGATTGACTTTATATCACCGTGCCTTCTCTATACATCTATATATCGTCGCTGATTGATATGTGGAGTAGAGGACCCCTACAACCCTGACACCACCGCTACTGTTTAAGTTGCTGTATCCGTATATCTCCAGCCCTTATTACAGTGGTTGTCTTGAACAGGACTACTAATCTCCAAGGTCGGTTCAACATCCTGTTTCTTCCATACGTATTTGAGACTTTATAAAGGACCAATAAACCTGGGGGCCATCTTCATGGACGGCACCAACAATTTGATGTTTCTAGTCGACATTCATACCTTGTCCCCAACTGTATACACCGGTGCGAGACCTCTACGTCTGTCAGCTTTTATTTTTTGCTTTTGAATATTAACCTCCATGATTTCCTTAACCTTTTCCCATGTCTCTTTCAGGTTAATCAGATGTTCGTCCAAGCCTGGCAACGCAGTGCCTTGGAATATGGAGGGAAGCCGGGGAGGATCATAAACATAAACTGTATGGAAAGGTGAGTGACCTGTGGTTTCACTCACTGAGTTGTTCAGTGCAACCTCAGCCCAGGGTAACAGGTCTGCCCATTCACTTTGCTTTTCGGACACAAAACGCCGCAAGTATTGTTCGACACTCTGGTTGGCTCTCTCTGCGGCCCCATTCGTCTGTGAGTGATAAGCCGAGGAGAAACTCAACATGATACCGAGGTTGTCACAAAACCCTCACCAGAAGCGAGAAACGAACTGGGTTCCTCTGTCGGATACTATTCCCAGGGGAAACCCATGAAGTCTGACAATATTTTGCATGAATACTGGCACCAGCTCAATAGCTGAAGGGAGCTTGACCAGAGGCACGAAGTGCACCATCTTCTAGAATCTAAGAGTGTAGTGATTGTCTGCGCTTCCCTCTTGTATGATCGATATTTTTGAGAGGAAGATCTTCTTATTACACTGTGGAGTCACTTTTCATATGTGATCTTCAACCCTCGAAAGAAAAGGGATAAAATGGCAACATAGTGTGATTTGCTTAAATCATCTGTGCCCCCCAATTAAATATGCAAAGGTTCAACTCACATTTGGAGGTGTCATAGATCAGACACTAGATATACTGCACCACCGGTATTTTTAGGAGATACCGGACTCCCCTTTCGCGCCTCCGTTTAAAGATGTCCCTCCAGGGAATAAATGAGCAGCTGCAGGACCTTTAGTAAAGATATATGGTAATTTATTTCTTAAAACAAATTAAAATTCAAACGCCAAAACGCGTTTCGCGAGCAAGTCGCTTCCTCAGTCGGCAAAAATAAAAAAGAAAATCTTCTTTTTGCCGACTGAGGAAGCGACTTGCTCGCGAAACGCGTTTTGGCGTTTGAATTTTAATTTGTTTTAAATTGTTTTAAGAAATAAATTCCCATATATCTTTACTAAGGTCCTGCAGCTGCTCATTTATTCCCTGGAGGGACATCTTTAAACGGAGGCGCGAAAGGGGAGTCCGGTATCTCCTAAAAATACCGGTGGTGCAGTATATCTAGTGTCTGATCTATGACACCTCCAAATGTGAGTTGAACCTTTGCATATTTAATTGGGGCACAGATGATTTAAGCAAATCACACTATGTTGCCATTTTATCCCTTTTCTTTCGAGGGTTGAAGATCACATATGAAAAGTGACTCCACAGTGTAATAAGAAGATCTTCCTCTCAAAAATATCTATCATACAAGAGGGAAGCGCAGACAATCCCTACACTCTTCGATTGTTTAACTATTTGGTGGTTGGAGGTGAACCATCTTGTGTGATAATTTCTGCTGCTGACTTTTGAACTGCGACTCAATTAACAAGGACTTTCTTGAATTTATAAGGACTTTCTTGGTCTATAGCAGTATCTGTCTAACTGTTGCATTGTTTAGTCTTATCGACTAGGGGGCGCCAGATACTTATTTTTTCTCTATCTTCTAGAATCTGTCTACCACCGTAAGGATCACCATATGACCCTGGGACACAGGTAGATCGGTAATGAAGTCCATAGAGAGGTGGGACCAAGGTCTCTCAGGCACCGGCAATGGCTGCAATAGAACTATAGGTAAGGACCAGGGATTTTTGCTTCTACAACACACTTCACATGTGGCTATGTAGTCCTTAATATCCCTTTGCATACCTGCCCACCAGAACTGTTTTTCAATAGAGGCTAGAGTCTTTGTTATCCCCATATGCCCATAAGGCTTGGAGTCATGGTATAACGTCATCATTTCTGTTCTGTCCTCCTCAGGTACAAAGACCTTACCAGGAGGTTTCTCAAGACAGAGGAGCAACACCTTGGACAGCTTGAATTCTCTCCAACAACGGAGAAGACACAGTCAGAACTGTTGTACCCAGTATCCTTTCCTGAGGAATGATTGGACTGTGGTCGAACGTATGCTGTTCATATGACTCAAATTGCCTGGACAAGGCATCAGCCTTCATGTTTTTGAGCCAGGACGGTAAGTCAGCAGGAAATTGAAACTGGACAGGAACAAGGACCATCGAGCATGCCTGGAATTCAAACGTTTCGCGTCTTCCATGTAAATAAGATTCTTATGACCTGTTATTATTATCACCACGGGATCTTTCGTACCTTCAAGCAAATCGCGCCATTCTTTGAGGGCTGCTATTACTGCTAGTAACTCTCTCTTCCCTTTGTCATAATTTCTCTCTGCAGGTGTCATTTTCCTGGAGAAAAAACCCACAAGGGTGTACAGGTCCCTCAGGACTCTCTCTTTGAGACAGAACTGCACCAATTGCTATCTCGGACGCATCGACCTCCAGTTGAAATGGCAGGCCTGGCTCTGGATGCCGTAGAATATATGCCGTAACAAATGCCTCCTTGAGTGACTGAAATGCCTGCATAGCTTGGTCACTCCAAACCTGATTTTGGGCACCCTTCTTGGTCAAGGCAGTGATCGGAGACACAACGGAAGAGAAACCCTTAATGAACCTCCTATAGTAGTTTGTGAAACCAAGGAATCTCTGTATAACTTTTAAGCCCTGAGGTAGTGGCTATTCCTTGATGGCAGACAACTTTTTTGGGTCCATCTCAAACCCCTCAGTTGTAATGATGTAACCCAGAAAATAAACTGAAGTTATGTCGAACAGACATTTTTCTAACTTGCAGTACAGCTTATTCTCCAACAACCTTTGCAACATGGTATGGACATGGTGTGTCTCAACATCTGGAGTATAAATCAAGATATCATCTAGATACACGATTACGAAGACTTGCAAAAAATCCCTCAGGACATCATTTATAAGGTCTTGGAAGACGACTGCCGCATTGCACAAGCCAAATGGCATAACCAGATATTCATAATGGCCGCTCTTGGTATTAAAAGCGGTTTTCCATTCATGGTCTTGTTTGACCCTTACCAAGTTGTATGCACCGCGAAGGTCCAATTTGGTGTATATCTTGGCACCTCTCAAACGGTCAAATAACTAGGATATAAGTGGGATGGGATAGGCATTACGTATAGTGATTCTGTTTAACCCTCTATAATCAATGCAAGGTCTTAAATCCCCTTCCTTTTTTGATACGAAAAAGAATCCTCCCGCAGGAGAGGAAGAACGACGAATGAACCCTTTAGCTAGGTTCTCCTTAATGTACTCCTCCATGATATCGTTCTCTTTTTGTGACAGTGGATAGACATGACCCCTAGGAGGCATGGTGCCTGGCAACAGGTCTATAGCACAATCATAAGGCCTGTGAGGAGGTAGGATCTCAGATTTCCCTTTATCAAACACTTCTTTAAGATCTTTGTACCACTTAGGAACCTCTGTGGAGAGTGGAGGAGCATTAGCTACGTTCAGACTGCCCACCACAGTACTCATACCCAGACATTTAGACCAACACTTAGATCCCCAGGATTCCAACTCTCCCATAGACCAGTTAACAATCGAATTGTGCTTAGCCAACCAAGGATAACCCAATACGATGGGTACTGTGGGCGATTCGATAATTTTGAACTTGATTCTTTCCTTATGCAGGACCCCAGTACAAAAAGAGTCCGGTACAGTATCATGTGTACAATGAGGTCTTAACAGTTTCCTGCCATCGATACTTTTGATAAGGAGAGGCACTTCTCTCTCCACCAGAGGCACTTGGTGAATAGCAGCGAAACCAGAGTCTAAGAAATTGCCTGCAGTCCCAGAATCTCAATTTGGGTTATAAACCCTCTGCATGAACCCAGACTCCCATTAAAGCACGTAGGAATCTTTAAACTGACATTAACTACCTCAGTAGCAATCGTAGAGGACACGTAACTGCTTGAACAGACCTGTCAATCACAGCAGAAGGAGGCAATGAGACCTGAGTGACTTGATTCATGACTAGGCCCAAAGCCTGAGCAAATTGATCCATGCGATGGTCTTGCTCTTCTAGCCTAGATATGATTTCACCCAGCTTAGACATAAGTACAGATAAATCAGTCGGATCCATATCAGGCCCTGTCGTGATGTAGCGGGCGTAGTAGCACCCACCAAGGAGTATCGAAGTTGAGATCTTTAAGGACTGATAAATCTGCTTGATGTTTTCACACTGCTTGGTATACACAGACTTATACACTCGAGGCAGGGCGGATGAGCGAACAACTGAGTTGCTACTAGGCACTAAAGGTTTCGAGACCGATAGAGCACGTTCAGAAACACAAAGATATGTCAGACAGTTGGTGAATTGCGCGGACTGCAGGGCAGTCGGGAAATGTGCAGATTTAACGTTTTCTGATAATCTGGAGCAGGTCAACGGTACCTTATGATATTCAGAGGCAACAGATATACATAGGGGTCTATCGCTGGTACAGTATCGAGTATATTTGGCGGTTAGAGCACACTGAACATAGGCTGAAAATCAACGGTATCTTTTGATCGCAGTTTTCACATAAGTGTGTGGCAAAGAAACATGAGCCTTGGGTTGGGTATAGGAACCTAATGCGGCCACAGACAATACCCCAAAACGAGAAGGGCCAACACCCCCATAACGTGTAAACACCCCAGCGGCAAACATGTGGTTAAACCACCAAAACACAACACAGGCGATCGCAATCGAGCAGCAAATAGAATGGTCAGAAACAAGCCGGGTCAAAAATCAGGAGCAAGGATCATATTCAGAAATGGGTTGGCAACAGAATCAGTAAACAGAATCAGCTTAGTGATGCGGGAACAGAACTCCACGACAGGGCAACGAGGCAACTCCTCGCGCCCTGTTTTAAGCCCGGCGGCTCCTCGAGACCATGCCAGCCCCGCCCCCTCGGATGCCGCTCGGCCATTCCCCAGTGCTGGCATTCGGCCAGCTCTTGGCACAGGACCTTGCCCAGACCCCCCAGGCAGCACAGCAGGGGCTGAGGATATGACAGATTTCAAGCATAGCATGGAGTTGCAGCAACATTGAAAATGACAGTTTAATAGCATTGTTACAGTGGAATGGAGGGGAGGGGTCAGGAAGACTTTAGACATGAAGTGACTTTGGACATCAACAGCTGTAGGTGATGTGTGAAAGGCTGAACCTGATGTCTTTTTTTTCAGCCTGTGTAACATGAAGGCTCTTTAAATCAAAGGGGTTTTCCAATTTCCTAGGCCACAATCACTCTCTATTGAATCTCCAGTCTGCATCCTCTGAGTAGTCTCAGAACTGGCCATATGCCTCTAAGAGTTGACACCAGAAGCTGCTAGAGCAGTGCACTGATACTGCTTTCTGCAGCTGGTGGATTCTGGGCTTGAAATATCTCTGAGCTACTGAGTGACAGTGATAGAAAGATGATTCTGTATTGAATTTGGGCCTTAGACTAATGGGGATCCTTCTTTTGCCAATGATTCATACCACTTGTATTTTATTCCTCCCTTACATCTCTGCTGGTAGCAGGTGGCATGTGCAGGAGACAGATACAAGCAAATACTGACTCAGCCTGGTCTAATTAATGAGGGCAAAGTGTGAGTTTAGATGCTTGCATCTGATACCAATATATATAAATAATATTATGCATCACTTCTTCCTTTTCTGTACCATGCACACTATGTGCACTCTCAGCCATCAAGGCATGATGTCTGATTATAACAGACGCCAATAATGGGCAAAAGTGAAAAAATGACACTTACTACTAAACATCTAATACTTTAGATTTCGTGCTGCTCAAACACCCATGTGCACCCCACACACTTACAGTATACACAGTCCAAACAGTTGAATTAATCCCAGTGTGAGCGCACAGACTAATCTCAGTGGTACTCTAAACACACTAGAGAATCACTTATCTGATGTTCAATTTCTCCTGGACAGCCATCCATTCAATGGTAATTGTCCTATAGTTGACATGGATACAAAAAACAAAACCATATGGTGCACTATTGTCTAGATGTCAAATATATACTCTATGAATTAACGTTATTTATGGGGTTCAACTCATAAAGGAGGAGCCACCAATTGACTCTAATGATGGGCCTTCTGACCTCGTAAAGGGGGTCACACCCGAACTTCTCGAACCAACGGGCTTTATTCATAATATGTTGTTCCGGTACCTCACTTCAATAAAAAGGAGAACTCCATTGCACAGACATTGCTATTACTTATTTCACGGTTCCCGGATCCCACCACGCAGTACTTAACGCCCAACACTCCACAGAGCCCAAAAGCTACCAACAGAGTAGCCGTGAAGAATCCCTAACTGTCTGATCCTTAGAATTGGCCAGGTAAACTAGCTAGACAGAAAAGGGTTAAGCAAAAGACAATGTTGTAATACAAAACCAGGTTAGCAACACGGGGTCAGTCAGATGAGCCAGAATCAGGAATACAGAGTATGGAATAGCCGGGTCGATATCGGTGCAGCAGCGTAGTACAAGAAAATAGTCTAGGGCAACGGAAGGCAGAATAGTCAGAAAACAAGCAGAGGTCAATAACCGGTTAAATCACAATAGAATTCAGGCACAAGGAGCTCCGGTATGGATAACCACGATCTGGCACTGCTGAGAAGTAACTGAGGGTTTTTAAAGATCTTCACCAGACCGCGCCCCCCACTCAAGCCGCGCCTCATGCAGCCACCTCCCTGCCTGTCTCCATTTAAACCGGGTGTTGGTCAGCGAGCAGTATCAGACATGCTGCCCTCAAGCACACAGGAGAGGCTGGAAGCCCCCAACGTTACAGTGATAAGCAAGAGGAAATATACTCACAAATTAATGAGCCTCTTTCCTTAAGTGGCTCAGTATGGGAGCGTCTATAGGTCTCAGGGACCAGGATGGTTTCCCGCACAGTTTCTATCTCCACCAGAAAACTGCTTCATCCACGGAAAAAAAATATATACTGGCCAACCTCTAATAAACTGCAAATTTATTACACAACATGTAAAATAATAAAAACAGATGTCATCTCCAGATACGCATTTCGCCTACTTACACTGCAGGCTTCCTCCGTCAGTGATGCATCTGGTGTTAAAACTCGATTATTTATATCCATAAGTCCCTCTCATTAGTCCAGACACGTGTATCAATCATTCCGCGTGCGGCTCAACTTCTGTTCCGGCTTGCGTTCCACATATGATTCGCTCGATATGACTTTCCCCTGGTTCCGTTTTTTTTTTTTTTTTTTCTGAGAAAGGATTTTACCAGGAAGGATACATTGAGATTTCTCTCGTTTTCAAGTATGTCCTGGGTGGTGAGTATGTACCGTTGGGTGTCTTGCCCAAGGACACTTACTGGAGAGGTGCTCTTGCCGGGATCGAGCCCATTACTCTACAGGCTGTCTCCATGCAGAGCAGTGATGTTACCTCTACTCCACCCAGCCGGTTTGCGCTCCACGCTGGTTCGTTCTTAGTTCCGGTTTGCGTTCCATTGGTTGTTTGACTCTCATTCCGTCTCTTATCCAATCGGAAACCCACAGGTTTCCAGGCCGCAATAAAATCGAGGGATTTCTATCAACATTATAAAAGGCAACCAAAAATAACATACACCGCTGATCAATCTTAACTTTTATCTCAGTGGTAGAAAAATGGGGGCAGAAGGTTATATAGGGTACAACTGTATTCTCAATATCCTATGTCTATATATTGAACTCCCATCCTCTTAATTAACAACCTCTGATCATTTAACCCTTATTATGGGGGATTATTGTGCCTATTCCTCGCATACCCCTCTTAACTGTTACTATAGTATTTTGAAATGGGAACATATAGCTCATATAGTTGTATTCCTAGTAACCAATACTAAAAACATAAAATGACTGTTACATCCTCAGCCCCCGCTGTGCTCCCTGGGGGGTCTGGGCAAGAAGGGAGACCGCTGGTTGGTCGGGTGCCAGCACTTTCTGCTGGCAGATTGGCATCTGAGGGGGCGGGGTCAGGTGTGGTCACTAGGAGCCGCCGGCTTTAAAACAGGGCTCGAGGAGTTGCCTCGTCACCCTGTTGTGGAGTTTGTTTCATGCGCTGCTACGTCTTGCATCTGATTGAATTTACTGTTGACGACCCTGCTTTGGATGAGATTCCTGCTCCTGTATTTGACCCAGCTTGACTTTGACCAATCTCTCTCTATCGTGTGTATTATGCTATTTGTGTGTTTATACTATCTCAAGTATTTTTAACAGAACGATTGGTTTCTGTATCCCTGACTGCCCTGCACCTTGAATACTTGACGGACTGTCGTTCCACATATTGTGTTTCTGAACATGTCCTAGGCTTTCTGTCGGTCTCGAAACCCTCGAAGCCTAGAGGCAATTCAGCTAGTCCTTTGAGTCCCCTGGGTCTTGACTTACAAACTGTATTTGTTGATATTTCTGTGTTGATCAAGAATATATTGTTGCCCTTAAGGATCTCCACTCCGCTACTCTTGGGTAAGCGATATAGCTACCGTTACAACGGCCTTCTTTCTTGTCTAAAATCCCACCACACATCACCTTTAATTGTTTAGTACTTTCTAAAGGGGATTCCTTCCTACTCTTAGCTCCCAAAACTGGTCCATCTATTATTCACTTAAAATCGATATCATGGTCTTCTTGATCCATATTAGATCTTAATTCTTTACAAAAAATGGCACATTTCAAACTCAGCATTGAGACCCCTTGGCTCTAATGTGTTAAGCTGATAGTTTTAGGTCGAGATCTTCTTCTCTCCAATCTTTCATAACCTTTTCAATCCCAAAAAATTCTAACCCTTTTGGATCGCTCCCATGTTTAATACGGTAGTGGTTAGAGACATTATGCTTCTCCATGCCCTTTAACAATGTTGTTTGATATGCTCATTTACTCTAACTTGTAATTCCCTTTTGGTTTTCCCAACATAATATTTATTGCAGGGGCACTTCAACGCGTATACAACATATTTAGAATAGCAAGTTAATTTATCCCTGATCTTATACTTATTCCCATTCAACCTAAATGTATTTATGTCTATTCTCCACAGCCATAAAATCCTGGGGTAAATCAGAACCAGTTGGTTTGTTATTTCTGTTCTCATATAGAACTCGTAACTAACTTCTGCTTCAAATTTCCTCCTCCTCTAAAAACAATCCTTGGATGATCTGGTATTACGACCCTAAGTACAGGCACGTCGTTCAATAAGGGCCAATATTTTGGTATACATTTTTTGATATTCCGGTTTCCTGCATTATAATCTAATAATATTGGTAATCCCAGTTCAATTCTTTCTTCTTTATTTTTATACCGTAATACCGTATTTCTTTCCACTCTCTGTACCTCTTCTTTGGTTGCTTCTAGTGTTTTACTGTTATAACCTTTCTCTCTAAAATCCTTCATTAGTCCTCCCGTCTGTATCTCTGTCATGCCTTGCTCTCGGCCCCGGCCGCCATGTTGGGACACCTGCACTACTTACCCGAGGTCCCTCGTGGTGCGCCGCTCCATGCTCTCAGCCCGCAAGCAGAAGAGAGCTTGAGGTCCGCCCCACGCCGCCGACAGGAGGATGCAGAGAAACGAAGCGCGCATGCGAGATCGCATACCTCCTTACAGTTGTGTTCAAAATTATTCAACCCCCACTGAAATTGAGTGTTTTGGCCAGTTTGACATTGATTTTGATCATTAAGTCATCTTGCTTACAATTAAATCAAAGAGGCACGTGTAGGTCAGACAAATATAACATAACATTTATAATGAAATAACCACAAATGTCTTTTCTGTGCTCACATCATTATCAGTTTTATTCAACCCCCAAGTGACATTCAATCTTAGTACTTAGTACAACATCCTTTTACAGTTATAACAGCTTTTAAACGTGAAGCATAGCTTGACACAAGTGTCTTGCAGCGATCTACGGGTATCTTCGCCCATTCGTCATGGGCAAAAGCCTCTAGTTCAGTCACATTCTTAGGCTTGTGTACTGCAACTGCTTTCTTTAAGTCCCACCAGAGGTTCTCAATTGGATTTAAGTCAGGTGACTGCGATGGCCACTCCAAAATGTTCCAGCCTTTAATCTGCAACCATGCTCTAGTGGACTTGGAGGTATGCTTGGGATCATTGTCCTGTTGAAAGGTCCAACGTCTCCCAAGCCTCAGGTTTGTGACAGACTGCATCACATTGTCATCCAATATCTCCTGGTACTGAAGAGAATTCATGGTACCTTGCACACGCTGAAGCTTCCCTGTACCTGCAGAAGCAAAACAGCCCCAAAGCATGATTGACCCCCCGCCATGCTTCATAGTAGGCAAGGTGTTCTTTTCTTCATAGGCCTTGTTCTTCCTCCTCCAAACATAGCGTTGATCCATGGGCCCAAACAGTTCTAATTTTGTTTTCTCAGTCCACAGAACACTATCCCAAAACTTCTGTGGTTTGTCCACATGACTTTTGGCATACTGCAGTCGACTCTTCTTATTCTTTGGAGACAGCAAGGGGGTGCGCCTGGGAGTTCTCGCATGGAGGCCTTCATTACGCAGTGTGCGCCGTATTGTCTGAGCTGAAATTTCAGTACCCACATCTGACAAATCTTTTCTCAGTTCCTCAGCAGTCACACGGGGACTTTTCTCCACTCTACTCTTCAGGTAGCGCACAGCAGTCGAAGTCAGCATCTTCTTTCTGCCACGACCAGGTAGCGTTTCAACAGTGCCCTTTGCCTTGAATTTGTGAATGATGCTTCCTATGGTCTCTCTTGGTATGTTTAACATCTTTGCAATCTTCTTATAGCCATTGCCCTTCCTGTGAAGAGTAATCACCTCTTCTCTTGTCTTCCTGGACCATTCTCTTGACTTCACCATGTTTGTAACCACACCAGTAAATGTCTAGAAGGAGCTGAGTATCACAGTCATTTTAAAGCTGCCTAATTGGTGCTTATTATGCTTTATTGCTGCTCCGTGACATCCACAGGTGTTTTCAATACCTGATTGAAAACACTTGAATGAACCTCTGTTCTTCAGAGTGGTAGTCTTTAAGGGGTTGAATAATTGTGTCAATGAAGAATTCACAAAATAAACATTTACTACTGTATTACAAAACCAATTGATGTCATTTTAGTTGCATATGGTTCTTTAAAAAGTCCTTGTAGGATTTCATTCTGAATACAATTACAAATGTACACTAAATTCCCTAAAACCCTTTACAGCATTGGGGGTTGAATAATTTTGAACACAACTGTAAGAATCGAAGAGCTTGGTACTCAGGCGCCCTCTGCTGGTAGATTATGGGTACTGCATGACACCTGCACTGGAGATCCTCGTTTGCCTCCCATTAACCTATCAAGTACTCAGGTATCCCAACTCCACCTACGAGTCCCAGGTGAACGGTGTTCCTATGATCCTCTGAACCCTATTTAAATCTGCTGCCTTTCTCCGTTCATTAACCAGGTTATACTGTGGTTTCATCGCTTCAGTTATCCAGTGTTCCATCTTCGTTCCTGTTCCAAATGAGTCCTGAGCTCCAGATCCTGCATCCAGGCTTGATTCCACGGTACCGGCTCTAGCTCCTATATCCAGGCTTGCTTCCACAACCACGGTACCAACTCCGGATCCTGCATCCAGGCTTGCTTCCACGGTACCAGCTCCAGCTCCTATATCCAGGCTTGTTCCCACGACCACGGTACCAGCTCCAGATCCTCAACCCAGGCTTGTCTCAAAGGCCACAGCTCCCGTTACCCTCTTCTACAACCCTTCATTCTGGACTTTGGTAGTATCACTTCTAAACCCGAAGACCCTTACTCGCAATCCTCCGTTCTGGACTTTATACTAACCAAGAATACCTTTTGACTAATAGTCTTTTGTTCTGGACTTATATTTCATTTCATCTCAGTAAATATTAAATTGCTTATATATACACCTCCTGGTCTCCTCCTTCGATGGCTTGCCATTGGGTTCCATACGCACAAAATTATACATGGGTCACAGCCCCTGCCCATACAGAATAACCTGGTTCATCATGGAACCCGCAAGCCTGAACCAAATCCTTGCTGTACTTATAGAACAGATGGCAGCATTAACCAAGGTGGTACAGAATTTACAGACCAGCCAAGAAGCCTTACTCCACAAGGAAAGAAGCTGTGCTGAGAGTACCGCATTACCTCCATCACCGTCCGGCTCTATGACACATCAGGTAGATCCGCTCGCTCCAGAACCCAGAGCCACTATGCCTGAACGGTTTGCCAGTGTCCGCACGAAATATCGTACCTTTATCACTGCATGTGAACTCATGTTTTCCCTTTGTCCACGTACCTATGGATCGGACTCTGTAAAGGTACGGTCAGCCATCTCCTTACTATCTGGACCTCCACAGGAATGGGCCTTTCAGCTGCTACGTGAAGGAAGCCCCTTACTGACTTCCTGGGGTTCATTCGTCCAGGCCATGAACCCTGTCTATGATGATCCTCTGCGGTCTTCTGCTGCATTGGCTACCATCTGATACCTAAGACAAGGAAGGCGACCAGTGGAGGACTATATTTCTGAGTTCCGAGCGGTGGCAGCCGACACAGGCCTGAATGATGTGGGCCTTAAAGATCACTTTCGTCATGGTCTCTCTGAACAACTGAAAGACGAATTGGCTCGTATTGGAGTACCTGCTTCCGTGGAGGCCTTGATCCTCCAATCTCTGGTCCTGGACCAACGTTTCCGAGAACGACGTCAGGAGAGATCCACTAACGCTCTTTTACCGTCTCCTCGAAGACACGAGCCTTCCTCTGTATCCTCTTCATGACCGAACTCCTCTTCCTCAAACCCAGAACCCATGGAGGTCGGCTTAACAAGAGGTCCATTGTCTCCCGCCGAATGCAACAGACGTCGCACCCAGAACCTCTGCCTGTATTGTGGGCAACCAGGTCATCTATTACGTGGCTGCCCTACACGACCACCGCGTTCCTCTGAGAGAGGTAAGAACCATCCTACTGTTACCTCTCTTCAAGGTGTGGTCGGCTCCGCTTCTACTCACCTAGCCATTCCTGTCACCCTACAGTGGGGAGATAGAAGCATCAACGTCAACGCCATTATCGACTCCGGAGCCAGTAACAACTTCTTTGACACATCCCTCGCTACCTCTTTGCTCTTTGTCTGTTCCTACCCAACTGAAAAAGAATCCTACACCCCTGCGAATGGTCGATGGAAGCACCCATCACTCACAAAACCGCTCCCTTGCTGCTGCTCATCGGAACCAAGCACAAAGAATATCTTCAATGGGACATTGTTCCTTCTCCCTTGTTCCCTATCGTACTGGGACTTCTTTGGCTTCGCACCCATAATCCTTATATCAACTGGTTCTCGAACTCCGTCTCCTTCCCCTCCTATCACTGCCGGGTCTTCTGCATGAACAATTCCAAGTCCGAGAAGATAGCCTTTTCCACCTATCCATCTTCTGCACTGCCTGCTAAGTACTCGGAATTCCAAGACGTGTTCGAGAAAAAGGGGGTTGATACGCTTTCTCCACACAGAGTACGACTGTCCTATCGACCTTCTTCCGGGAGCACCCATACCCCATGGACACATTTACAATCTGTCCATTCCCAAATCACAGTCTCTGAAGGACTACATCGAAGATAGCCTTACAAAAGGGTTCATACGTCACTCCACGTCTCCTGCCGGAGCTGGCATCTTCTTTGTTGGGAAACGAGACGGCGGCCTTCGTCCCTGTGTTGATTACAGAGCACTATACGCCATCACAGTAAGGAATCGCTACCAGTTCCCATTGATTCCCAAACTGCTCGATAGTGAAAGATTCGTGTATCTTTACCAAGATCAATCTCCGAGGAGCTTATAACTTGGTCCATATGAGAGAAGGAGATGAGTGGAAGACAGCCTTCCGATCCCGAAATGGCCATTTTGAGTATCTCGTCATGCCGTTTGGGTTATGCAACGCCCCAGCCGCCTTCCAACATTTCCTCAATGACATCTTCTGTGACGTCCTGGATACCTTCCTGGTGGTCTACCTTGACGATCTCTTGGTGTACTCCCGAACCATCCAAGAACACGAACAACTTGTTCGTCTCGTACTGTTCCGTCTTCGTCAACACAAGTTGTACGGCAAAATCAAAAAAAGCCTCCTATTGAGAAATCCTCCATAGAATTCCTGGGATACATCCTATCACCAGGACATGTTGAAATGGATAAAGCCAAGGTTAAGGTGATTCTAGACTGGCCGACATCCAAAGACAAAAAGATGGTTCAACAATTCATGGGATTCGCCAATTTTTATCGTGGTTTCATCCGGTCCTTTTTTCATCTCAGCGCACCCATCACGTCCTTGACAAAAAAAGATTTGTGATTTCCTTGGACCGAAGAAGCGCAGCAGGCATTCAACAAACTGAAAGCATTCTGAAACAACCGGATATCAACCTGCCGTACTATCTGGAGACAAACGCCTCTGATATCGCCTTAGGAGCGATTCTCTCACAGAAATCCGGAACCAAGAATCTTATGTATTGTCATGGAGCTGATGTAACGCTCCATGCTTCAAACCCCAAGAGACTTTATGTTCATTTATATTGTGTGGTTTTAAATATATTTTACATCGTTTGGTTTTAGTTTAATTTAGTTTAGTGTAAAATGGCATAGCTTTGGTTTTAAAAATACTTATATTCCTGTAGGTAAATGTGTTTTTGTGTATACAGTAAACAAGCTTTACTGCTGTGTAATTTATGCACCAGGGTTTTCCCCATTATCTAGCTGCATGTTTAATTCAAGGGATCTCTGATAGTGTGTGTGTTTAATCTGATGTGTTAGAACAATGGATATACAAATGTTGTGTGAGCTGAAAGGCTAAAGAATGTAAAGAATGTTTATTGTAAATAACTGATTTAAAGTAATTAGTATGGGTATGCAAATTATGACTGTTGGACTTCAGCATAAATGGTGGCGTTTGGTTCATTAAAAAGTCAGAGAACTCTCAGAGCTCAGAGAGAGAGGATCCTGTTTTAAAGCATACAGCCGCGCCTGGTGTCTTTATTTCAGCGAGGCTACACTATACACTATCACCCTCAGAAGGCAGAGAGCGGCCTTCTGGAGATTCCTAACGGCTCCAGGGCAGAGGAACAGAAGCAGGCAGGTCAAGCTGCTCGAGGCGCTGAGGACAGCGCTCCCAGTAGCCGGGCTGACCGCAACGAAGGGGTGTCTGGAGAGCCAGGACAGACGGAAGGGAACGGTACCTTCACATGTATCCAGTGGCATTTTATTCCAGACGTCTTACCCCAGCCGAAAAGAACTACAGCATAGGTGAGAAAGACCTCCTGGCAAGAGCGCTCTCGAGGAATGGAGACACCTCCTCGAAGGGGCAAAATATCCTGTAGTCATATTCACAGACCATCGCAACCTGGAATATCTCCGCACAGCCAAAAGGCTACCACCTCGACAGGCCAGATGGGCATTATTCTTCGCCCGTTTCCTCCTACATATCACCTACCGACCCGGAGCAAGAAATGGAAAGGCGGATGCTCTTTCCCGTCGATATGAATCGGATGCCTCTGCATCCACAACTCAGAACGATTCCATTCTACCAAGCGACTTGTTATGTGCCTCACAAGGGGCCTAAAAAGGATGGAAAACCTTGATGGAAGGTTTGATGGAAAACCTAAAAAGGCACAGTCTTCAACCACCAGCTGACATCCAGGGGCTCGTATCCAGCAATGGACTCCTCTACCACGAAGAACAGATATGTTCCTCCTGAGGTCCGCCTACAGGTGCTACAACATTCACACCACATCCCAGCTGCCGGGCATGGCGGCATCAAGAAACCCATTGATGCTGTACAGCGGTATTTCTGGTGGCCATCCATTAAGAAGGACGTCAACGCCTTTGTGCTCTCCTGCCCTGTCTGTGTGCACAACAAACAACCTTGCACCCATCCTGCTGGTCTTCTTCAACCCTTGGCTCCTCCGTTACATCTGTGGAGGGACATTTCGATGGAGTTTATAGTGGATCTTCCCCATTCGCATCACTACACCACTATCCTGGTGGTGGTGGACCGATGTACCAAGTTTGGCCATTTTATACCAGCAGTAGGCCTACCCACTGCAGCCGAAACAGCCACCTTGTTCATCAAGGAGATATTCCGACTCCATGGTACCCCTTGTTCCATTGTTACAGACAGAGGGTCTCAGTTTACGTCTCGCTTCTGGTCCCTAATGTGCCGTATCCTGTGGATTACCAGGTGTCTTTCTTCAGCTTTCCATCCACAGAGCAATGGCCAGACTGAGCAGACAAATCAGACACTGGAACAGTACCTTCGTTGTTTCACCACGCACCTCCAAGATGACTGGCTGGACGTCCTACCGACTGCCGAATTTGCATACAATTATCAGGTACACTCATCAACTCGCTTTTCACCTTTCTTTGCCAACTATGGTTATCATCCTAGCACTCTTCCAGAGATGCCACTCAACACTCCAGTTCCGGAGGTGTCAACCCGCCTGAGAACCCTACGCGGTCAACTACGAACAGTGATACACACCCTGCACATTACTGTGTTTTTTATTGCTGTGGAGCTATGTGATACGCTCATACACACTGCACATTACTGTATCACATAGCTCCACAGCAATAAAACTCCTTGTAATGTGCAGTGTATGAGCGTATCACAGAGCTCCACACATCCATCCATGCACACACACACACACAGTTTCACACACATAGTAACACACACAGGAACACATACACACACTCATAGTAACACACACACAGTAACACACACACACACACACCGTAACACACACAGTAAGTCACGCACATAGTCACAGACAGACACACACAGTCTCACACACACACACAGATGTGAGTGCAGGAGGGATAGGGGGAGAGATTGGAGTGTAGTAAGGAGAGGGAGACTTACCAGCAGGCTCTGTCTGCAGTCTGACTCCTGCCTCCATATGCTGCCCAGCAACTGCTTCTCACCGTTCCCAGGCACTGTTCCCCCATCTGTGAAATTCGGCACTGAACTTCCTGGTTAACTCTGTCTGGGCACCGCCTTGTGGCATCACTGGAGCATTGCATGCCGGGAGATGTTCTAAACGTGTTCCCTGCAATAAGCTGTAAATCCGGCTAGAACTACATCTCCCAGCATGCAGTTGTCCGGTGATGCCAGCAGGCGGCGCCCAGACTGGGAGTTAGTCCGGAAGTTCAGCGCGGAATGTCCACTGCGTTGGCCTCCATGAGATGCCGGTGCAGCTGTGCTGTTTTAAAAGCAGTGTAGGGGCTCGGCGGCAAAATCTGCCGCTCCCCCAAAATCTGCCACCCGGAGCGGTTGCTCCGAACCGCTCCATGGTCGGGCCGGCCCTGACAGCGGTGCTTTGGTTTGAGATCGCTTCAGGTGATAATCCTGCGCAATATGCCTTTTATTCTAGTTTGCATCGCTTTGGATGAATTATTTGCGCAAAAGGTTGTACAACTACAGCAATGTTATTACCATGTGTCTACAGTGAGCACCAAGATGGCCACTGCCATGTGGCTTGAGTTATTTCCCAAGATGGCCACAGACTATGTGGTCTCCGTGAGTCCCAAGATGGCCCCTGACCGTGTGGCCACAATGAGAAGGTAACACAAGCACAAGTGTACAGAATGTAAAATCCACTAAATAGCATCCAAAACCAAAGCAATTTCTTGTATTCTGGCAGAGTTATATCTGATCACTCAGAGCCATTACTACAAAGTTTAGTTGCTAAGCCTCTGCAGCAATGATATTTGTTACACCATTTGTAATTTTAAAAAGTATATTAGCCAATAACGTGGGGCGTAATATAGCAAGCAAAGCGACACACAGATGGATGGTTAATGAATTTACTTTAGTAAAAGATCTAGAACTATAAAATTGTCCGTCGCCGCACATCCGGTTTCTGTTAGCTGCGCGTGAATCCAACAGAAACCTGATGCGCTGCTTTGGACAGACGCCGGATGCACGCGCAGCCTCTACCTGTCCGCTGTGCGCGCATCCAGGAGAGCCAGAACAGCATCGCTCTCACTGGCTCCCGCGGCGAAACCTCCCTGCGTGAGTTTTGGAAGGGGAGGGGAGGAAGATGACGCTAGGACGGCTGCTTTCCTCCCTCTCCCAGTGTGTCTGGGGGGGCCGGAGTTCTGGGACGCTGCGGCCGGCTTGTGAACTCCCTCCGAACTCCCTCCCTGCCTCCCCCGTGTGACTAGGGGGGTGGGCGGAGTGCTGGGACGCTGTGGCCGGCTTGCGAACTCCCTCCCTGCCTCCCCCGTGTGACTGACAGGGAGGAGGGGTACTCGGACGGGCCATAACAATTAAAAAAAAAACCTTCGAGAAGCGCCCAAAACGCCTCTCCAACTCTCGGTCGCCTGGCACACAACCCTCCCGCCTGTGCCAGTGAGTTTACAATCTAAGGGGGACCTGCGCCAGTGAGTTTACAATCTAAGGGGTACCTGTGCCAGTGATTTTACAATCTAAGGGGTACCTGTGCCAGTGAGTTTACAATCTAAGGGGGACCTGCGCCAGTGAGTTTACAATCTAAGGGGGACCTGCACCAGTGATCTTACAATCTAAGGGGGACCTGGGCCTGTGAGTTTACAATCTAAAGGGGGAGCTGTGTCTGTGAGCTTACAATCTAAGGGGGACCTGCGCCAGTGAGTTTACAATCTAAGGGGTACCTGTGCCAGTGATTTTACAATCTAAGGGGTACCTGTGCCAGTGAGTTTACAATCTAAGGGGGACCTGCGCCAGTGAGTTTACAATCTAAGGGGGACCTGCGCCAGTGAGTTTACAATCTAAGGGGGACCTGCACCAGTGATCTTACAATCTAAGGGGGACCTGGGCCTGTGAGTTTACAATCTAAAGGGGGAGCTGTGTCTGTGAGCTTACAATCTAAGGGGGACCTGCGCCAGTGAGTTTACAATCTAAGGGGGACCTGCACCAGTGAGTTTACAATCTAAGGGGGACCTCCGCCAGTGAGCTTACAATCTAAGGGGGACCTGGGCCTGTGAGTTTACAATCTAAAGGGGGAGCTGTGTCTGTGAGTTTACAATCTAAGGGGGACCTGCGCCAGTGAGTTTACAATCTAAGGGGGACCTGGGCTTGCGAGTTTACAATCTAAAGGGGGAGCTGTGTCTGTGAGCTTACAATCTAAGGGGTACCTTTGCCAGTGAGCTTACAATCTAAGGGGGACCTTTGTCTGTGATTTTACAATCTATGGGGTACCTGTGCCAGTGAGTTTACAATCCAAGGGTGACATGTGCCTGTGAGCATACAATCTAAGGGGATCTGTGCCTATGATCTTGCAATCGAAGGGGATCTGTGCCCGTGAGCTTACAATCTAAGAGGGAAAAGAGGAGCCCGCTCCCGTGAGCTTACAATCGAAGAGGGGCTGCTCACGTGAGCTTACAATCTAGGAGGGAAGAGAAGCCTGCTCTAATATATAAATGCGTTTGTAATGCGCTGTCAGCTACACGCGCACCCATCACGGCTGCTTACTCGGCCCTCGCGTTGAGGACGGCGACGGGCGTGTTACAAACGCATTTATATATGGAGATACTCTTGGATAGGACATTGAAAAACAAATTTGTGGACACGGATTCTGAGCTGGCGACAACAACAATAGACTGCCCTCCAGGCAGGCTTAACAACTAGTAATTAATAAAGCAATATAACATCTGGTCCGGAGCAAACCCATATTATACGATTAATATTTAATTACACTGGTCAACAAAATAAAACTTTCTTTCTTTCACAAGAACTAAATTAACTGAACCTAAATGTCTTTGTCACGCTGAGTTCAAATATGCTTTCAGATTTTCTCCAATGGGCAGGGGTTTCTTGTGGCACACGTTTAAATATGTTATAGAATTATTACTTACGTAACACTGAATGATTATACACCTCATTTTGGCTTACCTAAAAAGTTTTATATGATGATTTTCGGAGTTATCACTTAAGGTCCTGAATTCTGGACACTTTGGTACAGGGTTCTCTTCATTATGTAATACAAGCCTCATTGCAGATGGTACTTTGGGATAGCTAACTGTATATTTTGTTTTAGATGTGATTCCTCGAATGTTAAACAGAAATAGCAATCCGTTGAATGGTCCTTCTGTTCTCTCAAAAGCATAGGAATTGCAAATGGCATTTGATGTGTACCATTTTTCCATCCGGTAAGAAGCCTAACATATTATACACAACATATATTTGGGGCCCAGTCTTTATCAAAGTCCCCAACTTTACACCCAAAATTAAGTTCATAACACGCTTTTACAAGTGGCGTGAAATTTTGCCTCGGAGACTTGAAGTTTACTTCACCACACACGTAGCAGAAATTGTCTGGATGATTTAAACACTTTCTTGGTATATTGAAACTTTTCTTAAAACTAATAAAACTTAAAAATGAGAACATACAGCATAAAACACTACACCTAAAGAGAAACAAAATACACGTGTTGATGGACTCACTACAAGGTCAATACTGGCTGCTTATCTTTAAACAAGCAAAATATGTGACAACCCTTTAGAAATAAAACAATAAAGCATAAATACGTATCTTATTTTGCTCTAAGAACGTCTCCTCCTCTAAACGTTCAGGTAAGATCAGGTAAAAAGTGGGTTTAAGAGCAAGTATAGATAAACAATAAAAATAACATAGCGTAATAACGTCACAACATTGACATAACACACTGGCCCCTGTAAGGGTTGCACTCACAAAATTGTGGAAATATTCAGGCACATCAATAATGGCTGCTATCCGTTATCCCCCTCTGGTCGCTTTTTGGAGTTTAAATTAAGGACGTGGCAGCATGGGGGGTTAAACTCAGAAATTGATATTGTTAATTGTCTGTGAAGCATATCAGTATATTTTAATTGTTTCAATTATTAGGGTTTTATATATATGAGATGGCCACTATAGGCTATCCGTATTTATATGTGTAGCGCTGGTTTAAATCCTGCCGCTGTAATTACTTGTTTCTGGCCACCAGGGGGAGACGAACGCAATGTAAACCAATACTGGACACTTTCGGACTACGTTTTCCAGCATGCTTTGGGGCAGGGACAGGAAGTGGGTGGGGAGAACCGAGAGACATCCGCAACCTCGTGCAGAGGAGAGCCAGTGCGCGCCAAGGGGTGAATAGAGCAAGACGCACGTGAGACAAGGCGCGATTGTGACCAGGCCGGAGCGCAGGTGCTGCCTTGCGGAGCTGGAGATTGGCCCAAATCACTTGCCAGAGACCTAGTAACCTATCGGTAAGAAGTTTATACAGATACAGAGCTGCAGAAGGACCCCAAGTTAGGAGACCGCGATGATCTAATGGGAGTGCAGGCGGTGAGCTGAGCATCTTGTGGCAGAAACTGACAAGCAAGACAAGTGGATCCAGTGGCACAGAGTCCCAGTTAAGTCGAGCGGAAAGACGTCCTGGGTCGAACAGAGCGCAGAGTATCTGGTGGATGGGTGAGAGGCCTTCCCGGCGACAGTGAAAATAATAAAGCACGCTGCAGTTTGTCTAAACCTACAGGGCCCCAACGTGACTAGTCGAAGACACATTGAAATCATTCTTTGGCCAGTTGAATCTAGTCCCCGGGTACCAACACACGTATACACGTACACCTTCTTGGGACACAACCTGTACGGGACTCACATTTCAGCAACGAAGGGGTTAAAATTCCTTTTTCTTTTCCGCTGCGCGTTTCTCGCATTACAAACTTCTGTAAATATATATGTATACCGTTCTGCTCTATATATGCCAGTTTATTTGAGATCAGTAAACTATATAACTTATAAAATCCACAACAGTGCTGGTGTATATTTATTCCCTAGTGCGGGGAGACTGACCCGAGGTTTAAATTCAATGGCTCCTCCGGGAGTGAGCGCTACACGTGGGGGCTCGTCCGGGATCCAGTCTCTGCAAAAACCGCATTTAAAGGGTTAAATATGGATACAGACACTGCTGCCAAATGGTGTGAGGAGCAAAGTAGTCAGATAGAATTATGTATAGCATGGATATCCCTGCAGACACTTGGGCCGAAGATCAGATTCGCCGGGCCGTGGCCAAGCTGACACCAGATCATTGGAGGTTAATCCTGGACATTAAAGCGAACCCAGATACCTCTCACACGTATGTTCTTTTTGAATGGAGAAAGGGTGTTCCAGTGTGTTTTCAGGGCACGAGCGTGAAGCTGACCGTTGAGGTGGAAGTTCAACTGATCCAGCCCAGCGCGCCACGTGGTGATCCTGCGAATGTTCCCGCGGCTAGCCCGGCAACATCCGGTGACAGGGTACCGGATACTACTTCAAACCCAGTGGCAGGGTTCCCTCCTGTTGCATTCTTCACCACAATGGGAAAACTGGTGGAAAGATTAGCCCAAAACTCCGCTGCGTCTCCCAATTATGGATATCGCAAGTTACAGTTTTATTCTGGTAAGGTCCCTGTGCCAACTGGAGAAGAGGACTTTGAGACTTGGGTAGACCAGGCAGTGGAAGAATGGGAAGTTGCTGACACCGTGAAGAGACAAAGGTTGATCGAGAGCCTAAGAGGTCCTGCTTCAGATGTCATCCGAAATCTGAAAAGGGACAAGCCAGGCTGCACTGCTGTGGAGTATCTAGAAGCTTTACAGGAAATTTTTGGGGGAGTGGAGGATTGTGCCGAGCTTATCCACACGTTCTCTCACACCTATCAAAAGGAAGGAGAAGAATTGTCCACCTATGTTTGGCGGCTGGACAAAATCATCCATCAGGTCATTCTCAAAGGAGGCATGGAATCGAGTCCTGCAAGCAAAGCTTTGATGGATCAAATTTTCAAAGGAGCACTCCCACTGGATCCCATAATGTTGAAATTTCAGACTAGATACCAGAGCAAGAGACTGACCTATTCCAAACTAGGTAAAAGCTATCCGAGAAGAAGAGGCTTTAATCAAGGCTAAAAGGGTTGCTAATGCTTCACACACAGTTTTCACCGCAGAAGTAGGAACTCTCTGTACAGCAGACATACAGACTGAAGTGCTGGCTTTGAAAACTCAGATGTCGCAAATGATAGCCGACAGTAATGTCATCAACTCTAAGGACACCAGAACTGAGGGGGTTGCTGTAGCCTCGAACAGGGGGTCTCAAAGTGAGCCGCAAGAAGAACATATACCCACACTCTCGAGGAAGAAATGTTTTGGCTGCGGGGAAATCGGCCATTTCAGAGCCCAGGGCCGAAAAGAAACCAGTCGAAGAGCTCCTGAAGGCCGTGGAAAAACTGTTGTCCACCTTGCAAGCAGGAAACTCCAGAGGGCCTTGGTGAGGGAGCAAATTAGGCACCCGACTGAGCAAAACCACTCCAATTTTCAAGTCCCAAATGAAAGGCCGAGAGGGCTCAGATCCGTGCCAAATACTGTGTCTGCCAGGACTGAAAGAGTTACTCTCTTAGCATCCGGTCCTATGTCATGGGGAAGCAATGCACACCCAAAATCTACACGGGTCAAGAAGAAGGCCAGGGTACAGCAAACGGGGTCTAAACTTCTTGCTACTACGACAAAGTTTCCTGACCAGCTGATAGGTCCTTCTCCCATCGTTCCAATCCAAGTAGAGGGAGTCTACACCAAAGCTCTGTTGGACTCAGGGGCTCAAGTGACACTGATCTACCGAGACTTCTATGAGAAGCACTTGAAACACATACCTCTACAGGAGCTAAAGGAACTTGAAATCTGGGGTATCGGGACCGAGAAACTTCCATATGACGGATATCTACAGGTGAAGCTAGAGATCGGATCCGAAGTCATCGGACAGTCTGGGGGTTGTGATGCATTGGCCATTGTGTGTCCTCGACCTTCAGGAGCCAACAGAAGTTCTATGATAGTGGGGACGAATACTGATCTGGTGCGACGTCTCCTGACCCCTATAGTACTGGAAGAAGGTTCTACCAAGGGGGTACACCCGATGTTGCGTCCAGTCTATCAGCGAATGGTCGAAGAACAGAAGGCACCTGCCGAAGTGGGGCATCTGTGGAGATTAGGAGGAACAGAAAAGGTTCTACAATCAGGAGAAGTGGCGAGTTTCCGGGCTTCAGTCAAGTTGAATGGATCACAACCAGGTCCCTATGTGGTACTGGAAACTGATTTTAATCATGGGAGTGAAGCCGGAGTCTAAATAATCCCTGAAATAATCTCCACCAAAGCTTTGAAACGAACACGAGGAAGAGTCTCAGTCAGTGTATGTAATGTATCTGATTCTCCAGTGATCCTGAAAGCACGAATTCCCATCGGGCAAGTGGCGTCCGCTTCGCCTCTCTCTCCTACTGATTTAGGAGGGGGAGCGAATAAAGATATTCCAGCTGACAGGTTCTATCCCAAATACGCTCCCATCTCGCCTGAATGGAAGAAACGTCTTCAGTCCCAAGTCCTAAAGTGGAGGGACTTGTTCTCAAAGGATGAGTTCGACGTGGGCCTGGCTAAGAGTACGGAGCATCACATTCGACTGCAGGAAGATAAGCCGTTTCGAGAAAGGTCAAGACGAGTTCCACTGGGAGACTTGGATGATCTAAGAGAACAGCTGAATGAGCTGCAAAGAACCAAGGTGATTCAAGAGTCCAGGAGTCCGTACGTTTCTCCCATAGTGATGGTTCGGAAGAAGAATGGTTCTGTCCGTCTATGCATAGACTATCACACGCTAAATCGGAGAACCATCCCCGATTAATATGCCACTCCTCGGATAGAAGATGCCTTGCAGTGTTTGTCTGGAGCAAAATGGTTTAGTGTACTAGACCTGCGAAGTGGGTATCACCAGATACCAATGCATCCTGAAGACAAAGAGAAGACTGCGTTCATCTGCCCACTGGGGTTCTTTGAGTTCAACAGAATGCCTCAAAGCCTTACGGGGGCTCCAGCCACGTTCCAACGGTTAATGGAGAAGACAGTCGGAGACATGAACCTGATCGAAGTGCTAGTGTATCTGGATGACATAATCGTGTTTGGAAAGACGTTGGAAGAACATGAGCAATGGTTGGAAAAGGTCTCGCAGCGGCTCCATGAAGAGGGGTTGAAACTGTCTCTGGAGAAGTGTCAATTCTGTTTGCCTTCCGTTACGTATCTGGGACACATTGTTTCAGCAGAAGGCGGATCCTCGGAAGTTGGAAGCTGTAGCTTCCTGGCCTAGACCCCGAAATGTCACTGAACTTAGATCTTTCCTGGGATTCTGCTCCTATTACCGAAGGTTTGTAGGAGGGTTTGCCAAGATAGCTTAACCACTGAATAAGCTCCTGCAGAAGGAAGATGCAGAAGAAGGCCACAAGGCCTCTGACCGAAATCCGTCGGCTCCAGGACCAAGGAAGGCTCGAGAATCTATCCAAGGAGAATGGACTAGTCAATGCGAAGGTGCTTTCGTGAAGCTGAAAGAGTCTAACTCGAGCTCCTGTCTTGGCCTACGCTGATCCTCATAAGCCATACGAATTGCATATAGATGCCAGCCGAGAGGGTCTAGGGGGAGTCTTATACCAAGAATATGGTGGATTGTTGAGGCCTGTAGCCTGCGTGAGCCGGAGTCTTACGCCTTCCGAAAAGAACTATCCTACCCATAAGTTGGAGTTCCTCGCTTTGAAGTGGGCGGTACTCTTTCAACTTGTCGACCATCTGTATGGAGCCGAATTTGTGATAAAAACGGATAACAATCCTCTTACCTACGTCCTTACTACTGCGAAGCTGGATGCAACGGGACATCGGTGGTTGGCCGCTCTGTCAGTGTTTAAGTTCAGCCTGAAGTATCACCCTGGAGTGAACAATCGAGATGCTGATGCTTTGTCGAAGACCCTACACTACAGAATGGACGCAGTTAACTCCAGATGGGGTGCAAGCTTTGTGTCAAGGAGCAGAGCGCCGGGTCAAGGGAGGGATTGAAGCAGAAGCCATAGGAGTTATGGCTGCGGCTGTTCCAGAGTTCTACTGTAACCTTACGCAGCTGAGAGATGAAAGTTTGCCTACTTTTTCGAAACAAGACCTGAGAACTGACCAGGCTGGAGATCCTCTGATTGCATTAACCATGAAGGCTCTAAACGCGAACCAACGGGAAATTCTTCTGACAAATTCCCCAGAAGGGGCCAGATTGGTCTACAAGGAGTGGGAACGGTTGAAAATGTTGGATGGGGTGGTCTACCGAAGGGGCCCCTCAAGCGATGCTGGAGAGACCCAACAGTTGTTCCTTCCCACCAAACACAGAGAGGATGTGCTGCGGTCGTTACACGATGAACATGGACATTTAGGTGCAGAGAGAACATTTAAGTTGGTGCAGGACAGATTCTATTGGCCCTGCATGAGGCCTGAAGTTGAAAGTTACTGCCACTCATGTCTGAGGTGTATCCAAAGGAAGACTCTGCCAAACCGAACTGCTCCAATGAGCCACCTACAAAGTCAAGGACCCATTGATTTGATGTGCATTGACTTCCTGTGCTTAGAGCCGGATGCTAGTGGGCAGGGAAATATCTTGGTGGTGACTGATCATTTCACGCGTTATGCCCAAGCTTTTTCTACGAGAGACCAACGTGCTCCTACGGTGGCAAAGGTTTTAATGGAAAAGTTTTTTGTTCACTATGGACTGCCAAGGAGAATACACTCGGATCAGGGTAGAGACTTTGAGAGCCGGCTTGTTGGGCAATTACTGGAACTGCTGGGAATTCAGAAAACCCGAACTACACCATATCACCCTCAAGGTGATGCTCAGCCAGAAAGGTTCAGTCGCACTCTGCTAAATATGTTGGGGACATTGTCAAACAGAGAGAAGCAGAGCTGGAGTCATCACATAGCCACGCTAGTACATGCATACAACAACACGGAGAGTGACGCTACTGGATACTCAACGAACCGTCTTATGTTCGGAAGGGAAGCTTGACTGCCGGTTGATTTGGCTTTCGGGTTATCTCTGGATCAGACGTCTGTAGCCTCTCATAGGAATTATGTGGATAAACTCTGGAAGAATTTGGCCTCTACGTTTGAACAAGCCCGTTTGACCTCTGGGAACAGGGAACAGAGGAATAAGCGAAACTACGATTTGAAAGTTCGGATACAGGATCTACAATCCGGTGATAGGGTTTTGTTGAAGAACTTGGGTGCTTCTGCCAGGCATAAGTTGGCGGACCGATGGAGTTCTCAGGTCTACATTGTCTGCAAGCAACTGCCGGGTCTGCCGGTTTACCAAATTTCGACCTGATGGGAAGGCTGGGCCTCTTAAAAACTGGCACCGAAATCATTTGCTACCTCTGAAGGAAGCTGTAAGGATACCAGTTGGAGACGAACTTTCTCTGCCGAATCCGCCTCCGCCTGCTCCACGTTTGACTCCTGTTACTCGGTCTCAGCAGACACGAGCGGTTGAGGAAAGCGAAGAGGAAAGTGAAGAAGAAAGTTTTTGTCTGGATTGGGTGCGCTCACCAGAGTCTGAAGAAGTCGTCCCAGTTGCCGAACGGTGGGAAAGTAATCTGAGGCCTGAGGCTCCAGAATTCCAGCTGGACATTCCTGAAACTTCTGAAATTCCTATAGTTCCTGAAAACGCGTCCTATGATTACAGTTCTATGCCTTCATTGGAAGGATCATACTCCGAGGAGATATCTGTTCCAGTTTTGAATGAAAGACCCGAACCTGTATCTGTAATACTTCTGACCTGAAGAAGAGCTGATTGAGCGAGAAACGTTCTGTCTGACCCCCTCAAAGACTCACCTACGACTCACCAGGACATAGCACTGAAGAGGCTGTTACCACAGTGCGAAGGTTGCCCGAAGTGCCTGCTATGTTAGCTAGAAGTATGAGTAAACTTGAGGATGTATACCTAACACATTGTATGCTTGCTGCTGAGCCTATATATAATCGACTGATGTAATGTTGAAATGTAATGTAAACTGTTACACCTCCTTGGAGAGACCCAAGAGTTCTAGGAGGGGGAGAGTGTAGCGCTGATTTAAATCCTGCCGCTGTAATTACTTGTTTCTGGCCACCAGGGGGAGACGAACGCAATGTAAACAAATACTGGACACTTTCGGACTACATTTTCCAGCATGCTTTGGGGCAGGGACAGGAAGTGGGTGGGGAGAACCGAGAGACATCCGCAACCTCGTGCAGAGGAGAGCCAGTGCGCCAAGGGGTGAATAGAGCAAGACAACAAGGAGACAATAGAGACGTGAGACAAGGAGCGATTGTGACCAGGCCGGAGCACAGGTGCTGCCTTGCGGAGCTGGAGATCGGCCCAAATCACTTGCCAGAGACCTAGTAACCTATCGGTGAGAGGTTTATACAGATACAGAGCTGCAGAAGGACCCCGAGTTAGGAGACCTCGATGATCTAATGGGAGTGCAGGCGGTGAGCTGAGCATCTTATGGCAGAAACGGACAAGCAAGACAAGCGGATCCGGTGGCACAGACTCCCAGTCAAGTCGAGCGGAAAGACGTCCTGGGTCGAGCAGAGCGCAGAGTATCTGGTGGATGGGTGATAGGCCTTCCTGGCCACAGTGAAAATAATAAAGCACGCTGCAGTTTGTCTAAACCTACAGGGCCCCAACGTGACTAGTCGAAGACACATTGAAATCATTCACTGGCCAGTTGAATCTAGTACCCGGGTACCAACACATGCATACACGTACACCTTCTTGGGGCACAACCTGTATGGGACTCACATTTCAGCAATGAAGGGGTTAAAATTCCTTTTTCTTTACCGCTGCGCGTTTCTCGCATTACGAACTTCTGTAAATATATATGTATACCGTGCTGCTCTATATATGCCAGTTTATTTGAGATCAGTAAAATATATAACTTATAAAATCCACAACAGTGCTGGTGTATATTTATTCCCTAGTGTGGGGAGACTGACCCGAGGTTTAAATTCAGCGGCTCCTCCGGGAGTGAGCGCTACATATGCATTAATTTTAAGATGTTTAAATTGTTATATATATATTTTTTTGGGGGTTTTTTGCGTTAAAAATGCCAGATACTATATTATGTGCATTTATAGGCATGAAATTTAGAAACGATATTGTTTGTAAATGAGTGTGTAGTATCAATATTATCAATATGATTAGAGTTTTCTATGTTTTTTTATGCCTCATTGTTCTTATATATACGGGATAGCCATTATAGGGTATCCGTATTTGTATGCATTAATTTTAGGATGTTTTAATAGTTATATACATATTTTTTGGTTTTTCTGGGCTTTTTAGCGCCAGAAAAGTGTCAGAAAAACACCAGATGTTATGTTATATGCATTTATAGGCATATGAAGCTGCAGTGAGTTGGCTGCGAGATGCGTGAAAAAAGAATACAGCGCAAGGATTAATGACAAGCAGAAGGCCGGGCAAAAAGGGACTTCAAAGATGGTTTTCGGAGCACACGTGCATGCGTGAAAGAGCGATCGCTGATTGGGTTATGCAAAACGAAAGTGAAGGACTGGAATTTCCGGTTAGCAGGTGGAGACATCGGCAAATTGGATGATTGAGAACGTTCGAGACCGTGAACGGGGGCTATAAAAAGTGGGTAAGAGACATTGGACAGATTCTTGGGGAAGTGGTTAGAGACCACGAAACGCGTCGAATCTGTGGTGACCTCACCTATTTATTGTTTTAAAAAAGTTCCATAAAAACTACGGTTGAGTCGGTGTATATGTCCTTCTGCTGACTATTGGGACTTTGTATGGTGATTACACCAGTGCTTTCAATTGGCAGCAGCTGTTTTCGTTTTCCACCAAGGAAGCAACACGGGGGTTTTGTCCCGAGCCCGGCAAACTCCAAAAAGCGACCAGAGGGGGATAACGGATAGCCGTCATTATTGATGTGCCTGAATATTTCCACAATTTTGTGAGTGCAACCCTTACAGTGGCCAATGTGTTATGTCAATGTTGTGACGTTATTTTTATTGTTTATCTAGATTTGCTCTTAAACCCACTTTTTGCTTATCTTTAACAATGGCATATCTAAACATGGTACATCTGACCATGAATAAGCCTGCATAGTGTTGCTAACCCATTGTCACGAACCTGATCCAGGAACTCGCAGAGGCCGAAATAATACCTGCCGCAAAGCCAGATCTGCTGTTGATTGATCTGCTGCAGTACTTTTCATGCTGCATCTGTTATGACTTCTCCATCTGCCATGTCTGGCCTGAGGGAGACCTCAGGCCCTATTGAGTTAATCTGTGGGCTTTCTACTTAAGGGAGCCGCCCCTTACCTCACATACCTTGACTTTCATGGCTAGACCTGTGGTCTGTGTGTTTGTTACCTGATTCATGTTTCCATTCGTCTACCTAACTTGTATTATTTTACTTGCTCCTTGTGAATAAACCCACCGGTTTTCTTGCAACTCAACCTGTTTGCCAGATTTGTGACCTCAGCTTTGGGTTTTGCCTACACCATGAATATGACAGAATGTCAAGACCTACCAACAGAGCCCATGGGGTCACAGACTGTCCTACAATCTACTTTGCCATTTCTCCAGGAGATACTGAGAAGCTTTGCTGCACTCGTGGAGAACTTGCTGCACAATCTAGGGGGAACCTCTGCTACATCTCAGAAAGGAAGCCATAGAAGAAGGTACATAAACGTATGTTTCTACAGTGGTGGTTCATCTCACAGAGTCGCTTCATGCCCGGTTAAACCACGCAAGCAACCCAGTACTCTTGGAGTGGCTATTGCTATTGAGGAACCTGTTACCACAGCTCCTGTGATAGCTGTGGCTGTCACGCCTACCACTTCCAGCCAGCAGGATGATGTCTCTACTCCAGCTCCAGTGCAGTCTGCAGTACAGGCCCCACCAGCTCCAGTGCCAGCCCCCACTTCAGCCAATGAGACCTATTTACCCAAGCCTACCGTTGTTTACTGGATGCCCTAGAAGGATTGTATTCCATCCAATGATTTATCATTTAATCCCGATTTGGAGGGCCGGTTGGTGATCTATTGGCTCTGATGAGGATATGCCTTACCTGCAGGAAGACCACACTACCACCAAGCACCAAACTGCCTGGCATGGCAAAGGGCAACCAGGCCAAGGCAGCAGTTACATGCGTACAATGTTCTCTGTGCATGCTTTTGACACTGCAGACTCTCTACCTGTACCTAGTCCCCCAGTTCACAAATTTGCTTCTGACGGTACCGAGGTGAGGAGTGAAGACCTCCTGTCACGTCCCACACCGTTAATGCGAACCAGCACCCGGCAGGTGTGCCGACGAGGCATGGTGTGATGACACAGCGCCCGCAGAGTTTAAAGTCCCACGGTTCCATTCAGCCAGTGCCCTGACGTGGTTACACATCCCTTCAGTGCTCTCTCGTTACAACTGCTCTGTGTATCGACCTCAGCTATCCTGACAACCTGTTCTATGTATTGACCTCTGCTATCCTGATAAGTCTGACAACACCCTCTGGCTAGTCTGAGAACCATTCTGTGTACCGACCTTAGGACACGGCTGACTACCTCTTCTGGTGTTAAGATCGCTGCTATTCTGTTGACCAAGTGTAAGATATCTGTTGTCTATTAACTCTAGACCCTATATTCAAGAAAGGTTCAAAATGTATGCCTGGGAATTATAGACCTGTGAGCTTAACATCTGTGGCTGGGAAAGTATTTGAGGGGTTACTAAGGGATAATACTCAAGAATTTATTGGGAGTAGGGATGTGCGTTTCGATTCGGACCGATTCTTTTTTTTCACGAATCGGACCAATTTGGTGCTTCGGATTCGTCCAATATTCCAAATCAGATCGGCACCGAAATACACAGCATCCGAAATAATTTCCGATACGAAACAAAATAATTTTGTTATTTCGTATGTACGTGAAATTTGTAAAATCGCAAGTCATTTTCGTTCCATTAGTAATTTCGGTTATTTCGGACATCATATTTTTTCAGTTCCCTTGCTAATTCTGTAATTTCGCATCGTTTCGATCAATTCGAAACTTACTCGATATCCATTTGATAGTTTTTCAAATTCGATAGTTGCAGCATATGAATCCTCACACTGCCGGGCAGCACCTCTACAGTATAATTAATGCAGCATATGAATCCGCATACTGCAGGGCAGCACCTCTACACCAAAATTAATGCAACATATGAATCCGCACACTGCAGGGCAGCACCTCTACACTATAATTAATTCAGCATATGAATCTGCACACTGCTGGGCAGCACTTCTCTTCTCTGCAGTATAATTAACCTCCCTGCCAGTATTCCCGAGTGTGACTCAGGGTTAAATTTCGCTACCGCGAACGGTAACCCCGAGCCACACTCGGGCTGGATGCATACTCACCTCCTCCTGGCTCCCTCGCTGTCCCCCGCAGTGTGATCGCGGCGAGCTGCTTCCTGGAAGGCTCCCTGCGAGTCACACGATGCGGGGGGCGGGACTAGTAGCAAACTTAGAAAAATTGGATTCTACAGTGTAAAATGATAAGTGCAATGTTTATGAACGGCCACTAGGTGGCAGTACAGGATAAGAAATAGACCATACATCCTCTCACCCTTGTTTTCAAGACAGATTTCAGTGTTTTTTGTTGTATTTTATTGAATATCATTTATTTGCATTATTTTGGATAATTATTTTTGGGATAATAAATTATTATGTCGTGTTTCAAACTTTATCGGACTCAGTGTATTTACTATTTTTTTTAAATTTATTTATTTATAAAGGATTTTACCAGTAAGGACTCTTGATTTCACGGATTTCAGTGCGTGATTCCTAATTATTACAGGCTAACTATGTACAAAAACACCTTTCCTTTAAAAAACATTGAGACGCTTTTAGACATGAAATTTTGAAAAAATTAGAACGCCAGGGAGGTTAATGCAGCATAGTTTTTTCAATGTAAAAATTTATTTGCGTTTTTAACTTTTTATTAAATATCACGTAAAACATTTTTTAGCGGGCTATGGCGGAAGTCTGGAGACAACCCCTCCCGCCCTGTATGGCTAAAGTATATGGCAAAATCAGAGACACTCCGGTTATGGACGAACTGACCGCTATAGTACGTTTTACACTGCCATCATATAGTAAAACTTGGGGGCCCTGGCTTGATGCTGGGTTATAATCTATGGCGGGAATTTGGGCTATGGTCACGTATATAGGGCTTCTTGGCCCCTTCCACCCCTTTTTTCCTTCTTTGGCACTCTCCCCCCCCCCCCCCCCACCCTTCTACATTTCCCTCTATAGCATTCGACAGGTTGGATTAATATCTATGTTTTAGGATTCTGGCCTGGGCCGGGCCACTCATTCCCCTCATTCCCCTCATTCCCCCCTCCCTTTTCTTTTCCTTTCTTCTCCACCTCTCTGCCCTTATTTTTCACCCTACTTTCATTTCATAATATGGACAGGATTATGGTTTTCTAGGATGCATATGTTTATTGATATTGCTTTTTTGGCGCTGCGACGCCACATTTGCACCCATGTTATTCTTATTGTCTTATCGTCCAATAAAATTATGTTTAAAAAAAAAAAAAATTTTTTAGTTTCATTTGCAGCAAAATGCCATTTTGTATTAATTTTTAGGATTCTTTGGGCATTTTTCGGAAATTTTTGGGTTAATCTTTTTAGGGTTTCTAACTAATTTTAAACAAAACTAGGCGTTATTCCTCCATACTTTTCAATGTAAAAAATTATTTGCGTTTCTAACTTTTTATTAAATATCTCTTAAAACATTTTTTAGTTTCACGTGCAGCAGACAGATATTTTTTTAATTAATTTTTTAGGATTTTTTGTAATTTTTCAGGAATTTTTTGGGTTAATCTTTAGGTTTCCTAACTATTTTTAAATGTAATAACGAGGTCTGTTTTTTTCTTTGCTGAAATAGTCTGATGAAATGTTTCACTATCGGTGATGGTCCAAGGTTCAGCACCCCTGGACAGTATTCGTTGGTGAAACACTTCATCTATTTTATTTTTTTCATATCGGGACCTTTGATAGATTAAGTCTCCCGTTATCCACATAAGCCCAGGGGCATTGCTAGGGGGGCGAGGGGGGGGGGGTGGGCCGCACCGGGTGACACCACCCCCTAGGGTGACACCCTAAAAAAAATGATTTATTTAATTTTACACAAAAATATTTTACCAGGAAGGATACATTGAGATTTCTCTCATTTTCAAGTATGTCCTGATTAGGCAAGGCCTAGTCTGGCACTTTCCAGGGGGTGGCAAAAAAAACACCACAAAGAGGATATTCACAGAGCACTGAAATGACACAGACATTTCAGTGTTCTGTTGTTCCCCGCACTTTGGGGAATCAAATTTCCCTGGTGAATTCACCACAGGGTCCCTGAATAGGGATGAGCCGAACACCCCCAAGTTCAGTTCGCATTCTAACTCGAACTTTCAAATGTTCGAATTCGAACTCAATACAAGACAATGGGACTCAAAATTCGATTTTTAGTGTGCCCTCCAAGAGGACATATATGCTAGATATTTGCCATAAAAGGTGTATGGGGCTCCGGGTAGTGCCCTGGGGGACAGGAAACAATCTGGTAACAAAAAGTTTTAAAAAAAAACGTTTTTAAAGGGACAGTGCGTTTTCCATGAAATAAAGGTTAAAAATAAAAACGAAAAATTCCTTCAAATATCGTGCCTAAGAGGTCCCCATAACCTGCCCGTGAAGTGGTGGATTTCTAGGATGTATAGAAACATTTAAAAACAAAAAAATGACGTTTCAGATGACGGTAAATGCTTTTCCTTTAATCTATTCATAAACAACTGCTTGGGGCGGCTGCCTGTATGAAAAGACATTTTAGGACGCGCAGAAAAAGATTAGTGATTTTTTGGCTAAATTATGGTGAAACTTATGCAGGCTTTGGACGAAAGTAACAATAGGTGCTTTAAAATTGGGCCTTTAGCGTCGGCAACAGTGCCGTCACACAGTAACCCCTCTGAGGATATGAATCTGCTACAGGCGTCAGTGGCAGTGCACCCAAATATTGTGCCTTTGGTGCCAGGCCAGCAAGTGCATTCATACAGTAACCCCTCTGTGGTATTGTGGAAGAGTGCAGGGGTGTACCATGCGGTCCTATATTAAAAAGATATGAATCTGGTAAAGGCGTCAGTGCACCCAGATATTGTGCTTTTGGTGCCAGGCCAGAAAGTGCATTCATACAGTAACCCCTCTGTGGTATTGTGGAAGAGTGCAGGGTTGGACCCTGTGGTTCAAAAAATTTAAATGATATAAATCTGGCACAGGCGTCAGTGCAGCCAAATATTGTGCCTTTCATGGCAGCAAGTGCCTTGACACCGTAACCCTTTTGTGGTATTGTGGAAGAGTTCAGTGCTGGAGGTTTTGTGAATGCAGAAGACATCCCCGATCTATTCCGTTACGTCAGCATCAGGGGATTGATAGCTGCTGATCCATGACTGATTCATTTTTATAAATGTCAGCCGGTCTACAGAGTCGGTGGACAGACGCACTCTTTTGTCTGTGACATAACCTCCAGCGGCACTGAACGTCCTTTCAGAAAGCACGCTAGATGAAGGGCAACCTAGTAGCTGCATAGCATATTGGCTAAGTTCTGGCCAATGATCCAATCTCAACACCCAGTAAGCCAGTGGATCATCTGCTGGAAAGGTATCCAGATCTGCCCTTGCCCCTAGGTAGTCCTGCACCATATGGTGAAGACGCTGGCAATGGGTGCCTACATTTGACATCCCTGGGCGTCATGGAATTTAAAAAGGCATCAGTCAAGCGGCCCCGGCCTTCACCACTATTCCTCTGATCATCCTGTTAGAGATTATTGACTTCTTTAATAGGTCAGGGATATATTAATTATGACGTATATTTTTCTTATTGTAGATATATATAGATATATATATATTATTGACAGTGCCTCCAATACCAGTGGTATAAATTGGTATTTTACCCTTAAGAAAATAAGATAATAACCAATCAATGAATATACGTCTTAACAAATATATGGCGCGTTATCCCGAGTTCTTTTGATGCTATCTAGATATTTTTAAACACAATAAAATCAATAAAGATGATATGAGACTGCGTAACGGTAAAACAATTCAAACCAAAGTTTATTCACACGTCAAGTTTCATACTATCATATGTTATCAACTGATTAGCAAGATACAATTTACAAGTGATTATAGATCATGATTAGTAGCGATACTGCGACACGCAATAATCTAATGGACAAATATTTTAGGTTTATAGACCGCACCACAGATATACACGCCTCAGTTCTTAAACACCAGGCTCTATTCTATTCACTTAAACCTTTCCCATTATAAACCAATCCTCCACCTGGCTAAAATAAACACTCAGTTACTGGGCATCACCTGCAGCACAATTTATTATTGTGGGGGCCTATTCACTAAATGCAACTTCCTTCAGGGAGATACATAACACACTCGATAGAGAGACTATCTCTTCCACAGATCAATCACAGCACTTCATTCAATATACGTTAACCCAACGCTTCTTATTGACTTACAGTACATACATTCAATTGAAAGGGCTGCAAGATGGATATGGAAGGAGTTATGCTAGTTTTACGAATGGGGCTGACGGCACTTGACATATAAAAGCTATTTCACGGTCCCAGCGTATCTCACTATAGGTATATAATTGATCTTTAGATGTCCACAACCAGTATTCTTGGAATATAAATAATTTCACTAAATTATGGCTCAAGTATTCAGCCGGGAATAGTTTCTTCCTTAGCAATCCTCTGCAGGGGACTGGAAAGGCTGAATTACTAGTCTACTGAGTAGGCTTAAACAGCAAAATAATTCATTTATATTCCTTTAGTTTGTGATCGACATCTAAAGTAAGGACTATGGAATTAGAAAATAGATATCAAGTTATTCAGGCATACTTTACCATCTGGTTAGTGAAGATAGAGTGGTCGAAGATTAGGGTGTGGTCGCGTTTTAAGGGGGGCTGATGATATTTGCCCTTTCTCCCCTCCAAGCGTCCCTCAGGTCTCTCCCCAAGCTTTTCTCAGTGTCTCCTTCTGCTCTGGATTGTCCCCTCTATATAGTGGTCTTCCGCCCAGTTTTAGATCTAGCCCATCACTATGTGGCCTCATTTGATTGGAGGATATATATATTCATCAACTCCAGGGGTCTGTCCAGGTGTTATTTTACCTGGCCAGCAGATGGCGCTCTCAGATCAACCATCAACCTTCTGCAGGAATTAACTTATGTGTTTGGTCAATCTTTTACTGGTTTGGGGTCGTTTTATTCCTATATCCCGGGACTCTATAGATTTTATTAACAAATCAAAATTTATTTCTATTGTGGCATCGCCGGCATACTTCGCCACGGCGTGTGTGCATTTCATACCCCCTTTATGAGAGGATCCTGCAGACATACATTCATTCATTCGTGATATCGTCTTTAACATTCACAATTACCAGACTTAATCTGTTTCATGAATAATCAACTGAATGTGGTGGGGCCTCTGTTTTTTTTATAAGACGCCAAGGTTATCTATTCTAGCTGACCACATAACATGTTAGTACACCAGACATTTGTATTAAATATTCAAATACCATATAGTGTTAGATCATATCGCCGAATAGCATAGCATTACAAGCTAGTTTATCCAAGCCATTTAACCTTCTCTAGGGTTTTTTTTTCTTTATTGGGCAACCCATTGTTCAATGTTTACGTGACTTTCAGAGTTTCGATCTGACAAAATAAACACAGTACTGAGATACCTATCCTAGGGTAAGATCAGTTGTCATGGTGTTCCCTTACTTTTAAACCATTTGATCTAACATCTGTTTGTTTATTTTTTACAACCAGAGTCCATTAGACCGTCTTTGATCATTGGGAATGTCTCCCCTAATATGCGTAACAATAACGATCCTTTGTCTTTTAGAATGCATATTCTTGTTAGATATTAACCCCTTAGTGACCGGGCGGTTTTACACAAATCCGTCTTTTAGTGACCGCTGCTGTTTTTACGTTTCTGCGCTGTTAGTGTTTAGGTCAAATTTTACTCTTACTCGTTTATTCAACCCACACATATTATACACCCTTTTTCCCGCCATTAAATGGACTTTCTAGAAATACCATTATTTCCATCATATTGAATAATTTACTATAAAAAAAAAAATGAAATATGAGGAAAAAAATGCTAAAAACACACTTTTTTGTAATTTAATCCCCAAAATCTACAACCACCCAAAGCGACCCCGGCTAAATAGGTTCAAAATTTTGTCCCGAGACTAGAAATACCCAATTTTTACATGCGTTTGCTTTTTAACCCCTTCACTGCTGAGACAGTTCACCTATGTGCGCTGCGCTCATTCTGACCATTTTGTGCTAATTATTTTTAGATGACAGCCTAGGTCCTATTTAATTAAACCCCCCCAGACAAAAAAAACTTTAAAAACAACAAAACATTTTTTTATTTAATTTAATTTTTTTATAATTTTTTTTAATTTAATTTTTCTTTAAATTTTTTTTTAAAACCAAACCTGGTCATGTTTGGTATCATTTGAAAGGCCATAATCAGGCCTTTCAAATGATGGCAAATATGACCATCTAGCTGCCATGGCTCCTTAGGATCCCCTTATCTCTACATGGCAGCTAGAGGGTTAACTGGCCCACTGACATCCTCACACATATGGTGAGGTTGTCAGTGAGTGGGGGGGGACCTGGAGGCTTGGCTGACATCCAAGATGTCAGCCCCCCTCCAGGTTTGAATCGCGTTTTGGCGCCAATTGGAGCCGCAACGTGATCCGGCGGCGAAACGGTTAATGCCATACACCGCTGGAAAGGGGAGGCTCTCCCCTCTCCAGCGGTGCAAATGGCATCTCCCTAGCTTCAATGGTTGGGGAGAAAGAGGGCTCTGAACGAGCCCCCCCTCCCCTCCATTGAAATCCATGGGGACGCCTGCTGATGACGTCACCACGCAGCGTGGCGACGTCATCAGCCTCGCCTGCCCATGTAAATCACATGGGCAGGCTTCCTCCCTGCCAGATCGCCGTGGGATCCGGCGAGGGAGGTGATTATCGGGTGGGAGGGGGATTAGGCGCCGCTGACGTACCCTGTACGTCCGCGGGTCTAAGGGAGACCCGAGGACAAGACGTACAGGGTACGTCAGCGGCCCTTAAGGGGTTAACCACGTAGACGAGTTGTCTGTGTGAAGCAATTGCTGTGAAATATAGAAATTTCATATCTGAAAAGGTCTGACAATCCGCAGCCTCAGAAGAACCTGTGTCATCACTTGGTAACCTACCAGTGCCTGGAAAGATGTTACACAAGTGTCGCTTTAGAGCGTCCTCAAGTTTTTTCATCCTGTGCTCCCTCTGTGTGGGCAGGATGAGCTCTGCAACTTTACCCTTGTATCGTGGATCAAGAAGGGTTGCCAACCAGTAATGATCCCTCTCCTTGATAGCACGAATCCTGGGGTCCTTTAGCAGGCTTTGCATAATAAGGGAGCCCATGCAGCGTAGGTTGGAGGTGGCATTAGCTTCCGAGTCTTCCTAGTCAATGAGGAGGATGACCCCCATCCTCCTCCCAGCCACATACTAGTCCTTGTGTTTCTGGGCACACAAACCCTCCCTTGAGGAATCCCCACCTTCAATGCCCCACTACTTAAATATTCCTCATCCTCCTGTCTGATCTGAGGACCCGCTGGAATGCTGTCTGCGGAAAGACTGGGGCCTTCAGAGCTAGGGAAGGCCTCCTCTTCCTCCCTCTGCTCTGCCTCTAGAGCCACATCTATAATTCCCCGCAGAGTGTGCTCCAGCAGGAACACTAAAGGAATTGTGTCACTGATGCATGCACTGTCCCTGCTCACCATCCTCGTTGCCTCCTCAAATGGTGACAGTACAGTGCATGCATCCTTGATCATCAGCCACTGCGGGGGGGGGAAACAAGTTGACCTGAACCTGTCCTTGTGCCATACTCACACAGGTACTCGTTGATGGCCCTCTGCTGCTTGTGCAGACGCTGCAGCATTGCTAATGTCGAGTTCCACCTGGTGGGCATGTCACAGATCAGACGGTTTGTGGGAAGGTTCTGCAAGGCGAAAGCTTGCTGGGAATGACCGTCTGAAGTGGCTGCAGACTTTTCTGGCCTTGCTGAGAAGCTCTACCAGCCCTGGGTACCTGGTTAGGAAACGCTGTACCACCAGATTTAGGACGTGAGCTAGGCATGGTACATGCCTCAACTTACCCTGGCGTAGGGCAGAGAGAAGGTTGCTGCCATTATCACAGACGACCATTCCCAGCTCAAGCTGGCGTGGTGTTAACCATCTCTGCACCTGCCCCTGCCGAGCTGACAGAATTTCTTGCCCGGTGTGGCTCCTGTCCCCTAAACAAACCAGCTCAAGCACAGTATGGCATCTTTTTGCTTGAGCCATTGCGTAGCCCCTGTCAGGCGTCGGTTTAACTGCCACTTCACCAGAGACACAGAAGGAGGAGGAGGAGGAAGAGGGAGAGGTGGTGGTGGAGCAGACAGACCTCATACAAGCAGCTTTCTGGAGGTGTGGTGGATGAACAAGCTCCAGCACAGAGCCCCGTCTTGGATCCCTCCCAGCTGCAATCAGAGTTACCCAGTGTGCCGTGAAGGAAATGTAACGACCCTGTCCATGCTTGCTGGACCACGTGTCTAAAGTCACATGCACCTTGCTGCTGACTGCCTTTCCCAATGACTCGATAACATTGTCTTCCACGTGCTGGTATAGTGCTGGAATGGCCTTCCGTGAAAAGTAATGGCGTTTTGGAACATGCCACTGTGGTACAGCACATTCAGCAAATTCACGGAAGGGAGCAGAGTCCACCAGCTGGAAAGGCCGCAGCTGCAATGCGAGTGATTTTGCTAAGCTGGCATTTAGACGCTGTGCTTGGGGATGGTTGGGACTATATTTTTTCTTGCGCTGCAGCAGCTCAGGCAACGTAATCTGACTGCGTAAATCTTCAGCTGATGGGATGCTGTCACATTGTGAGGAAGGAGCTGGTACATCCATTACTGTAGCATCATCCCTGTCAGTGGAGGTTGTAGGCAATGACATGGCAGGACATACAGTGGGGGTAGAGACAGATGAGGAGGAGGAGGACCTACGCAAAGTTTTGCGCCACCGGGATGTGTGGCAGTTGTTCATATGTCGCCTCAAGCCTGTGGTACCCAAGCGTCCGGTGTCTTTCCCACGCTTGAGCCTCATCTGACATAGATTACAAATAGCAATTGTGGGGTCTGCTGCACATTTCTTAAAGAACTCCCAGACAGCAGAGTTCCTGGATATGTGCTTTGAGACAACAGCGCTCTGCACCTGAGCAGCTCTGACATCTGATGCCTTGGACTGGCTAGTGCTACGGTTGGTCATAGAGGATGTTGTGCCTTGTGTTTGTTGTGCCTCGTGTTTGTTGTGCCTCCTCCTCCTCCTCACTTGACTCCTGTTCGATCAGGCACCCAGGTGGAGTCAGTGACCTCATCATCATTGTCCTCATCACCCCCTATCTCCTCGTCACTGGAGCCAACTTGGCAGTATGCTGCAGCTGCTGGGGCAACATGAGTGCCAGTTATTTGTGTGTCATCACTGGCACCCCCTTCTTCTAGGTTGATTATACTCCCTTCCTCAACCTCAGAGATTGAATCAGAGCACTGTACTTGCTGCGCATCCTCAAGCAGCATGTCACTGTCATTGTAGTCAAATAATTAAGCTGACTCCTCCGTGTGTGATAGTGAAACTACGGCAGGAGTAGTTGTGGACATGGAGGCTGCATTATTATTATTCTTTATTTATAAAGCGCCAGCATATTCCGCAGCGCTGTACAATAAGCACAGTATAGACAGGGTTACAATACATTGAACAACATTTGACAAACAGTACAGGAGGAGATGAGGGCCCTATTCTCATAGGAACTCACAATCTGGGAGGGTTGGGGTTGGAAACAGGAGGAGAGGACTGTAAGGTGAGAGTGATTGATGGTTGCGTCAGTGAGTTGGGTGGTAGGCTTCCCTAAATAAGGGAGCGTTTGAAGGAAAAGAAGTTAGGGGACAGTCTGACAGTACGAGGGAGAGCGTTCCAGAGAGTGGGGGCTGCGCGTGAGAAATCCTGCAGTCTATCATGGGAAGAGGTGATGCGGGGAGAAGCTAGGCGCAGGTCACTGTTTGACCTTAGGGAGCAAGCTGGGGTGTATTTGGTGATTAGTGAGGACAGGTAGTGGGGAGCTGAGTTAGTGAGGGTTTTGTAGGTAAGGATAAGGATTTTGAACTTAATTCTGCAGTGGATGTGGAGCCAGTGAAGGGACTCGCAGAGGGGAGCGGCAGAGACAGAGCGGCGGGTGAGGTGAATTAGCCTGGCGGAGGCATTCAGGATGGTTTGTAGGGGGGAGAGGCGGGACAGAGGAAGGCCAGATAAGAGATTATTGCAATAGTCGAGTCGGGAGATTACCAGGGCGTGTATGAGTTGTTTTGTGGTGACAGCGGTAAGAAATGGCCGAATTCTGGATTTGATGCTTTGGCAGCTGAGCTGGACTATAAACCACTACAAGCCTGGCTGGCAGAGGACTCGGAGGATGAGGATGGCCTGGTTAGCCAATCCACCAAATCCTCTGTATGTTGCTGCTGCTTAAGACGGCCAGCACCAGTTAGAAAGGACAAGCGTGACCCTGCAGAGGATGCACCACGTCCATGACGACCAGAGGCACAGTCTCACGATCAGAGGCTGCTTGCACTCTTATCTGTGTCTGGGTGCGTCTGCCTGTCCTTTTTGGTATTTCTGACAGGGTGAGTAATATATACAGAACTCTGATTCAACTCTGGTATAAAGATTAAAGATTTTCAGAACTCTGGTATAACTCAGTGAGACACCCTGATAGCTGGCAGCCAGTGACAAGACACAGAAATCTGCTAGAAGTATGTGGGACCCCCTGATAGCTGGCAGTGAGAAGACACAGATTACCTCAATTCCCAAATATTTTGTAGAAATTACTGACCCCCAAAATACTGCGTGGCACTGGCAGTGACAAGACACAGATCACCTCAATTCCCAAATATTTTGGAGCAATAACTGACCCCCAAAATACTGGGTGTCAGTGAGAACACACAGATTACAACAAGTCCAAGATATTTTGTAGAAATGAGACCCCCCCAGTAGCTGGTGGCAGACTGGCAGTGAGAACACACACTAACACAACAACAATCTCCTTTCAAATCTCCTCTCAAACGCGTGCTGAAGCGCTGTGTGAAACCTTATATATTGTGCTGCGGGACTTAGCTCTGTGAGCCCATGATTGGGCAATATTTGCCTAATCAGGACTCTGAGCCGTGATTGGCATAATCTTGAACCTGTCTTGCACCTGACCTGTGGTCAGGTGCAAGGCTGTAGCCAATTACAAGCTTCAGGCCAGTGGAAAAGTGCATTGTGGGCGAACACGCGGCGAACAAGTGGAAATGTTCGTAGTTCGCGAACATGCGAACAGGCTATGTTCGATGCGAACTCCAAACCGAACAGCTCATCCCTATCCCTGAAGTGCAGGGAATCAGCCACCGAATGCTGCCGCAAACTCGTCGCGTGCTGTTTTAAAAAGAACTACTGAACGAAAATGTCTGGAATTAACATATAAGTTCCTATGAATGATAATAAAAAGGTCTACTCTGTTACAGAAAAAAGAGAAAAATTACTATTAGAAAATAAAATTGATGGTTTTTTTTAAAAAATGCCTAAAAGATACTAAAGAAATTAAATCAATAAATAAAGAGATTTTTTACAATGGATTAAAGGAATAAACGGTTTATTAGATATTGGATAAAAACAGGAATATTTTTAACATTGAAACCTATGGTGTTCGTTCGCCCTGCATAAACCTGCCAAATGAAAACACCGGACATCAGGACATTTCTTTGCTGTTCGATGTCTCTGAACAGATTAACCATTACTTCTCTATGGGGACTTTCACTGCCTTCGAACAGGCACCGTACTTGCTGTCAGTTTGCCAAAACATTTTTTTTCTTTAAATTTTTACAGAAGTACAAAATAACATAAGAGAGAGTGACCATAAGCCCAGCAAAGGGAGACATTAAAAGATAACCACAAAAAAAAATACAGCGTCATAATGCAGAAATTCCAAGATTATGAAAAAGGGCCACCAAAAACTCTGAATAATAAGGGGAAGGGGGAAAAGAAGGGGGGGTTGAAACAGTAAACATGTTTCCCAGAAGAAAAAGGGAGGCAGGGTCACCACGGGGACATTAGGGGAACAAAACAAAACAAACACTTGGCCGGGCGAGCTAGGGCCGGACGAGGCAGACAAGGCCATGGTACCCGCGGCTCGCCTAGATCAAACCCAATGTCCTGCCACCTAAATGAAAAAAAAAGGGGGGGAGAAAAAAAAATTCAAATGTCCCCGACAGTAGCACATAAGTCCCTAAAACATAAAAGGAAAGAAAGTGTATGAAAGCGTATAAGAAAGTCATCGAAAATATAGAAAAATACTGTACGGCCAACCTCTCCATCAGTGTCCAGCAACCACAACAAGCTAGAGAGACGGAACGGGATAATTATTCAGACGGGATCTGTAGGAGCAGCCAGGCCCGGGTACTCTGGAAGGCTGCCTGGAAAGAAGGTCCAAATGGGCTTGAAGAGAGTCCACGCGGGTCTGTGCTGCCGACTGTGCCGCCTCCACGACGTCAGCTTGGGACTGTACCGTCTCCACTGTACCCCGCAGCTACACTATCTCACCACGCAGGCCACGAAGATCCTGCTTCCAGATTGCCCACAACTCCTCAACGAGATGAGGAACGTCCTCCTTCGTGAAGGGCCTAGGGCCCTCCCAGGCCGCTGCGGGAACAGGGTGGGCCGGGTCTGCCCCACCACGAAGGAAGCACCCTGGGGAAGCAGAAGTTGTTGGGGGTTCAATCCGCTACCTGCAGGGCCAGGACGGCCGCAGTTACCTCCCGGGCCTGACGCGGCATCATCTTCCTCCGAGCTGAAGTCCTGTGGGGTAAATAACGCAACATCCTCCAGGCGTCATCTGGGAGCCCTGTCCAGTGAGGTACGTATGTCCCGTTGCCGAGGAGTACAGCCTGGAGTGTCTTTTTAAAAGATTTCTTCCCCATATAGAGACCACAGTCAGCGGTAAGTGAAAAGCGAGGCCTGCCCCTAAGGTTCCCACAATAGCCGCGTCAGCTAGGCCGCAGTTCGGGGATGAGCTGAAAAACAGCACAGTAGGGTGCAAAGGGAGCAGGAATCAGCCACAATCGAACTCCACCGTCTTTCACCCAGCCGGGGAAACGAAAATGACTACTAGGCGGGCAGATGGTCCTCAAAAGGCAACATAAGTCAGCAGGAGCTCACGGAGCTCATCGAAGATGCGACCATCCACCATGCCGCTCGGCTCCGCCCCCCAGTTTGCCAAAACTTGTGTATGAGCATATCACAGAGCTCCACAGCAATAAACCTCACAGTAATGTGCGCCGTGTATTCTGAGCATTCAATGTTATATGGGAGTATTAACTTATGAGTAAAAGTAGTTAAAAAAAACCCCGTAAAACTCGGGTTTGTAAACATTTTACACATACAAAAACAAAAAAATTGTGAATTTGTGCATATTTTTTTTTATTGCTGCAGCATGTATACTCAGATTTATTTTGACAGTTAGTGAGTCAATTAAGGTGAATTGGCTGAATCCCGCAAAAAAAACAGTCCACGCACTAATTTACATGCGCAACGTTACTGTGCGCGTATTACACTTCGTTTTGCGCGTTTTTTAACTAACGTTCTTTTTTGACGGATGAGAAAATGCGTTCGGATCCGAATATCACGTTAATTTGCGCACGATAACGCTGGACAATGCGTGCAAAAAAAATTGCGCTGCGCTAGCGCATTTGCGCAGAGAATGTATTATGGCCCTTAATCTATCCAAGGTCTCCATATGAAAAAAATAAAATAGATGAAGTGTTTCACCTTCGAATACTGTCCAGGGTGCTGAACCTGGACCATCACCGATAGTGAAACATTTCATCAGACTATTTCAGCAAAGAAAAAAACAGACCTCGCTATTACATTTAATAATAGTTAGGAAACCTAAAGATTAACCCAAAAAATTCCTGAAAAATTCCAAAAAAATCCTAAAAAAGAAATTAAAAAAATATCTGTTTGCTGCAGGTAAAACGAAAAAATGTTTTAAGAGATATTTAATAAAAAGTTAAAAACGCAAATCATTTTTTACATTGAAAAGTATGGAGGAATAACGTCTAGTTTTGTTTAAAATTAGTTAGAAACCCTAAAGATTAACCCAAAAATTCCCGAACAATGCCCAAAAAATCCTAAAAATTTATAAAAATTGGCATATTTCTGCAGATGAAACTAAAAAATGTTTTAAGAGATATTTATTAAGTTAAAAACGCAAATTTTTAAATTGAAAAAACTATGCTGCATTAATTATACTGCAGAGAAGAGAAGTGCTGCCCAGCAGTGTGCAGTTTCATATGCTGCATTAATTATAGTGTAGAGGTGCTGCCCTGCAGTGTGCGGATTCCTATGCTGCATTAATTATAGTGTAGAGGTGCTGCCCTGCAGTGTGCGAATTCATATGCTGCATTAATTATAGTGTAGAGGTGCTGCCCTGCAGCGTGCGGATTCATATGCTGCATTAATTATGCTGTAGAGGTGCTCCCCAGCAGTGTGCAGAATCCGATTCATATGCTGCATTACTTATTTTTTTTTCTGTTTTAAATTATTTATTGTTCTGGTTTTTTTTTTTCATTTCTGGGGTGTTTACACGTTGCTGGGGTATTGTCCCTTCTAGAGTGTGGGTATCGTCTGTGGCCTCATTAGGTTCCTATACCAAACCCAGGGCTCATGTTCTCCAGCCACACATGTTTCTAAGAACTGCGATCGAAAGGTACTGTTTATCTGTGGCTCATGTTCAGTGTGCTCTCGCCATCAACAATTTTCGATACTGTACTCACAGCAGACCCCGAGGGGTATGTGTTGCCGCTGAATATCTTAAGGTATCGCTGATCTGCTCCCGATTTTCAGAAAACGTTAAAGCAGCATATTTCCTGACTGCCCTGCAGTCCGCGCACTTCACCAACTGTGTCTGATGTATCTGTATTTCTGAAAGTGCTCTAAGTAGTCTATTGGTCTCGAAACCTTTAGTGCTTAGTAGCAACACAGTGTTTTGTTCATCCTCGCTGCCTCAAGTTTATAATTCTGCGTATGCCAAGCAGTGTTTAAACGTCAAAAATATTTATCAGTCCTTAAGGATCTCAACTCCGCTACTCTATAGTGGGCGCTACTCCCCCCATTACACATATGCTGCAATATTCTGTAGAGGTGCTGCCCGGCAGTTTGCGGATTCATATTGTCGGGTATATTAATGGGAATAAAATTAAAATGGATGCCTGTAGCCATCTTGTTTAATGTAAAGTCTTTCTTTTTCAATTTTCCCTAGTTTTAGAAATGGACAGATATTTTTTTAGGTGAAACCTTAAGAGTTATGGGGGTTTTTTAAGTGCCATACATGTCATATTTAAATTTATTGGTTTGTTTTAACAAGTCTTTGAATGAAAAGATGAGTAGAGATATTAATTTAATTTTGGCAGGAGAGACCCAAAGTCTACGACTGAATATAGGGTCTTTGTTAAGTCACATTGATCTTTTGACCTTAGAGAAGATATATTAAAATTAAAATGCGGAATTAATTGGAAGTGCAACACTGCCCTCTTGAGGCATAGTAAATATTATATTAATATAAAGAATGTAATATTTAAGGCTAGGGACAGATGAGCGCATTTTCTGCGGCCACCGTCAAAATGTACGTCGATGCGTGCGCACGCATTTTTTTCACGGAATACGCTTAAGTGGTCAGACGATGCGCAATTCTGGACGTATTTCATGACGGTGGGGTAAAAAGAAGTCTAGGGAAATCCGTCTGTTTGAACGTTATGTAGGCCGCACACTAGCAGCGTCTGACGTCTCCTAATCACGCACACACGCTGCCATGCGGCCGCAGCGCACTCTGTACGTCAGTAGCAGCGGTTTCACGTTCTGAGAAAAATGCGTTCATTTGCTGGTTGCGTGGTGTCGGCGCACTTTCGTACGCACGTACTGCGTATATTGGCCGTCATTGGCCGTTATGTGCTGCTACTGCCGCCGTGATTTAGTGCGTCTGCACGCGCGTTCCGACTGCCCCACTCTGACCCTAGCCTAAATGAAAAGGGTAGATTGTCAGTGACGTCAAATTGACTATAATTGGAGCTGTACTGTTCGTTGCAATTCAAGCAGACCATCCCAGGACACCATGCACTTCAGATCATCCCAAAACACGATCATGCATTGATTCAGATTGCAGATCATTCCAACACCATATTTCATATCACTTAATCAGGTCCACATCTCTAACTCACATGCATTGAATATCTGATATTGATAATTTTCACATATTCCAAAAATATTATATTCAAAGAATATTGCTGCTGAATCCAGACTGAACAGGTAATATATTAGAAAGCAAATTAAGGAATTAATGTAATTTTATATATCTGGAGTATTTCTTGCAACAGATAGACTGAGATATCTCAGATTACTGTTAGATCCAGAATCTCTAAAATATTTCTATTCTGCAGATAGAGATATGAAGAAGATATCGGATATAAGGATTTATCCTAAAGTAATTGTTGCAATGAAATACAAAAACATTATATATTATATATATATATATAATATTGAATTTGGAAATTAGTGTGATTGAAAGTAGTTAAAAACTCACCTGAGGAAATTACGGAAACTCACGTTAACCCCTTAAGGACCGAGGACGTACCATGTACGTCATTGCAGCGGGTCTCTCTTAGACCCGCTGACGTACATGGTACGTCCTGCCGTTTTTGAGCTGCTGGAAGCGATCGGATCGCTTCCAGCAGCTCAAACGCCATTGCAGGATGCCTGGGAGTCCAGGCATCCGTGCAATGGCCGTTAGAAGTGCCGGGGCACCATGTGATCGCTCCCCGGGAGCGATCTACATCCGGTTGCACCGGAGAGGTGCCCGGCACTTCTACAGAGCGCTGGAAGCGATCGGATCGCTTCCAGCTGCTCTGAGCATATTACAAGGATGCCTCGACATCGAGGCATCCTTGTAATATACTTACCTGCCGCCGGTCCGTCCGTGATCGCTCCCCCCGAGCGATCACTTCCGGTAGCGGCAGGAAGTACTGAGTGCCACGAGGTATCGTGGCACTCAGTACAAAATCGATCACTTCAGTGATCAGGTGCTCTGCTGGGTGCCTCGAGGGATCAAGGCACCCAGCAGAGTAAAAAAAAGTTGAAAAAAAAGTGTAAAAAAAAGTTAAAAAAAAGTGTGTAAAAAAAGTGTAAAAAAAGAAAAATAAATAAAATAAACTGACAGTTAGGGGTAGGGTTAGGGTTAGGGTTTTAGGGTTAGGGTTAGGGTTAGAGTTAGGTTTTAGGGTTAGGGGTAGGGTTAGGGGTAGGGTTAGGGTTAGGGGTAGGGTTAGGGGTAGGGTTAGGGTAGGGG